>CAEMYA010002124.1:237481-268362 GCA_903131615.1 Diplodus sargus
TTTTTTTTTTTAGCCCCTCTCTCCATAAAAATCGAGGTGACCGGAGAAATTACAATGACTCTAATCATCGCTGCAATTCCCCGCCGTTAAAACAAAAGCCATGAGCGGCCTGCACGGGATAGAGAAGCAGGTAATGAATGCGTGGAGCGGGGGAGACAATGGGCAAACCAAATGGACGGTTTTGTGAAATGGAAATTGGAGGATCGACGGGCGCTTTTGAAAAAGGGCCGGTGGAGAGGCACATTTCTGTCTGCCACTGCACCTTTAAGTGCGCGTGAATGTTTAAGGTATGAGAGGTCAACACACTTATTACGCCCCGTTTCCACACTTCGCTCACAACCGCGCAGTAAAACTTCTACCCGTAAATTCTCTCATTACATGCTTGTGGTACTTAAAAAATGGCAGGACGTGTTGTTATGCACCACTTTTTATTTTTATGGAGAGCGAGACGGCTATGTGTTTTATACACACTACATCAGACCAGAAAACAGCACTGTGCTCCACTCTTAATATTGCTGTTTGGTCTTTTAGTGCATTTTCCTGCCTCACTCAGTACTGAGTGATTAGCTCAGACGCAAGCTCTCAGAATTTTGTACAAGTTTACACTTGAGAGAATAATCACCTGCTCACTGAAGCTGCCCACTCAGCC
Organism: Diplodus sargus; assembly: GCA_903131615.1. NCBI lineage: Eukaryota > Metazoa > Chordata > Actinopteri > Spariformes > Sparidae > Diplodus > Diplodus sargus. Next base: position 238,131 of record CAEMYA010002124.1, read on the forward strand.
CATGCCATTGTTATGGACTTTGCCTGAGCAAAAAGCTTTCATTACCAAATCCATCAAATGCTGCTTCATACCTTGTTTTGCAGCGTCTACTTTGGGGCTGATTAAGCACAGCTTCTCTGTTGCTGTTAGCAGTGTTGGGTCAGACTTATGTGAGCTGACCAATCAGAGCAGAGCGGGTATTCAGGAAGGGGCTTGAAAAGGACAGGAGCTGAAACAGAGCGTTTCCGACAGAAGACAGTGCTGCTGCACTGGACTGTACGAGGAAGCTGATGGATTTTTTAGAACAAAAGCAGGTACACCTATCATTATATAACCTTTTAGTAGTAAAGCATAATTATGAACCTGAAAATGAGCATAATATGTCTTTTTTTATTGCCTGTCACTGGGTTGGATACTGACTTACACAGGAGAAGTCATAAAATTAAAACTACTTTTTTAAGGCAGAGTATTGAGGAAAGAAGCTGAAACAAAGTTTACTTTGTTTCACCACTGTCATCTTTTGTCCAAAGGGGCCGCTAGAATCAACAAAAAATTTTAAGTTCCTTGTTGTAGCTTTAAATAAATGTTCATTTCAATCCACTAAATGCTTTGCTTTGTGCTTTAAATGTGATTTAAATGGCTCCTCCATTGTTTAAATCCCGTTCCCGCACAGAAGTTGGACGAGCTTTAAAGCGATCACGACAGAGACAATCAGGGCATGCGGCTGGCGCCAGGAAATAATTTCAATGTGCTGAGTAAAACAGATGGCCAGAGCGCTCAGTGTTTGCATATAAACAAGGTTTGTATCCTGCCGAGCCAGAACAAACAGGAGGCATCCCTGTCCAGGTAAACACGCACTCTTTACATCCAGACCAATAGCTGCTGAGTCAGCCAGACTTTGTTACCCAGGGACGTTGTGGAGATATTAACATTTGGCCCTCGGTGCTTAAAGATAATACGCAAACACAGCAAAGATTTTAATGCACTGAAAAGACACTGACAAGAAAAAATATGCAAATAACTGATAGTGTGTCTCTTTTTCTGAGCATTCAAAAAGTCACCGGTGTCACTGACTTAAGTAATGTTATCAGGGCAAAAATCTGAGAAACTGAGGAGATTACATTTCCTGAATAAAAAGGATTTGTAAATATTAAATTGGGATGTGATGAAGAATCCACATCTTGTATTTAAACAAAGTTTCCCTGCAAACTAACTAGAGAATGACTCAAATTCACAAGCACAGTCAATTAAGTTGTGATGTATTGAGATTAATGTAAAGCCACTGTCATAAAGCTATAGAACTTATATTTGACAGCCTGGAAAAATATGTTCTTGTCAATTTTATAAAGCATCACGTTTTTTCAATACAATTGGTCGCCCAAGGATTAGTTTCCAATTTCCAATTAAATCTTTTTCAGCACTCATTCTAAACATTACTGAAAGGGATGTACAGACTTTCAAGGGGATGCATCAGCAGAATGGAATGATATAAACTACAAGAGCCAGATCCTTTTACGCTACAAATCATAGGGATAAGTCAAATAATGTATATCAATCGGGTTAAAGTACCAGAAGGAGTTCATGAAAGTACAACAATTGCCAAAAATGAGCACTAAATTCGAAAAGGCCGACATCCTTTTGGGTTCAGGTCATGGCACAGGAAACATTTTTGTAGGTCTCACTGTGATAAAGTAGTCCTGGGTAGAGGGAGGGAGAGAGAGAGAGAGAAAGAAAGAAAGCAGACACATGGTGGTACAAACCTTCAGAGGAGGGACAGGCAGAGGCCTGTTGTGCTTGTCCAGGGAGATGAAGGTGAAGAAGGCCGAGACGGCGCGATATTTCCCCTTCTCTGCCTCCACCAATGAGGTAGCATCTACCAACACTTCAATCTCCATAGACTTGTTACTGACAAATGTGAGCCTCCCAGTCACCGTCACCACACAGCCTAAGGGAGATGAGGAAAAAGAGGAGAAAACATGTTTTTAGACGTTCATGGAGCACACTGGTTTTGTCCATAAGTATGATGCCAGAAAAGACATTTCCATCGCAGCAAGGAGGGGGAGCATCTCAAACTGCTTCCGTCTTGGTTTATTATCATTTCCCAAGAGCACTTCAACTTTGAAAAAAATCTTTATGTTTGATTCAAGCGCCTCTGTCCTACAGCCATTCATGGAAAATAGTATCAGTAGAAGAAGTTACCCTCTCTCTCTCTCTCTTGCTCTCTCTCTCCAGCTATCTCACACCGCGACGACTGAAGCTTAAAACCATCTGAAAACTTGAACTCAACTCAACGATATCCACTTTAAACAGTGTATGTTTCAATCAAACTGGGGACCTTCATATATAGTAACACTGACACGAGCTGAACATGAGCTGGATGGTATATCGACATCGTCGACCGAGGAAAACTTCAGCTCTGCTCTTGCAATCTGCTCCACGTTGTTGCATCACTTCTTGACTTGCTGAAGTGTGCTCCGCCGAGGGTCAGCAAACACTTTTGTGTGGTTCAAGTACAAGAGAAGAGTGAGACAATATGTGCAAATAAAGTTGTGTCTGGTTTTGTTGTGGGTGTTAATGTTTACCGTTGCAGAGCACATTCTGACCTGGAACATGAGCCCGATCTGATGCATCCAATGCGATTGGCTCATCAAAAGTTTGTGCACTTCTACCTCCGCAGAGGTGAAAAAAAAAGACATTCAACTAATAGTATCGGGCATTGCTGATGTGTTTCTTTATTCTCTTTGATGTGTTGGTACTGTATTATTACTGCTGTTGCCATAGAAACGAGGAGAGAAGGTGTTATCCCCGCAGTCTAGGACAGATCTGGAGTATGTGACTGATATCTTATAAAACCGTCAATGTCATAAATAATAAAAGACGTACATGGGAAATGAAAAAAGGGCTCATATCAAAGTAAGGCCTGCAAACAATTTCGACAGGAGTTGAAATTTCAGTGGTGTGCTGTTTCAGTGATGGAGCTCTTGTACTTGTGCAGGAAACTCTTAATAAAACTCTCTCCAGACTCAAGAATATCCTCAGACTGAAACCTGACATCACTGACTGTCTGATAGATCACAGAAATAATGACAGAAGTACAGTGTGTGAAGTTGACGCAAACTTTTTTTTTCTAAGGGACTAGAGATATCCCTAAAAATTAACCCTAAGACCATAGTACTGGGGAGGAATCCCTAAAGGCTGCAGACATTCATAGTAGGACCAATAAATTAGGATTTACCGGTCTTTTGGTAACACAGAAAATGTCAATTTCAATTTATTGTTTGTTGATCACTCAAATTACTGCAAAATGTTGTGTAAAATGAAGCTGAGAAAAATATCTGCCTCTGTTATTCATCAAAATCCTCATATATTAACACGTACTTCATAAAGTGTGAGGTGGTAATCACCACATGTTAGCGCATTTAACACTGACTCTAGTTTGTGCTCATGAATCTGTGTTGCTACCCTTATATGTTTCAAGGTAAAATAACATATCTAATAGCCCTTTAGCTTAGCTATGGTGAGCATTCAACCACTTCCAAACAAACATTGCCATCTGATGGTGTTACACAAAACAATTGTTAAGGCATACATTCATTCTAAAATATACATGCACATCTTGCACACATGTATATATGCCTGGAATTGAAAGGGTGTACTGTAATCAATCAGTGATGTTAGCTGGGCAGTGGTAGGATGCTAACGTTAGCTAAGGGGTTAACAAATATGTAGTTTAACCTTGAAATAAGACCTTGTGTTCCTCCAGTTTGTCACTATCCATTAAGTTTTCAGTTGCTGGTCACTTGGGAAGCAGGGAAATTAGAGGAATTTGTAAAATACTGTGTGTTTACGACTTTTTTTAACATAAGCAGCATAACAATATCCCAGCAAATGAGTATACCACCCTGAGCGAGGCATTAGAAGGAAAAGGCCATCGTACGAATATGGTCTATGGGTCGGACTGACAGACATCCACCCTGGAGTCAAGAGTCCTGTTATTATGATACGTCCTTGGCTCTACAAAATATTGTTTTCTCCACCATTAATGATGACTACTGTACTTTCCCAAATGCCAGTCAGCTGCATGTAGAAACAGGCACTCCTGAAGTTTGTTTTTCTATTTACTTAAGGTAGTTTTCTGTACATTAGGGATCATATGAGGGCGATAGCATAGATTTTTGGGGGGGTGAACGATGGAAAAAGATAAATCTTCTTTCCAGCCCTCTTTCAGAGAGTTGCTATAACAAGAGATGTGAGAGATGACATCAAGGTGATAATGTATTCCCACTGAGTGAAGAAGTGTGAAAAGGTGATTAAGTGCAATAATTACATGAGAAATAAGGATGAGGTTCAGTGACGTAACCATCCATTATTTTCCATGCGGCTTGCTAACCCGGCACATGCACTGAATTTATCTATTCAGTTCCACATCGTGGGCCCATTGAGTGTTTTTACATGTTACTGCCAGGAGCGAGTCCAGGCTCGTCCAAGTAGCCTACCTCTGGCACAGACGTATTGGGTCAGTGAAGCGTGCTCTGCTCAATGACATTACACAAAAAATGAGCCCTTGATGAGACTGGGTGATTTTTTTTTAAAGACCTTCATGATTAATAATTGATTCATGCAGAAAGTAGATCTTGGACTCGTGCAGCGCTGAAGGTCAGCCAACGGGTCTACGAGGAGCCATCTGATGCAGCTAATCTGCAACAGTCCATGCTGGGTCTTTATGTTGTATGCACATACTCGGCCGGGATTGTAATACCTATGAGGTGGCTGCTTGTTATTTTAGCTGCAGCCTGCGTGAGTACAGTGAAGGTTTTTTCCTATTTCTCTTTTCTATTCCTGGAAATTGCATTTTTGGATCGGTAAGTGTTTAGATAACAACACAAAAGAAAGGAACAAGGCAATATGCAGGTGAAATAACAACCGTCACTTCAGACAATTTCTCCAGAAACACATTTTGCAGAATAGATTGCTCCTTTTTATTGCTGGGAATCAAAGACAGTGTCTCCTATTCAGTCACACACTGTAGTGTCAATTTACTCCAAAGCGAAGAACTGTTTGATTTAAGGAAAAAACAAGAAATCCTCCAAGATACACTAAATTCTCAACTTAATGTATTTCTGAGCCTTCTTGGTAACAGTTTGTGTTGAGGTCCATGTAGTAGGCATTTGAGATAGTATGTGATAAGATTTTTTGCTGATGTCTTATAAGCTAACAATAAATGTCTTAATGAATTAATACATTAATGTTAATTAGATTATCATAGGCAATTAATAGAGCCTTATTACCTAGTAACTACGCTTAAATCAGACCTGAATGTTAAGTGTTACTTGCTTATTGTCTAATACCCATTAGGATGGTAAGAACTGGTGCGCGTTTACTTAGCATAGCTACCATAAAGGCACTTAAAGGGCCAGTTCACCCCAAATCAAAAATACATATTGTTCCTCTTACCTCCAGCGCTATTTATCTATATTGTTTTGGTGTGACTTGCAGAGTTTCAGAGATATCGGCCGTAGAGAATTTCAGGTTTGTGCAAATCATGCAAGATCAATTTCATTACACTAAAAATCAATGAATAAGAACATTATTGATGAGTGCGTCTTATGCAATGCTGTTCCCTTTATTTCTCTGGCACACCTTCCCCCTCACCTCCAGCAACCCCATCTCTCTCCCTCAATTCTCTTTTTATCCAGCATTCCCCTTTTGAAGTCATCTGCCTTTCTTCTCATTCTTTGTACCTCCGGGCATGTTGCTGTATAATGGAGGAGCGCAGTGCCTGAACACTGCTGTGGTACATCAGTGTCCAGCACCTTGCAGACTTATATTCTCAGCGCCAAATAATATACATTATTGTTGAGTACGTCTGAAGTCTGGTGGGGTGGTGGGACAGTGTAGGCGAGGAACAAGAAAAGACATGAACAAACAAGTGACTCACAAGCTGTGACATGAGTGCAGCCATTTTCTGATGTTTAAAAGACTCAACGTAGCGTCTCACCTCCACTCAGGTTAACTATTCATATGACAAGTCAGTCCACTCAACGTAAAGTGTAAAATTGATAGGAAGGCACATTGGTATATACAATAAGAAAAAGTCAAATATCAACAATCACTTACAACCATCAATCATAATTGCTTAATTAAATGCTGACGGTCTTATGTTTGCTGTTAATGTTTTAATTGCTTACATTAATTGCAAATGCAATTACTTTTGAAATTGCGTTTTAAATATGTAAATTAATGAATCTATTAATTAACGACTTAAGTCGGCATGGTGCGATGCTTCACATTAACCCCTGAGTCACACTGTGTACAACAGGCAGCTCTGTGATCTTTTGTTTGCTTGTTCAGCTCAGATGCGCACTATCTTCCTGAATCAATGAACTTGAATTTGTTCTGCTTTTACGTTGCTCAAGCATGAGAACAAGTATCTTAAACAAAGGTACATTTCACAGGTTCAAGTTTATAAAAATGTGTACTGTAAAATGTAATACATTTGTAACATGTAAATGTATATTTTTATGGATATCATTATCAAAAATATACCTAATAATTTCCAGAAAATACATTTATCTAAGTTGAGTGTCCATGTACACTCTGAACTCTGCTTTATTATCCCGCATTTTAACTCAGTTCTCTTGTGTGTTTTTTCCTCTGATGATTTTATCACATAATAAACCTGCCCTGCTCCACAGTGATGGAAAATCTGTGCAATTAGTTAAGTGGACTGTTTAGGCTAAACGCAGCAGGACCTCCAAAAATTCATAAACAAATCATCTGAACATCCTCAGCATGAACCATGCACAGGCACAGACCTCCGTCTGTTTTATGTCCTGGGTGTTAACGTCCCATCTCGCTGTAATAAATGTTCATTTGTCTTTGTGTATGCTCCTGTGTGGCCCTCTAGTTCCACACTGGTTGGCATATGGATTAATTGTGATACTCTTCACTGTTTATAACTCAGTATTGATGTATTGCTGTTTTTTATGTTTGTAATTCATACACTGACGCTGTCGAGAGTAAGTAAAACCTGAAAATCTGAAGGAATATACCACCTTGTGACATTTTTCCATCGACCAGTATCAACATGATATCTCTTTCCTCAGGAGTTATCTGAATTATTACTTGTTTAGAGAAGGACACAAAAGAAAGGAACAAGGCGATATGCAGGTGAAATAACAACCGTCACTTCAGACAATTTCTCCAGAAATCCATTTGGCAGAATTCCTTTTTATTGCTGGGACGGGTTAGCCAAGAAATCCTCCAAGATACACTAAATTCTCAACTTAATGTATTTCTGAGGCCTGTTGGTAACACTTTGTATTGAGGTCCATGTAGGCACTACTTGAAATAGTGTGTGATAAGACCCTTATAGATGCTCATTAACATTATTTTATTTATTGTTGGCTTCTAGGACATTTAGTGTAAGTAAAGTGTAATAATTATACTATATAAACAAATCTGCCTTTTAGTGATTTCCTATTTTTTCCAGAATGCATCCAGTTGGCTCACGAGGAAGTAGTAATTACCATGTTTTTTGCCCTGTGTTTCGCTTTCCAGGCTTGTCCTGCTATCTTAGCTGGAAACAATAATCTTTTTTTAATCATTGACTGCAATTTTCCGAAGCACACCTCTTGAGCTTTTTGTCCGACCACCTTAAGCAAAATGGGAAATCTACTGGTGACATAACACTAAAGTCACAGTGGAAGCCAGGGGAAGTCATGTCAGCACCACCTAAACTCAGAAGACAGACGGAGGCAGCAACTGGAGCAGCTCAAAGCAGCTGAAAGAGGTGGACATGGATCTGAACCAAACTGCTCTGTGTTTTCTGGTCCTGAACCTCCAAGAAAGGTGTATTCAAAATGTCCTTCTTAGCTTCTCACTCTTTAAAAAAAAAAAAATGCATTCACCTGTGAAAAGTACATGTACAGTGAACACAGCAGACTTACAGCTGACCTGGCACAGTTACAGCTGAGCTGTAAAAATGTTGTTACCACTCCATAATTCAACAATGGGGACAGATGAAGCTGGTCCATTGTTAACATCATATCCTGCAGTAATCATAACATCTGATGGAAGCGCTGGGTGTCTGTATCACATCATCTCAGGCACGTGAACAGATAGAACAGACACTGAGCCGAGAAAAAGTCTAACTTATAAATGTAATACACTGTTTTTACAGCACTTTGAGGAGACTGCTTTCAGTCACTTTTGAAATATTTCAATTCCCTAAAAATACTAATAAGCAAAACTCAAACTTGTGGCAAACATAAGATTCACGCATGTGGCAGCCTGGAGATATTTAACAATAGTAACATTATGTCGTTCACTACATTCTCAACCCCACTTAGAGTTGACTTTTATTGTGCCCAGTAAGTCCAATTTTTCTCATCAATGCTGTTCGACGCTTGGTGGGGACCGCAGACACAGCTCAGCTGGCAAAACTCTGCTCAGCTTATTTACAGAAAACATGTCACGCCGTGAGTATTTAATAACAGCTACTTCGAAGGTGTTTCAACCTCACAACTGTCCAGTGCAAAAATACTATAATTGTATAAGAGTTTCACCGTTATCAGACAGTTTACAGGGAGGCACAAAGAGAAAACACAACAAGAGACAGGGGGATGAAGCGCAACATATAGTACATCAACAAGGTCAGCAATATTTAAATATCTATTACACCGCATATCCGCAAAGAAAAGAGTAAAATATTCTTTTTGTTTTGATCCAGTTGGTCTGTATCTGTCGGAGAACACGTTTGTTCCTTCTTGGATTTGTGTACATTTTCTTTTTTTTCTTACAAGCACTGCTGACGTGTCCAAACGGCACTTCCAGTAAAACCTTTAGCCCAGGGTTCATCTTTCAGAACGGGAGAGCAGTGTAAAAGGTATCACTCCTGTGAATGGACACTTTTCCCCCCATTAAGACGGCAAAGGCTAAGTGGATAATGGTGTTGCTGTTCCTTGAGTGAACTTTCAAAATAGAAGCTCAGAATTTGTCCACACTGAAAAACCGAGGCTGAGATGGGCCGTGGCAAGCGCAGTATAAATGATTTCATTTCACTTTAAGAGCGAGGGAACGCTCAGAGACGAAGCTTGGTCATGGAAAATAGTTCAGTCATAACAATGAAGTGTTTTGCCAGACGTAGCAGCAGCCCAACGAAACACAACTGGTCATGATTAGCGACAGTGTGACGACCGTAAACGCTGGCTCACCCAATTTAAAACGGCGCTGCCTGAAGCTCAATTTATAGACTAGTGAGTTTTTTCCACATTATCGTGTAATTGGGTTTATAGAGAGAGCAGTTCATTATTGGGGGCAAAAGTACAAGAGAAGCAAAGTCATGAAGGTTGAGGACGCAGCTCCTGAACACTGCAGTAGATGTTTGACAGAGATACTGTATAAACATATATCGAGAGTATTTATGACATCATCCTCACCTTTCATGATCTTGCGATGGAAGTTGATGGCATCCACAGAGGCAGTGACAATGTTGGTGTTGCAGTGCCGAGCCGCCACAATGCCGGCGACCTCATCCATCAGCTTCATGGTCACACCTGTTCCAAACACACACACACACACACACACACACACACACAGTTTGACTTTTGTAAGATACACAGATAAATCATACCAGATATTTCTACTCATCTTAAGAGCCGCTGGAATTACTGTGAATTACTGCTTTTGAAAGTATCACAAAAACTCTTTCCTGCTCATCAACATCATGTCACATAATGAACTCCAGTGTTTGGTTCATAGACTCCTTAGTTCATAGTTCGAGACAAGCACAAAAATGTCAATGTCATTTCTCATCAATTTCTCTCTCCTCATCAATAAAACACACATATGTTATCGGTTATCAAATTATAATTGTTATAAAGTCTGATGACACAGTGCAGGTCCAGGACTATTGAGCGGACATAATCTGGTGAATATGCCTAATGCGACACAAACATTGTGTTGCTCCTGATAAATAATCAATTATATAAAATAACTCAATTTCCAGAAGAAGTCAGTAAGTTGCCCTTGAGATGAGGTCAAATTGTCAATTTTTGTTTCAAAAGACCTGAAGCTAAGATTGTGCCAGACCTCTTATAATGAAGCAGGAGCTGCACACCTGTCATTTCCAGTGAAACTTCACATTTCTCTTTGAATGAAAACAAGCCTTTCTCGGTAGATGTAGTCATTACGTTGGCGGCTTTTCTCTGTCGTGTCTCAGACACTTTTTCACAGAGATGAGATTGTCTGAAGTAAAAGTTAATGGGTTTCCTAATGCAATTAGAAAACTATTCACCTGATGCTAAATTATCAATGAGTCTCCTCGCCATTTCCTTAACTTTAGCTTCTCATTCAGACTCATTAGTGCATCAGCTGACAGCGAGAAGCATTTCAGCAGACTTTCAGCTAACTGACTTTCAGCTGACAGCATATAGCATACAGGCTCGCTGTCTTCACTACAACATCAACAGCATTAGTCATTTGTTTTAATGTGTAAAATGACCTCATTAACATTTTCCTTAGAAGTGACCTCTCGCAGTCATGTGATTGATGGCTGTCCTCTGCAGCAGAGACTGAAGAGGTGTAAGTTGCTACACTTGCGCAATAAACTCCAAGGAGGCAGCTCATGTTTTTGTGCATACAAAGTGTGTGACTTTTGAACGGGAGACATTTATGTTCTTTGGTGATTAATCAATGAGTTGCTTGGTTCTGTAAAATGTCAGAAGATGATGAAAAATGTCAATGAAGATGTCATCAAATGTCTTGTTTTGTCCAGAACCCAGTTTACTGTCACAGAGGAAATAAACCAGAAAATATTCACATTAAAGCAGAGAATTTCAGTAAAAAAAAAAAACTTAAATCAATGATCCAAATAGTTGGCTGATAATTGAATGACCAATTCATCGATGCAGCTCTACTTCCTGAAGGACTGTCAGAGCTAGTTGCTTGTGTTTGTTGTGTGTGACCAATATGTTTAGCCTTATTCGTGACAAACAAAGGTCGGTTTAAGGTATACTGAACACAATAAACATTGAGACAAAACAGAATCATTATGCTGCAGGAGAATCCTGAGAAAGATCCTCAACGGATGAGATCCGGAGCACAGTGCCTTTATCTGAAGAAGACGTGCTCATTTGTTATTAAAAGCTTTATTTATGACTGTGTGCTCTAGATATCATGGTTGTTATTGTGGTAAATAATTTGTACTTAGCCATTAAACTTCTTCATTCATAATATGAATCTGTTGTCAGTGAAATGAAGCCGTTCGGTTTGGGATTTTAAACTACAAACACTAAGCCGCCACCTTTCAACCCCACCGGAGGTGAGTATTTGATAACTGAAGATACATTTTGTGTGATGCAACACTTTTAAAATGTGTGCGCACATCAAATAATCCATCATCACAAGGTTTACATCGCACTTTGCCAACACTTTTAACAGGAAATCAACGCCACACATTACAGTCACGAATAAAACGTATTATTTATAAAGCAGGAGAGCTCACAGAGTCGACGCAGAGGAATTCACAAATCCACACCAGCACTGGTCTCTGTGTGCCACACATGCAGCCTTTACAGCTTTTCTCGCGTGTGACAGAAACAGTTGTTTTTGGGTTTCTTGCAGAAAGTGGGACATCTTGTATGGAGTGGGTGGGTTTAAGATGAGAGAAGCGAGGACGAGGGTGGCATCTGTGTTTCATGTCGGAGAAAGGGTTAGCTAGTATGCTCATTTAAAGATATTCAAACCTTCACTAGACACTCCAGTTGCCCAAATCACTCCCTTTGAGCTGCTTTTTGTATCTCTCCTGCAACAGAAAATCAATAAGTCTGCTCGCTGATGGTTGGTTTGGCTCCCAAAGGCTCCTTCCATCTGCACTGTGTGGCTCTATTTATGACAGCCAAATGTGTGGGAGTACAAACAGAATGTGCTGCTTGCTCCCCAACGCAGAACTCACTGTAAAAGTGGGCCCGCTGAGTTGATTAAGTATTAAACATGCCATTACTCTGACACCATTTATCCCAAATGGCCAGTGCATCACTTGCATTTCATTTAGCTGATTATATTGATACACGCACGGGTTCAGTTTGGGAAGTAAACTTGTTTTTATGTCTAAGCTGAACCTTTCTCAGAGGTAAAAGAAGACTCACTTCAATTTTCCAAAAGGATGCAACCAAATGGAAAATATCTTGATGCTGGAGAAATTGAATCGAGCTCTGGCTTTGATGTGTGATTATTTGGTTAAACTCAGGTCGGGCGGTGTGAAAACGACAGATCTTTTTTCTCCATCACATGAAAGGCTCCATCACCTTTAACTCAAACCAAAACCGCGCTGATAGGAGAGGTACACCGATCAACAACGCTCTCTGATTAAGGCTGATCATGTGACCCGTGTTCAAGAAGGTGACAACAGCATGTCCGGCTTAAAGTGTGTGTGGGCAAGGACATATATCACTTCCTGCCTTAAGCCTGTTGTGAGACATTTTCCAAGACCCATCTTGCTTATCTTTTCCCATCTCCGCTATGTTGTGAAAATTGATGGGATCTCACCTAAGATTGAAAATTTCCCCTGGGCACCGGCACAGCAGGCTGCTGCTAGTCAAAGCCTGGAGTGGTCGTGTCTGAGCATGCACTAGTTAATGGAGATGGATCATGACCTGACAGGATGATGAAATTGAACATAAACGTTGAATTATGCTAAACTGAGTGTATGACATACTACCTTGATTTGTTAACGCAGCCCCCACCTGAAATGTCCTCACAACTCACTGCTGATGATTAAAAACTCATCTTTAAATCGCGATAAGATAAGTTACACTTGCAGCAGCTATAATCAATATTCTTATAGCAACAAAGGATGTGCATGTAAGAGGTTGCTCATGGTGATGAACCCACAGAGAATTATCAACCAGCTCCGCAGTTATGCGGAACTCAAGGGACCTTTACAACAACTTTTAGCTAATTTTTTGGTTTTCAGGCCTGCAATTTTGCTGTTTTGGTCAAATCTCCCTGCTCTCATCATCACTGTTTTAAGTAGAAGCACGCAGCTTCAGTGAAAAATCTCTAAAACCCAACACTTGAACAGCACCAAACAACAGGAAGAAAAAGTTAGCTGGTGAAGGCAGTGGAGCATTTAGTGTTTCAGAGTCACATTTTTCTCTCAGGTGAGGGCGGAGACCAAAACAGAGCTAAAAGAGAGTGATTATTGGACTTAGATTTGCCTGATGGACAGAAACACAGCTCCACATTAATGCTAATGTTGCTCCATAGCTGTTGTTTGTGCAATAAGCAATATAAAGCATAATAAACTGTTATTCGCTTCAACATAGAGTACAGTTTGTGTTTTAACAAAACAAACACTTTTTGTAGCTTTATAGAGGAAGAAAGTCGTTTTTTTTTCCAATTTAGTCTAGAGCATCAACATTAATATGCTGTAGGGTTTAATTTTATAGGCCTGTTTCTTTAACTTTAAAAGTAAATGTCGACCGAAGGAAGAATTCCATCATACAGTCGGACGGTTTTGCACTCCATAATATTAAAACCTGGTTTCCTATTGCTGCTGAATCTCAAGGATTAACATGGTCCAGTACCTTCCCTGAAACTGTGGGAAACTGCGCCCCCAAGGACCCAAAAACCACGAACATTATTCCATGTCACGAATGTCTCTTGGCCTTATGCAATGTTTGCTGCAAAATCCATATTATAAGCATTCTAAAAGTCTTAGTCAGATCAATAAAGTCGCATTTACAATATAAGAATGATTGCGAGTATGAGTAGAATTCAATAAGATGATCTGACTGAGCCAGATAAGCTGCAATAAACAATGCAATACAACACTGTTGTGTCCACAAACATTGTTTACTGTCTTTATCCCACGGCAACGCTACAAAACAGCAGATCTCATGGATCAGCTGATAAGCTCTGATGACATTAATTGTTGAAACAAAGCGACCATTTTGAGAGATTTCATTCAAATATTTCATTTTAAGAATTAGATTACATTTTGTTTTCTTTTTCTCTGTAATGGAATGAGGACTCTTATCAGAATTAAATGATCTTTAAGTAATTCCGTGGTAAATAAAGAACTCATAAAGAATGGAGAGAAAGCCCCACTTAGCATGCTGTGGTATAAAGTAAATGGCTAGACTGGAACATTCAGGAATATAATTTAATGACATGACATGAACTTTGTAACTTGCACAGAGCAAGTCGCTATTTGTAGACCTTGTGTTTCTGAGGGATTCTAAGACTCAGCGGAGCAGTGAGAGTGGGTTCCCGTGGTCTGGTTCCCTTGCTCCCCAGTGTTAGTAGCTTTTCAGATGCCTTGAAAAAAACAAGGCTGGTGGGTGTCGGAGGGATAATTACCCAAGTTTCCTCATGTTCTTTACTTTACCACACTCCCTGAGAGACTTTGTAAAGCCTAAGAATAGCTATCAGTAGTAAAAAGCTGCGAGTTTCAATGTGTGAAAACACTGTTGTCTTGCTTGAGTTAGTTTTGATAGTAGAGCTGGGAGGCAATTATGAACACTAACTGATAAAAGTCTTCATTATTTAAATTGCTGGAATTTTTGTTGTTTATTTTTACTCACCACACACTTGTCACACTGTGGGAGAAAGCTCAAGCAAAACCCCAAAATGGTTAATTAGCATTCCTCAGCAGCAGCAGCACAGCGGCCGTAGATGTTAATGCTAATGTCTCTTCATTTCAGAAAGGAAAAGCAACATTTCATTGAGCTGTTGAGGGGAAAAGAAGGACAAATTTCGTATGTGATCCACATCCTCCTGTTGTGTTTTAAAGTACAATACTCCTCTTTATTGAAACCATATGAAAATCTTCAGGCAGTTCTACTTTCTGTTGCCTTAACTTTAAACTCCCCTAATCAATATTTCATAGATTAATAATGAATACAGTCTACATGTAACATAAAAGGGTTCACTGAAAGTTACAATATCACAGGGAACTGTCACCCACCTCTGCAGCATTTCAAACCCTCTCAGCCCAGTGTTTTCATTTTGCTCATATTACAGTGGGGTTCAGTCTCAATGTTCCTATCGTTCCTAAAAGCAGGAGACCATTTTCAGCAAAGGCTCTCTGAAACATTTCATCCACCATAATTCATCTTGTGGACACATAGCATTTCATCTCACTAGAGCTCCAAAGGGAGCACTGGCTCCAGTTCATTCCACAAGCGAATCATAAGATTGTGTCGGCTATTTAGTTGTTCTGGTGCACTAGAATAAAAATGTCGAGTCAAATCAAGTGGACAACTGCGCTGTCCTTGAGTACAAAAGATGCTTGTCTTTATTAATTACTACCATCAGTGGAACTGGTAATGCAACTCCTGCAAAAAGAAAAACCCTCTCCTTGTACAGTCGATGTAAAAGGTTGAAGTGAGGCTCAATGTGAGACTGCAAATGAGGACAAGCAAGGCCAAGCCAGCCCTGGGCCTGGCATTACACATTCACAGGGTGACATGGCACACTATGACTCTCCCTTTGCTTTAGGGTGGGAACTCAAAAGGCAGGGGGAGATGGGGGTTGGAGTTGGTGCGTATGAAGAGGAAAGACAGCTCACTCCAAATGGGGAAAAAAGGGCAATTAGTAACCAAGTCCCTAGTGCAGCCCAGTTGGCCACGGGGCAGAATACCTCTGTGATTAGATTCCTTCTGACGATTTCCCCAAATCTTTGCGCACAATGCCGTCCATCGGCAACAGGCATGAAGGGAGTCTCCCGGGCAGCTCTTGTCGCCCATCAACTCTGTCTCCTAACTTCAAGCCCTTTTGATTAGAACCAGCTCAGACACAGCACACTGTGCAAAGCACCCTCTGATGTAAGGAGGAGAGAGTGTGAGACCGACAGATATCGACAGCAAAGTGTGCATGACCTCTGCCTCTCATCACTTCCTGAACTTACCCCTTCCATCGTTGGTCTCTATTTCTTCCCTGTTCATGCCCTCTGCCCACCTCTATCCACCGCTGACAATTCTCTTTTTCTGTCCTTCTCATCCTCTCCCCAACAAGAGCTTTAATCATGGACAGTATCAAACGGCTCAAACTGCCTCCTAATGAGCTGTTACTATAGAAACAGCTCCTGTTAACATTACTGCCATGCAGCCATCCACCCACATCCTCCTAGAAGGTCCTATAAGCTGCATATCTTTTATATATATTTTACCATTAAGGCTGTGCTGTGCTTTACTAGACTTTTTAACTAATTAGTGTGTGGCCTTCAGTTCTGCAAAATTGCAAGCAAGCACTGTTGTGGTAAAACTGATAAAGTGTAACCTCCATGGACGCCACAGGCCCAGGAAAATCACTGAGATACGACTCCTGTAATGGAAAATCTGTCAGATAAAGGGCTTTCAGATGAAATGCACCTCTGGCTGTGATGGTAAAGGTCACGGACTCCCGCCGATTTCTCGTCTAAATGTAGAACTTGTTCTTTGCAATAGTAATTTCCATGGTTGATTTCTGTTCTGTTCTGAACTGGGTGATGCTCATTACGACACTTAAACGTCTGCTCCATGTTATCATCAACTTGTTAGCTAGATAAAAATGGTAGACGGTAAAGGCCCCGTCCCCTTCTTAAAATTCTTCTCGCTTAAAGTGCCCTCTGAGCCTTCTTGACCAGGATGGAGATATGTGACCACTATGACAGGTTCTCGACTTCACCTCCACTGGCGTAGACAGGGGTGTGTCTTTGCCTCCTCGTTTTAAAACCAACAATCAGCTCCATGGTTTGGTTGATGCTGAGCATTAGATTGTTCTCTGTGCACCACTGTGCAAGATTGTTGATTTCCTCAAGATATTAACTCTCACTGTTGTTTGAAAACAGCATGGAGCTGGGCACACAACCCTGGGGGGCTCCAGTGTTGAGTTTCACTAAGACAAGAGGCTGCAGACTTTTCGGGTAGAGGGTGATGTGCCTGTTTGAGGCAGGAGGGAACAATCTCCTGTGAAAATGACCTCTTAAAAATGTCAATAACATCAGCTAGCTGATTGGCACATGTTTTTAGTACAGGGCCAGGGATGTTGTCAGGCCCAGCAGCTTAACTCATATTCATTCTGCTCTGAATACTAACAGTGGCTGGTCCACTGGAGGCAGAGTAGACATTACAGCTGAGTCTTTGTTGAGGAGATCAAAGTGAGCATAAAATGTGTTTAGCTCAACCGGCATAGTGGCCTCTGGATCACTTGCCACATGTCTTTAGCGTTGTTGAGTTTGCGGTCCCTCTCTAGTCTCTGCTCGTCCGCTTTTTCTCCTTTATACCAGCTTTTTTTTCTGGCCCTTGTGGACGGTGTTACAGTATATGTCTCATTGTTACCTGATCAAAGTGCAGTTTTTTGGCTCCGGGTGGAGACTTTAACACTCCATCTATCCAGGCTTGGGGAATGATACAGGTTGCCTGTGATGGGTGGAGGTTGTTGAGGCTGTACACAGCCTGATGGAAAGAGCTTCAGTGACCTTTCAAGGCTGTAAAAATCACCTCCTCTGCATGTTTCATGAGTTGTAACGGATAACTTGATAGCCCATTATACAGTTCTTTCAGCTCTTAATCATTCAGCCAGAGCGACTGGTTTCCCATTTACAAACAATAGAGGATTAGTGTGAACCAATTGCCAATGGTCATTTCTGCATTTACCAGAAATGCAACTTCCTGGAAAACTGACTGTAAATGAGGGGAAACACACAGTGCCTCACATGGACAAGACTAGACAAACTGGCAGCATGTTGTTGTCACTCAACTTACATATTGTACAATATGTCTGATTCTCCATATCTGGGTTGAATACCACACACAAACACACACAGTGTTAATGATTGTGGTGACTCTTGTTTCCCTTGTCTGTCATCCCAGTGGAAGCGAGGGAGTTTTCGGATATGTAATTGGTACGTTTCAAGATCTGAGGTCACCCAGGCCTGCATGACATATGCCAAAACAATATACAGAGTATACTAGACTTGCACTACCATGTACTGAGTATTACCAGGTAGTACTTTTAGAGCATGGGTTCTATTTTTACTTGTGGTTCATTTTCTAGTTAGTATCTAAATTATTCATAATAATGATTTACTTCCTCTTACCCTCTTTTCTGTAAATGTTTGTTTTGTGATTTCTATGTGTTATATTCAATCTACCAGGGTAAGACGACATTTAATCTACAAGGAGCCTGGTTTTCACCTGGAAGTCCTGACATTCACAGATTCTTCTCCTGAGTCTAAGGAAGATTCCACCACTGCAGCAGATTCCGTATTTTATTTCTGAATCAATGTTGGTTTTGGAGGAGAGAAGGCTAAAGGTAAAGCACTCCACACACACATACACACACTCCTCGCAAAGGTCGATCACGCAAGCTCCAGTGGACATATCCCTGTCTCTCCGAATTCCTCTGTCTCAGGCAGTGACATGTTTATATACCCACTGAGCATAGATCAGAGCAGAGGACAGATAATATAGAGCCACAGTGATGGATGTGTTCCTGCGCTCAGGCAATCTCTGGCTGAACTCTATCGGACACACAGACATCCTGCACTAAATTTATGCATGTCCTGACCCTCTCTCTCCCTTCTGCACACACACACACACACACACACACACACACACACACACACACACACACACACACACACACACACAATCATACAGTAGATACATGCAAGGATTTCACTTCACTGACACTTTCACAACCATGGTCTAGTGATTAATTAGATGAAAAAATGTATCCGATCTTCAACACATACAAACATCTAACAATGTGTCTCCATTGGTGATTTATCTTTGTCATTTCTGGCGTGTTTGTTTTAATCAGACTACAGTTGTGTCCACCTGTGGCAATCAACAGCTGTTTCCATGGAAACAGGTGGTACACTTCCTCAGAACATGGAGAGCAAGCTGGGAGAGAAGGAAGAGAGAGCTTGAGATAATGAGGAGAACTGGGTCGGCTGAAAGGTAAAGAACAAGCAACAAAGATATGGAAGAATGATAAGTTAAAAGGAATCGAGTCATAGCTCCTGATCCTCAGATCTATTCCAGCATTTAGAACATTTCCAGGCTTCTGCTCTGTATGTTGGAGACTTTCATGACATACCCAGATGTCTGTTATTTGCGGGGTGTACAGTGGCAGGCCTTGACCGCCGGAAACATTTATCAGAAACTGTTTCCAACACGATGTGCTGGATAGCTGTCTTTACTTTTATGCATATTTAATGAACAGATCAATGTTAACTCCACAAACGTGATCCATTAAACCTGGCGGTATGTCATCGTGCATATACTTTCGATTGATTAGTTTATGAGGTTAGGATATGGGGATGGAGGGAATTGATTGTGCGGCTCAAGCCATTGAGAAATGACATTTAATAGCAGCAGCTGACCACGCATTAGACTGATATCTTAGAGCCTTGGCAAAGTTTGACACCACGAGAGGTAAGTAAGAAAACATGTTGAAATATGTTGTCAAATCTTAGTGAGGAATATGATGCTCACGGAACAGCGTGGGATCCTGTATCATTGCCCCATCACTCCGGACCAAATAGATGGTATTTTGGGGATAATGAATTGTATTAGCCCGCATTAGTGTCAGTGACATAATTGTAAAATCTCTGGCTGGATGGATGCGGTGTCATATTCTCTGTCTGCTATTACCATCTGCTGTCAGTCAGTCAGCCAGGACACGTCAATGGAATATTAATAAGATCTAAAGAGATGATGTTCTGCAGAGAAAATAAGGGAGAGCTGTTTGCAAGGCGCATACTGTATGAATCCACGGGGTCCGCTCACAATACCAACGCGAATGCATGTGTGTTCTTGAATGTTCATGTGTTTGTGCATTTGCTGCACGCCTCCTTAGGCTCCGGCTAAGTAGGCCACTTTTCCACACCACAAAAGAAAGAGACATACAGTAAGTGAATAGTCTGTCATTGTCATGCAGAAGTCAGTTGTTCTTTTCCACAACAAAAGTATAGAGAGAAGAGGGGAATGAGAGAGAGAGTAAGACACAGGGAGAGAGAGCGAGCACCCTGGCTGCCTGACCTGACTCGGTTATGTAAACAAAATAAGTGTAGTGAAAGCAGCCGCAGCGAACAACAGGGAACATTGCCTAATGAGCAATGGCATGTAAAGGGAGAGAGAGAGAGCGCGAGAGCAGCAGCGGTGAGTGTGTGCGTGTATTCTAAATGACCTGCATGCTTGTTCCACATTTGATTTTTAATTGGACAGAAATCTCGGCGAGCTCGCCAAATTAAAGAGGCAACCACGACACGTGCAACACTTATCCGTCCCGCCCTGCTCCCTCCCTTCTCCTCCTCCTCCTCCTCCTCCTCCTCCTCCCTGCCATCCTGGCGTCCTGTCCTGACTCCTTCTCATTGCCTCTCTTCCTCAGTCAACATCTCTCTTCTGTTTCTCTTCCTCACTATCTGGTGTCTCTCTGATGGCCTCTTTACATAGCTGACCTCAATAGAAATGGCAGTATGAGGCAGGAATATCCTGCCAGAAACAATATACCTCAACTGATAAAAAAAAAAAAAAGAAAAAAAAAAAGCATCTGTTCTGTGCTGATAAAATGTCAGATTTGTTACAGATGCAGCCAGGAAGTTTCCACTGAGGGTTTGCCTTTTTATGTTGTTTGGGACATCAAGATAACCAGGTCTTTGGTTACGGGTGGCTTAACCATCAAATCAGGAAATACACCCATTAAATGAATAGTTTATCTCGCTTTTAATCTTAGTTTGCTGCTTTGTGCAATCTGTCATTTTTTCAAAAGTACTTTGAAACCTTTTTTTTGGGGGGTATCTGGCTCGAATCACGCTGGGAAAATGGCCCAGGGAGAAAACAACAAAAAGATAACAGGGAAAAAAAAGCCGACAAAAATAATGATTCAGACGCACAGATCAGTCAAAAGGCTTTTGTGGATATGTCCTGGCAAGGAGCGCCCAAATGCCTTTTCTGAGAGCACCATCCAAATATTGCAAAGTTTTTCTATCTAAAGATGATTAAATGTTGCTCTCTGGTGCAGATATGCATCAGCCATTTCTAAGACCTCTGTGACGGTGATATATTTTCTAGTGTTGACTCTTCTTGTCGTAAATCGAGTGTGACATGATCTAGTACGTCACTTTATACCAACAAAGTTTCATTCCTTTCCCAGGCCCTCTAAACACAATGTCGTTGAACACTGGCGCAGGGTGTTTGTTTATGCAATTCATCAATAACAATTATTCTAGAAAAGATGATTGGATAGGCTCGGTAACACATTTTAATGAGATCAGAGGATGAGTCATAGAGGGACAATTGAAGCCTCTGAGTCTTCTAGCTTGTCAGCGGAGCGCAGAACAGGAAACGGCATCAGCACCATAAATTTCCTGCGGCAAACACTTTCCATTTCCCATTTATTGTTCTACACGTCTATTTCCTGGTTCATACCTGTCATTCTGTTCTTCACCATTACAGCTCACAACAGCAAAAGTGGGCTGTCAGTGCAAGTAACGCAAAACTACAACAACAGTGCACACACACATACCAGTACAGAACAATCACTCGCTATAACCCAAAGTAACCACTCCCAGAGATTCTTTTACTCATACAATCATCCATTCATGTAGGAGAACAGAAGTACAAAAAGTCATAAAATTCTCTCTCAAGGACGTTTCACTTTGGATTACATTCTGTAGTATTTCCTCTTCTGTGCCGCGGCAGAGCTGCCACAGGACACGCTGTACCAGAGTGCAGTCTGGGGGATGATGCCAAAGGCTATAAAACTGGGAAAAACCTTGTCTGCGATTTATAAGCAAACTGCTGAAGATGGAGTAGATGGAATAATGACGATACTGTAAACACATGTGAACGCGTGCTGTATCTGTATATGCGAGAGTGAAATGTTTGATCACTGGTTACAGATGTTTCTTTGTTCCTCGCACCTCTTTCCATGCTTTCATTAGTTCTTCTTCCTCTCCTCTCATCCCTTCACCAAGCTCTCAGTGCCTTTTAACTCCTTTCTATAATGTTCTCTGCTGCAGGGATCTCTGTTTTATCCTCTCCCCTACAGGACTGTCATACTGTGCCGCGGCTGTGGATGGTCACGACTGTCCCTGCCTTGAATACCAAATCAGGCTGATGCTGCTCATGAGCTCCCTTTGTTTCACATGTGTGACAACGACAAAGAAAGCCGACAGATAGTGGCGACTGGAAGCACTGGGCTCTGATGCTTGTCAGCGTGCTCACAGCGTGGTTGTATATTTGAACTTTGAATGAAACTAAATAAAGCAGCCAAACTTGCATTAAGCTGTAAACTGTAACAGTACAAAATAAATTAACGTTCACTACTCTGCACTTAACTAAGGTCGCTGTATTGGACATTTGTCATTGGCATAAATCCCTCTGAGTTACACATGTGAGCGTGTAACACAAATATTTACATTTTCTGCAGATTAAAGCAGCATCAGCCTCTACGGTGAGTAGTGAACACACACATACATATAGCCACTATGAGAGATGGACCGTATGTTCCTGGCATAGACAAATCTATGCAGTACAATTCACAATGTGAGTCTGTATCCTTTTCTCCCTGCTGACAGAGAGCACAAAGGTTGGTGAGTCTTAACAGAGGTCTCTACAATACAAAGGACACACTGGTCAGATTACTCAGACGAGGAATTGCATCCTCTTCTGTTAGCATATAGGGTTTAATGGACTGGTCGCTGCAATTTAGAACTCTCTCTTTGAAGCTTTTTAACACTTTCATTACCAGAGAAAGGCAAGTTATTATTAATCGCCGGTAGGGCAGAAAATCTCTACAACAGGCGAGAAACACCACACGTTTGCAACCTGCTGGTAAAGAAATTTCACATCCAGCAGGCACACACGAAAAAACCAAACACTCATTTCAGCTGCTTGGTAAATGACTTTCTTGATCGGTCACTGTTTTATCTCAGCTCTCCTTTTTTTCACACTGGGCAGGAAGTGCACGCTCAGCCTGTCTGATTTGGTATCGGCTGTGACAGTGTTTACATGGAGGTGGTGAGAGCTTTAAGATTCAACCACAGAGTGCTCAGTGGGAGAACCAAGACAATAAGCTAAAAAAGGGACAAAAGCTTCTTCGAGCTGCAGAGAGCTGGTTGTGATTTCTTTGCTGGGGTGTCACTGCTGCATAATAACCTGTCTCATATTCCAGGTAGTCATTTTATTCATTGCTAATATCAATATGCTTTCTGCTTAGGCTGCACAACATGGTAAAAAAAAACAAAAAAAACATTTTTGACAGATTATGATTGTGGGAATGATCATTTTCATAAAAAAAAAAAAATTAAAATCATAGTGACGTGACATTAGTTGGACCAACAAACGCATGTGTTTTCTTACATCTGAAGTTCAAGGTTTGCATCTCTGCAGCAGTACAGTACTTCATTATAATGCTATTGTGTCACAGATTTAACCTTTAGCCTCACAACACAGACTCTGCATTTGGAAATCGCACTTGGCCATATTGTCCAGTCAATTGTTGGGCCCCATTTAGGCCTACTGAAGTTTCCTACTTTCTCTCAGCAACATGTTACAGGCAGTTGACTCCATTACTTTCTGGCATTGAGACACAAGCTTAGCTGTTCGACATATAATCAAGAAATGGTTAAACTTACCTCCATGAACATAGCTGTGTAGTGTGCAGTCAGAGGGGCCCACCAAATGGATCAGACTGGACTGGCTGAAGCCGACTGAGTGTTTTTCTGCCGTACAAACAAACACACACGATGAAAGAAATGTGAAGTAATGTTCAAATTTCAGTGATAAACTTTCTTAGTGCGTATTTTGCCCAGCAAGCCAACACAAGCAGAAACTGCATGCTGCCCTGCAAAAAAACCTCAGTGTATTGACATGCACCCTGCCAATCATGCTAACATACCTTTTGGTAGATCATCTGCGGTTGAGCACGCATGACAAAATAGAGAATCAGTTTGATTGTAAATTGTGTCAGTGTAACAACAGGAAAACCTCATCATGTAAGTGTCCACACCAACAGTTCAAAGATATCTAACTGATATCAGAGGTGGATATTTTTATGATAAAGCAACGGAAATACATGCAATGACAGAGCACATGGTGTCCTGTATCCTAAACTTCTGTTATTACACTCACAAACATCCAAACTGGACTTTGATTCAGGCGTGCACAACGCTGAGTGTTGAGTGGCGGTGTTCAGTTATTTGCAGGCATCATGATGAGACTTTCATTTAACTAAGAAGTAATCTCAGCTTGTATTTCCATCGTCTTCCAATCGTAAGATGTTACCTGGGTTGGGTGAAGGTGGCACCACCTCTTCAATCCTTGCTTTGGTCTCCAGTCTCTCCGTCTTCTGAGTGTCATAGCGCTTTCTGCCCTCCTCCTCTTGCTCCGCGCTGGCATACTGCAGACAGAACGAACACAATGTGAACTAATCCGCAGGTGTACACGCAAAAATTCCACCGCAATTTACCAAACACAGGTATCAAGGGATAATACTATCATTGAATTGTCTGTGAAGGTTGCATTGCCTTTCAAACACCTGTTTTCTCTTGTCAGTCAACTGAACAAGTAACACATTTGACTGCCTCTGATAATCTGTTTAACAGCAGTCAGCAGCTGTGCTATGACGTCGGCTAGATTGACATTTAGAAGTTGTGGCAGGGAAGGTTAGGAGCAACAAAAAGCTGCCATATTCAAGTACAGTCACAAAGCATCTTTTACTTGATCTGAAAATGAGCTTAAAATGCTTATTCATAATGTACTTCTGACAAGCTACCACTAACTAAGTGGGCAAATGAACTCTGTGATACTGAAGCTGAGCTGAATAACGTGGCTGCTGAAGAACGGAACGTCTGTCACACGCAGCCTTGACATCACATCCAAGGAGATACAGACATCACTTCTCCCATGTGGATGCACCACATGACACCCAAACGCGGGTTGGAAATGTTCTAAATCTCGTGAGGTCCCCTGGTAATACCAGTCCCGTATGAATTGGGCTTAAGACATAAAAGACGTTTGACAGTGAGACAGACTTTTCACGCTGTTTTTTTTTTTTTATCTTATACCGGATGGTTTGTCTCATGGGCTCCCTTATCTAGACCTCTCAAGCCGACAGGTGAAATGCCAAACTTTGGTCCATGAAGGTCAGAGCAAGAGTTTCCACGCACCTTGATGGGCGGCACCTCCATGATCTTGTCGACATTCTGCAGAGAACAGGGGACGTACCACAGTGCCGCCTTGTTGGCCACCTTTTTGGCACCTGCAGTTAGAGAGAGAGAGAGAGAGCGGCGGTTGAATTCTCGTACAAAGAAACATGTCAGTCAATAATTTTAAAGCTTTCTTCCACTAAATAAAACCGACGTCATTCTCTCTGAGTTTTGCGACTGTGCACCAACAAGCAAGAAGTTTTGACACATCCCTTAAAACAAAACAAACAATGGAGTAAACAATTTTGAAGCAGCTGTTGTCAAAACAGACGCTTTTATTAACACCCCAATAAAAGCCAATCCAGTTTTTAACAAATCCAGAGGCGCTGCCTGAAGATTAGTCTTTCTTCTGCAAACAAAGGAGCAGGAAACAAATGAGGTCTTTGTTCAAAGACAATCATTCACGTCTGTTCAGAAGAACGCGCGCTCACATTCGCCAAACGCCGTCCACTGGTTAGCGCAAGGTTTAGCATAATCCCCAAATCCTGAACGTCCTGCGTTTTCATGTTGTGATTAAGAAATGGAGGAACGGCAACTCGCTCATTAGGTTTCTCAGTACAAATATTTACATCACATTATATGTCGGTGAGGTGTCGTCGCTGGTGTGTTAAAATACAAGATGACTGAATTGTTCCATAATGTCCAGCCGAGTTTTCAATTCAGCGTAACGTCTATCTTTCAGTCCTGCAAAAAATAAACAAAAGAATGCATGTGGGTGTTAATACATGTGCATAAATTATTACTTTGTATTCACAGGAGTCGAATAAAACTGCTCAAATCTTGAGAATTTCGTCAGGTTTTTACATTTTTGGGGCAAAGTTAGTAATAAGAAAGTGTCTAAAGTAAAATAAATATGCTCATTATTGGAGCATTTAGAAATCCTTTCAAAGAAGTGGACAATTACGCTGTTTTGTTCAGCTCATCTGTGGATATTTAAAACTCTATCCGGATGTTATTCATTATCTGTCTTGTGTGTGAACATCTTGAAAGTAAGTGCTGTCACTTTAACTTCTCATCCCTTAGATTCTGCTCTCTTGTGGCTCCCTAAATATAAAAATCGTCTTCATCATCGGCGAGCGATGTGCACATACCGCGTCTTCCTGTGAATAAATATAGGCTCTGACATTTCCATAAACCTCCGTGTACAGTAGTGCGTAAGATGTTGCGGTGGTTATGGGGGGGCTGTAGCATTAGCTCTGCCTTCCTACAGAAAGTTAAGGACCAGAGGACCAGAAGACAAAACTCGTGGAAATCACATCCCATAGCAATCAGGCGGAGAGGTTGCCATAGCGATATCTGCCTACACTTTTTTTTCTCTTAATTCACTAACAGAGAGAGGGGAGGGGGGTGGGGGGCCTATTTTGAGGTTGTGTTGTTAGAGCACACAGGGGAGGCTCACAGATTAAAGA
The DNA here is from genome assembly GCA_903131615.1 of Diplodus sargus. Classification (NCBI taxonomy): domain Eukaryota; kingdom Metazoa; phylum Chordata; class Actinopteri; order Spariformes; family Sparidae; genus Diplodus; species Diplodus sargus. Next base: position 264,723 of record CAEMYA010002124.1, read on the forward strand.
CAGCAGGTTCAAATGAGATCACTGTCGTAAAGTGTTGAAGGGCTTTTACATTTTTCTGCAACATCTGATAAACTGCCTATTTCTCATTAGGACTGCTGGCACTTATATTTAGATTCAATGTTATTTGATGCTATAGAATGAAAGTTTCCTTTAATCTCCTTTACTGTAGCATTTTTTAAAAAATAAATAAAATTAGGACATCTCACAGGTTTAAAAAAATAACTTAAATTGTGACGTCACAGTGTGCACTGTGAGTCCAGATGAGGTCTTTGACAAAGGAATTGTAAAGTTAAAAGAAGAGAGTTAGAGCAGCCGCTCTAGGCGCTCTCGGGGAACAACATTTGCATTTTTCACCCAAGTTAAAACCGTGCAGACAGCCGGGCCGCGTTGCCATGCCGACCGCGCTTCTCCTCTTCTCCTCTCATTGGCTCCTGCCCTTGCCAGCAACCAGGAAGTTGCCCACAGCAGAAAGGCATATTTACATATCCTTGACTCTACCAAGACTGAGTGACTCCAGTCTATTATTAGCTCCTGCTGGACCTTTTAAGTGAACTGTGTTCAGGATGGAGGGAGGACGAGGATGAGGAGGAAAAGGAGGAGGAGGAGGAGGAGGAAAAGGAAGGACTGAGGGGAACCATTCCCAGTCCGACTGGTGACCTTTCTAACCAAAGTGCAACCAGGGAGCTGGCTTTGAATTTCAAATCCCTCTGCATCAAATGAAGACAATGTCAATGTTTGACCATGTCATTGCCTGGACTGCAGCCCTTTTCATGCCTTTACAGCGTGTTTACAATAGAAGCACGTATCACTCCTCATGCTTGAGGCAGTCATAACATGCAGCTCAATACCACATGCATACTAGGGCTGCTCAATATAATAAGAAAAATCAGAGTGCCATTATTTTGACAGATATAATGTTGCTATATGATCCACAGTTATGGGAATGATTAACTCTGCATTTTAATTTTCACTGAAAAAACTATTAAATCATGAAGATTTGAAATTTGTGATCTCTGCAGCAGTATAGTACTTCACTACACTGCTGCCTTGACACAAATTTCACCTTAATCAAAAACTCTAAGCTTTTGGGACTGGATATTGCTCTTGAAGAAATTGCAATTTGAGATTATGTTTTGATTAATTATGCAGCCCTAACGTAGAACATTTATCACGACAAGGCATGAGACATTGTGAAAAATGTATACCACGATTTATCTTGGCCAAAATAATTGCACTAAAACAAACCGAAATCACTTTTGTTACAGGAGACATTCTATGCTAATTTCCAGGTTCATAATTATAGTTTGGGTTACTGCAAGAATAGGTTGAAGAAACACATCAGTTTTCTCATACGGTCCACTGCTGCAGTACTGTATTCCCCCACTGTCTGAAACGCTCTGGTTTAGCTCCTGTCTCTTTAAGGCCTCTTCTCCCAAATACTCTGTCTGCTCTGATTGGTCAGATCACACACGCCTCCGTCAACACCACTGACTACAACAGAGAACATAAACATAAATTCTTACGTGCAAACTAACAAAATAGCCACTAGGTATAAATCATATGTGACTCTGGGACAAAAGGTGGCACATTTGCCTTGTCTTTCTAAAACGGAGGTGTAATATTCCTCCTTTTCCAAAAGCTGCCACTTGGCCACCACTGGGGTAGGCGTAAACATGTGAAGGCTTTACATTGCACCCCATTGGAGTTTAGAACTGGGTTCTTAGCGGGGGGCTTTTAATTTGAAAGTAGCGACTGTTCATAGCTTGCCACTACAACAACAAGCGGACAACAAAGACAGCTACAGAGACAGAGGAGACACTAGCATCTCCCGGATCTCATCAGCTGTCCAGTTGTTCATCTTGACGTCCGCAGATGAAGTGATGAACTGACTGCTGTGATCAGCTGTTTCCTGGTTTTAAAACTCCCTGGCTGTGGGTCGCACAACAGTGCACCTCATCGACACCTCCACCCATCTCACATAAACTGCCATCACATTGACACCTCAGATTTAGGGTTAGGGTTAGCAAAGTGGCAGACCAAAACAGACCCTCAATTTATCGCCCTCTGTCTAAATCTGCGGACCTAGTTGCAAAAAGGACGGCCATATTGGCGGCTTGCTGCCCAGTATAAAAACAGCTACAGTGTGATGTCACAAAGTCACCCGATTACAGGCGGGACTACTGACGAGACGTTTCAGGAGCAGTGTTTTCTGTGGGGGAGAGGAGCTTCTCTTGGGGCGGACCTTGACCTTTCAAGATCTTGTACAGGCATATATGAAACACTGAAGGAAAGGAAAACATGAAAAGGCACAAAAGGTCTCCATTTAGGGACAGACTGCATCACATGTCCTCCTGTATAAATAAAGGATAAATAAATGATGACACCTCATCTCCCTGTTGTTCTCAAATTTGGTATCCATAGGTATCTACACACATCAAATGTAATGTTTTTTGATGGCTACACAATGGGAGCAATTCAAACAGCAATTCAAGATGAATCAGTTATTCAATATAAGACTGTATATTATTGAGGTAGTCAAGTCACTCATGTGAGAACGTTTTTTCTGTATTCAATTTTCTATCCTCATCCTCATCCCTAATTTATCAAAAGTGAAGAATGTTTCTTGTATGTGTTGATTTTCTATGCGACGACAGAAAACTGGATTCAGTCTCGAAGGAGCAGTACGAAGTAGCTGGTGGGACAGCTGGCTCTCTTAGTAAGTATTAATGAATAGGAAGGTTTTTGGCTGCATCCATCCCGAACACAAGCACCACAAATCTGCTCAATCAAATTTCCTCACCCGGTGGCACAATGCTCAATAAAGAGCTCAGTGACTCTTTGCACGTTTTTTTTTCAAGTTCATCCGGCGGGAGCTTTAGAACAAAGAGCTCCATGAATGTTAAAGGACAGTGTGGCGGCTGTGATGACAGCTGAGACAAATGGCACCTGGCAGTGGCAGGTCCTTTTTTTTAATTGATGGCATATTGGTGCAGCAGCCCTTTGAGTGCATGAACGTGCAAGAGCAACATGCGAGAGGCAAGGACACTTCACAGCGGACGATCGAAACTCGCATCGAAAACAGGAAAGAGAAAGTACACAACAAATCAAACTCATCTGATCCTCTGGTGTGTCTACCCCGGATTGTAGGACAAAAATCCAGCAAATTAGGTATGAACTACAAAATAAATATGATCAGTGGCTTACACACACAGGCAGACCGTGCTTTTTTTAACTATATGATAGGCAGCAGAATTCCCAAACACTACGCTCTGTCATATTAAATTATAAATCAGAGCCTTTTTGGGGCTGATTTGAGTATTCACATGGGTGCTTAAGCGGGGAAAAGTCCCTCCAGGGCTACTTATGCAACATCCAATCCCCTTTAATCTAAGTTTAAGACATCAATCATTACTTCATACCATTCTTGAAATTCATAAATGCACAACATACCCATATCCCAATCTGCACAACCCTAAGATATAAAATCTCTCATCTATTTGTTCCTTTCCTCCAATTTTTCCCCGTCTTTCTCCACAGTCTCTTCCTTTTTCTGTTCACCTTGAGCAGTTTCACATGATTTATGGCTGTATTTTACTCATTCACCTCGCTGCTCTCCCCTTTGGCTCGTACCCACTACCCT
>CAEMYA010002124.1:268889-294245 GCA_903131615.1 Diplodus sargus
GTGTGTGTGTGTGTGTGTGTGTGTGTGTGTGTGTGTGTGTGTGTGTGTGTTCATGTTGCACTCCTTGAGTTCATGCAGTTGTGTGACCCACCAGGATCATGGAAGGAACTGTCTTGAATATTTTAAGCCTCAACCCACAATGCATTGCTCTCAGCTCTGGCTGTGCACATGTGCATGTGTGTGTGTGTGTGTGTGTGTGTGTGTGTGTGTGTGTATGTGTGTTGAGGTAGTATGATGTGTGTGCCTTGTTTATGCAAATATGTGCCTGAGTGTGCATGCAACACAAGCATTATTACCTCTGTGGGACTTTTGGGTGCATGTGTGTTTGTCCCAAGTGTGGCAGCAGATTTTTGTGCCTGTGTGTGCGCACAAATGCCTTACTGTGTGTGTGTGTGTGTGTGTGTGTGTGTGTGTGTGTGTGTGTGTGTGTGTGTGTGTGTGTGTGTGTGTGTGCACGTGTGTGCGCATGTGTATGTGCACAAGCTTTATACATCATCTAGGAACCTTCATGTGTGTGACTGTGACTGTGTGCAGTTTTCTAGGTATGTACGTTTATCTCCACGCGTGTTTTTCTTCATACATGGGTATATGCAAATCTGTGTGTGCCGATGTGTGTGGGTATGTGTGTGAGTGCGCATGTGTGTAAGTTAGTGCGCATGTGCAATCCCCCCAGCGGGGACAATCATCACGGCTCGTGCCCACAGTAGGCAGCCTTCCCCTGGGGGGCCGTGACTGAGGCCTGCCTGACGAGATGCTGCCTGACTGAGTGTGGAACCTGGATGCCTGCCTCCTCCCCCAACATGCACACACACATGTGGCATAAACATGAATGCATGAATACAAAGATGCATGCACACAGACCGCAATATACATACTGACGCACGGCGCAAGGTGCGTGCACGTAAACAGACGAAGCTGCAAGAGCACGCATTGCTGCTTAAATGCAGATCCTCCTATCTTGCAAAAAAGGTGCCTAAAAATAAAAACAGACACAACATCTGGAAGTCTGCAACCAACAGGAACATTCAGTGTTCCTGTTCAAGCCATCCTTCAGTAAATTGCCTGAGAAAAGATCTATGTGTACAAGCCTGCCAGTCCTGCCTCAGTGTGAGACTTCTTTTAGAGAGAAGGGGAAGTGTGTGTGCTCAGTGTGCATCTGCGTGGGTGTGAGAATGTAGGTGTGTGACTTCTTCTATGCAGAATGTGTCAGGATGCGCTTATCAGGCTCTGCATGCACGCAGGTCGTCCCTCCACAGCCGCATGTGTGTGTCAGTATGTGTTGGGTACGTGAGCGCGTCGCGTTGGAGCATGTGTGCAGGTACATCCACTTGGCGACCGTGTCTGACTGGGCCGCAGTGTGTGAGGTCTGACGCTAAGCCGACATGACAGAAGCAAATAATGTCTGCTCCCGTTATCTTCTCTTCCCCCTCGGCCCCGCAGGAACCTTTTAAAGGGCCAAACACTGATGAAATCACACGCGCTAACCCATGCACACACATGCATGTGTACAGTGTGGACGCGCGCACCCACCATGCAAAGCAAACATACATCTGCAAAATGATGCATCTAAACGCGTAAAGTGCAAAGACAAGCGCACATTCATCATGAACCTCCCTCACAGTTGTTGACATGCGAATGAGCTCCCTGCACAAATCCACCATCTCAAACCGAAACATGCACACAATCATTTATTTACACAGCTCCACATACTGTGAATATGAATGGACAATTCTTCTGAGGTTTGGATAAAAATACATCCGCAGAAGCACACAGGCATCCATACGTTCATACGGATAACAGCTGTGTCAACTCAAACGCACACACCCATACATCTACACAAATGTGACCTAATTCCTGTAGCTACAGTATGACCTAATAGACCACCAAGGTGCTGCCTCTCCTCTGGCTCTCCTTGTGTCGAGGCGGCATGTTATTTTCTGATTTCAGGACACAAACTAATCTGCTCACTCAGGACACACAGTACTGCAAAAATAATCTCAACCCTAATTCATTTCCCTAAATCTGGATTAATGGTTTATATATGTTGTGTTTTTTTTTTCTTTTTGTCAGACTGACACCTGGTGATGTTACATACTGTATGAATCAGGGCGGCGGCAGAGGTCGTGTTATCTGTAAATTGGGCCAGAAAAATGAGCAAATCCCATCACAGATGTTGTGTTTATACCCACATAACCTCCAGAGAGCTCAAAAGCAAAGTCCAAAGCTACACCCACACTGCCCCGGCAGTGAACCTACCCTTAGATTTTAGACTGTTAACTCTATTTTTTTGTTGTTGTTTCATATAATGACAGCTGTGCACATCTTAACTACGAACAGCACTGAAAATGTTGGCTTTTGGTTATTTTCTGATTCTAAAACGTATTCATTGTAAGGCGGAGAAATGGCTGATCAAGTGACCTGCATCCGTTTTATTGTATTTTCTACAGAATAATGTACAACCCTTGTTGACATAAAATATTAATATGGTGAAGATGTTTGCTAATTTAACAGAAAAACGGTTGCTTTAAAGGTTTCTTACTTTGTTTTTGCACAAATACATGTTGCCCATGTTATGTTGTAGAGCTGTAAAGATTAACTGATTCATCGATTAGTTGACTATTAAACTATTAACTATTAAATCAATCGCCAACTATTTTGAATTGATTGTTTAAGAATGAAAAATCACAATAGTATGATTCTTCAGCTTAGTAACTTTGATTATGTTCTTGTTTCTTTGCTCCCCTGTGATAGTGAACTGAGTATTTTTGAGTTGTGTGACAGATGAATACATTCGAGGGCGCAATCTTGGGTGTTGGATCAACATATTTCATCATTTTCTGACATTTCATAGAACAAATAAACGATTAATCGACAAAATAATCAACAGATTAATAAACAGTAGTGCAGCCCTATTATCTTATTTTCACAGCCCTGAATCACAATCCCATTGATGTGCAGCAAACAAAGCGGTACGTTCGGTGCCTCCTTTCCATTGGCTCCCTTCCTGATCGCCTCTCTTCGGGGTCCTTCCTGCCAGGCCGTGAGCCGTAGCGGGCTGCCCGGGCCGATGCCTGCATGTAACGTACGCTGCTCTCCACCTGTCATCTCATATCTCTGCCTCCGCCTCCATCAACCTGCTTCCAGCCCAGCAACCAGCCAACCAACCAGTACAAGCCTGTTGCTAGGGCAACGGCTGTCTAGGGGATATTTCTTTTGTTTCTCACACCTCCTTTCCTTCTTTCTATCTCTACCCTTCCCTCGCTCCTTCTTGCTCTTTCTGCCATCTCTCTGCCCATCGATATGTCTGTCTGCCTCTCGCCTCACATCTGTCTCACTCCCCTGCTCTCCCTCAGTCCGTCTCTCTCTCTCTGCCTCTCTCACTTGGTTGAAGACGGACAGCTCGCTCTGAGGCTGCAGCACCTTCTAACTACGAACCCGTCAAAAAATACACACAAAGTAAGGTTTCCTTTGAAGCATGTCAAGAACGTCCCCCCCACGCTACAGAACTCATTCACAACCAGCTCCAACATTACATACTGTGTGACTATACTTGTTTAAAGGTGTAACATCGTCTCTCCTAGTTTGCCATAAAGCAGTTAGAGTGCATTCAGAAGATTACATTTGATTATCACAGACAGTCGGTGCATCGCTGTTGCCACTGACATTTAAAGGTCCAGAGATAACGCTGGGTCAGCCCAATGTGATCCTCCCTCCGCCTTTACTCAAGGGACTCGGGGCAGCATGTGTATGTGAGCCCGCTGATATAGATCTGTGTGTTTTAACGTGTACATCAAATGTGCGCACATCTCCATAATGAACAAGCATTACAGACTGCATCAGTTGGCAAACTAGAAGCCAACATGGCTCTTAGATTCTATTCCCCTGTCACAGCTTGTAATGCGCCGCCTCATGAAAGCTGTGTTTCATCTGGCACGCGTGTAGGGAGAGCGTTACTGAATGTGTGCTGCCCTCTACTGTTCAAACAGCGGAACAGCACAGGGAGGGGATTTATTTTTTTTGAAAACTTAAAAGAAATGCCCAGAAATACAAACAAGTGATGATGGGATAGTAAGTAATGTGAATACTTTTAATAAAAATTTTAAAAATCTGTGTGACCAAATTACATTAATGATTCCACACGAGCTTCAGCATAAGTTTTCCCAAATTCGTGGCACTAACTGATTATGATTCTTTATTCTATAGTCAGATGAAACATGGCGACTTGCGGCGAAAACGATTTTGCCTGACAAATGCAATAACATCAAGTGAGAAAGCGTAGATGCATGCGGCATTCTGCAGGGTCAGAGCCGTCTTTGTACGCACATCATTGCGATGGCCGAAGAGCAAAACCTCCTATCTGAAAAATTCACTTTTTTGAGAAAACTAAAAAAAACACAAAAAAACGTGTTGTTTTCTTGCAGAATGTTATTTGTTAAGGATACACAATACACTGTTTTTGGACTATATTACTGTATTATGTATTAACAATACTGACACTCGCAAAGTGCAGATAGGAGGCTTTTCTCCCAACTTTTCCTAGATCATTTTGTAGATAGCTTTTGCTCTTCAGCCTGGTTACAAGGAAACCGGTGCAGAATCGTGATGGTATGAAGTTTGGTGCAGCAGGGTGTGAAAAACTGGTGGAGCAGATGTTCTTTTTTTTTTATTTCCTGCCTTCTCTACAGTCTGCACACCGATAAAAGGGATAAAACTGGGAGACATTATGACTTATCAAAGTGTGAAAAGCACTGGTCCAAATAACACAATTAATCGTGGCTGAACTCCATTGAGCTGCTTCAGTTTCAGAGTCCTTCTATTGTTCACTGTCACGCTGTCAAGACTTAATGAGACACTTGAATTGAACAGAGTCATCGTTACTGTTATTAGTACCACCTGTGCTCGTCAAACTGCACTTGCACAGTGGAAATGAAGGGAAATGGTTTCAGCTTCGTGATTTAGAAGCTTGTAAAAGACTGTAAAATGTGGGTTTTATGATCCTGTCACAGTTCTTTTTCAGTTTTTAATAGTCTAACATGTCATGTAATGAACACCCACTAGACCGACGTGTGAGGGAAACCATCAATGGTACGACAGATGTAAATCATACTGTAGAACATTACACCCTGACAAATAATAACTCAGTTTAATCAGAATCTACTACAGCAGTGCAAGGGAAACATCTAAAACTTTCTGTACTACAGTATGAAGAATCTGTCAAATAAATTAGCTCACATCAAAACCACAGTACGTTGATTCTGTGACTACAGGCGACTGCACATTTCTCGTGTCACACTCCCCGACGACACAGAGAGAATGACTGCACATCTGTAGGCAGTGGACTTGTGCTGTTGCAGCAAATAATACATGGTTGCCATTAACTGACTCTTGAGCTTGTCTGACACAGTGAAAGATTTGGACAGAAGACTGTTGAAAATTATAAGAAAGCGCCCCTTTTACCAAATTCTACTTAGCCTCCCGTCCTTGTCACACTTTTAGCAAAAAGAGACTTCCAGAGAAATGCAAACCAATCTGAGCAAAAGGACCTTCATGTATTCACTGTTTCCAGCTTCTGCAGTGTGAGGATGTGCTTCAAGTCTCTGATTTATGTTTTGTTGTCAATTAAATCGTATTGGGCTTCAGACTGCTTATTGGTCTGTCGGGAAATTATGATTCATAATGTCATTTTATAAAACAAAAAATGCATGTATTAAATAGACAAAGTCACCAACAGAGTAACCAGTAATGAAAAGCCCGAGTTATTACAGCATGTACTGTAGGTGACTAATGTGTCTATTATGTGTGTTAGTGGGTGTGTATCATTCAGTGTGTGTTATCACCGGAATGTCTGTCATTCCTTCACCCACTCTGCAGTGATGAGGGTGAGAATGAGGCTAAAGGTGAACGCTGCTGCGCAGGTGAGGCAGCAGGTTCATTGTGTCAACTCATCATATTCTAACCAGATGTGTGAGCATTACGGACATTTAATACTGTTTTAATATCCCCCCTAGAATAACATTTCAGTTTATCACTGATCAAAACGCATAATCGAACAGTCAAAGTGATGCCTGAACTTTTACTTTAAATCAAAGTGAGTCACCTGTGAGGATGTTCTCAGCCATGACTTTGACCTGGACCTCCAGTGAGTGCCTGGAGGTGTAAGTGATCTCAGCGGTGACATGGGCGACCTCGCCAATGAACACGGGGGACAGGAACTCTGTCTTCTCCACCCGAACCAGAGCGGCCAGACAGCGGTCCTGTTGAGGAGAAACAGCTAACTTTAAACTGTGAGAAATCACTTTCATCACTGACCACCGGTTTGATCCACAATCAAATGTTATTATACATCTATCCTGTAAATCCACTTCTGCTCTAATGGGGTCATTTTGTGCTGTCGAGTAAAAAAACAACTGTAAAATGAAAACGTAAACGGGTTGATAGAAGAAATTAATAGTTTGCATTATTCAAATCCTTCACTTTCTTCATGTGTGATCATGTGCAAAGCCAGGTGAAGATTCGGGAGTGGAGATCTCACTGCCCCAAATTCTGAACTTGCCTGTCTTTAATGATGAAGTTTAAAGAAAGGTTGTCACAAAGTGTGATTTTTTTTCCTGTTGCCATGTGTGTGCTCTTATTACAGGCTTGTCGGTCATTTGTAAAGCACTCTGATTATGTACTGTACCTGTATGAAAGGTGTGACGGAATTAAAGTTTGATTAATTAATTGTTTGTGATGGCACCACTGACTGGAAAATACATAGACCATGACATGACCACCTAACATAAACCTCAGAGACTGAATTTGGCGTGAAATCATTAGAGATCAATTTAGCATTCATAAATATTATACAGCATATGAAAAATATAAAGTAATTTAAGGATTTAATTTGACTTCAGTATTTAAGACTATTTCAGAAGCACTCTGTAACCTTGGTAAAAAAAATTACTAAACTTACTTGGTTACTACTTTTGATGTTACTGTTGTATATGCCAAAAGCATGTTATGTCCAAAAATGTGGTTGTCTTATTTGAACCTTGACATCTGAACAGCTCGAGATTACAACATTCCTGTCGCATGTGAGATGACAATCAAATGATGCAAGTCCAAAGTCGGTTAAAGTTCACCAGGTGAAAAATACTGGGTGAGGCAATACTGAATAAAAACTATAATAACGGACGATTAATGAGCTCTCACATACTATCATGTATTTTTACTGCTGGAGAATGTGTTAATAAACATGTTAGGTTCTCTAAAGGAGTTGTTTTAAAAGCTTAAACAATGACCCGTTGCACACGACTCTACAGGGACTTTTCCCTTTGAAGGTAATTCCTTTACTGCTTTTTTATTTATTTTCTTTTTATTACCTTTTTCCTAATTGATAAAAGAAATGGTTGATGAAAGTAATGATAACAATTCATTTTTTTTGGTAACACTAATAATTACCATCATAAATAAATAATAACAACTGCTTAATAAAATGGTTTAAAAAGCATTTAACAGTCAAATAACTATTAACTAAAGTTTAACTAACTAAAAATGTCCAATTTATTGATGATGATTATTATAAAGCGTTACCTTTTTTAGTTTATATAGGTCTTGAAAAGGAACATGAAGAGAAGTCTTCCTATTTTAATTTAGAGCAGGGTCTGAAAATCGTCGGGGTTTCTTACCCCGTTCTGTGTGTTGCAGTGCCGCGTGCCGATGATGCATCCTGCTTCCTCGATCATCTTCAGGATGATGCCGCCGTGGATGTTCCCCACGATGTTGGCGTCGTCTGGACGCATGATCCTGCAAAGAGATTGGTTTCAGTGACTGTGGATGTGATGGTCAGATTACGTGCGTTATTAGCATCTCATGTTATTCTTAACAGCCTTTGGGAAAATAAAATACTGTTGATTAATGAAGCTGAAAACCTGACCAGCCGTGCAAGCTCGTAATTTCTCCTTTCTCAACTGGTGGTTTCAACTTTTGAAGTGTGGGAAGCTGGAACTGTTTGAACCTCCATTTCTCTTCTCACTTTAATACTATTTTTTAAAACAAATAAGAATGAGCCAACAACTTGGGCTGTGGAGGGCAGAAGGTGTGTTCATCAGCACTAACACAGGTTAACAAAATGTGCATCGGCGTGTGATTTCTGCTTCAGTGGCTGAGCAGTTACGTCACCTGACATATTAAATGTTTATTCAGTTGAATGAGGCTGTTACTTAGTTGAAGTAGGCTTTAATGTTTGACACATACTTTGCTGAAACATTTATCTATATAAATATCTATTGTTGTTGAAAGGCTGAGATATCTGTTGTGATGTTCTTACAGATAGTCACACGAGTTGAACTTCCTGTATGGTCTGCACGCGTACGGAGCTCAAAACTAATGTTGCTCAACATGCTGTTGAAATACTCTCTGCACAGCTGATGGTAATCATGTTTTTCACCTGTCTCCATGTCTATCTGATGACCACATACAGTACCATTATCACTGCAGTGCGACATGCTGTCATGTTACACCAGCTGTTTCAAATTCTTCTGTGTGCCGGTTGAACTTGTCTTACCAGTTATCATCTAATCTGCAGACACACAAATCACTGGTGGAATCAGGACACTACGGGACAAGAGTGTCCTTGGTGACACCATTAGACAGCAAGGTGGATGTTTACTTCTTATTAGGGGTTTTCATGATGACTTTTTCCCTGATGATTTAACAAAAGTTTAAACTTAGACAGTAAACTAGTCTAAAAGTAAGAAAACAGTCCAAATTAAGCCCAATTTAATCTATAATCTATTTATAGGATAAACATTGCTGAGGGAAAAAGGCTACTATTGCAAGAGCCATTTATTACTGTTAATCATATTCTTAAACTAGGATGGCACTCACTAGAGTGCATACCTCCGCCAATTCAATATCATATAATATATGTTTCATTCTTCTAGTTGCATGCAGCGTCTATTCTGGGTCGAGATCCATCGTCCATCCACATTTAGGGAAAATCTGTTAAGTAGTTTTTGTGTAATCCTGCTGACAAACACGTTCCTCCCAGGTGAAGGTCATGACCCAGGACACATTAGCACATTATCCTACAAGACTTTACTACAACTCACTGAACAAAAGCTTAAAAATGACCCTTGCTGATGACAATATTCATCGTACCAAAACACATACAACAGGATTCGCCTGATTGCTAACATGGCATTTTCACTGGGAGAACTTAATCACATAGAAAATACGGTTTCTGGTGCGAGGGTGGCAACATTTGATCAACAAATCGCCTGCATCCCTACTTCCAACACAACCGACTGCGCAATGTTGTTAAAATAATGACATCACGACAGATTCACAGATGACTTCCTCTAAAAACAGTCTGAATCAGAGTTCCACTCAAACGTGTGGGGAATTTTATCATTTCAACACTATCAGTTCATCAGGAGCGGATCAGGATCACCACACAAGACATTTCTGAGTTACACATATTGACCAGAAAGTAAATTAGAAACTCATAGGATATTGCAGTTAAGTCTAACATGGCAGCACAGTGATAAATACTACTTCTGTGAAACGTATAGTGTCAGACCTCTATGTTCATCATATATTATATGATGTGAGGCTGTACTATATACTATATTAGGAGTAAAGCAATCATAAGCCTGGCAGATTATAAAGGCTGATATTCAGCAGTGCTCCAATTATCACTATTGGTTATTTTTCTGTCAGATTGCCAAAAAAAAGAAAAAATTCTGTGCTTTGTGCTACTTCTCTGATGCAGCATACTCTTGCACAATATCCCACCCAGGACTGATTGGTAACACTTCACAATAATAGCCCGTAATCAAATAAAATAATAAGAATCCAAAGTAACCAGATCTAAAAAAAAAAAAAAGTGTAGAGGAAGTATAAAGCAGAAGAAAATGGAAATGCTACAAGTTAAGTACCTCAATATTGCACTTGAAAACAGTTATTGAGTAAAGTTGTAGTTCAATCACGGGTTGTGATTTTCATTTTTACTGCAAATTAATATCACTTTCAAATATCAGTTATCGCTCTGTTTAACAGGAAGCTTAACATTTCCAATTGATCAACAGCAACACAAACTGCAGCTACTGTGCCAGAGGGGTGTTGTTGAGGCTGTAGTTAAAGTTGTATTTAGTATCAGCAGTATTTTTAGTATTTTTGTAATGACTTCAATTTCCCAAAAAGCACATTTTCTATGTGTGTCAAGGGGAAGAGAGAGAGTGAAGCAGACAGTCACCTCTATAGTCAGCATCACTCTGTGTGTGTGTGTGTGTGTGTGTGTGTGTGTGTGTGTGTGTGTGTGTGTGTGTGTGTGTGTGTGCGCGTGTGTGTGTGTGCGTGTGTGTCTGTGAGTGAGATGAGCTACCTGCTGAGTTGATGTTTAGAGCCCTGCTGAGCTCCGGCCTCCCCAGCATCCCTGACATCTCTGCTGACTTGTTGACTTTGACTTGCTTGTCCTTTATACACTTCATCTGCTGCCCTGCTGCTCTGAGGCCTGAAACAACGCATCCCTGCGCTCTCACTGACTTCACCTCTGATTCTCTAACACTCTTCCCTCCCGAGTGATCTCCTCATTCACGTCTCCTGAGATTTTGGGCCCTGACGCTGCTGCGGTGAGTGACGTCACGCAGTTAAACCCGCCTTAACCATCAGGACTGGTAAAACTGGATTTCAACACAATGAAATCTTTACTTTCTTATTGTCGCGACCCTACATTTCTTTAGGTAGAATTTTCTATTTCTCTCTTGTCACAAAGCTGTGCTTGTACCACGCCACATTTATACACAAAAACCACTAGGTTAGGCTGCAGTAACCACCATAGATGGGCTAATAAAAACTCTTTTGTTGCCACAAACATGGCTGGCTGGAAATTTGCTCCAGGTTTACTTAAAAAAAATCCTGTGTTCAAGCTTACAAATGCTGAAACACTGGCTAACTCCACCACCCATGCCCTCCAGGTCCTGGTATGAAAGTATCAAACACATGGTATTGAATATCTATATTCATCAAGGTAGAAAACCCAGTATCGTAACATCACTAGCAGTGCTGAAAATATTTCTAGATACAGAAAATCTGTCTGTGTATTTAAACATTACATATCTAGATTATACACATTTTCTATACAGGTCACAGTGTGCAGACATTTGTCAGTTGCCCATAAGTGTCAGTAGCATCTAAATGTTGACCGTGTTATTTTTTGTTATTTACATTCATTTTCACTGGCTAAAGTAGCTACACCGTTAACATACAGCTTACAAGCTTCTTGGCTGAAAAGACATTGCGCTGTCAATGAACAAATTCATAAGTCACAATCAAAAACACCAAATGCCTCATTTTTACCTGTGCCGTGAAGAAGAGCGGCAAAAACCCTGCATCAGCTTCAGAAAAGCAAATCTTGGAATCATTTCCATCCCGAGTCCCGACAGTAAAAACACAGCGAGGCACAAAGGACTGACTGAGGTGGAGCGAGATCAGGATTGAACTTGTTTACACAGGCAATCCTACATTACTAGGCGAGACAGGCATTTATCATACACTCACAACTGTGTTTGAACAAAATTTGAAACGGCGCCTCATTCAGACATTTCTCGGACGCTCTCATTCAAAGCATCTTGTACGTGAGTGCTACATCTAAATGACCATATTTGTAAGTAGGCAGTAGTAAGAAGACGTCAATGTTACGGCCCATTTTCTTATGATCCAAGGTGAACAGAAAAGAGACATCCAGCACCCATGTGGACCTGATCAAGATTCACTGTAGAGAAAATCAACTTATATTCAAGGCAAAAACCAAACGCTCTGTAAAACTAATGACGACGGCAATTCTCAGAGGTCAGAGAAGATCAATCCTGGCTGTTCACAGGATAGTGCTGAGACAGAGCACTGTTTATCACAAACCGATGAAACCAAACACACATAATCAGTGAAAGTGCACACAGTCCTGAACAAGCATATGTGATATGATGACATCCTCAGGTCTGTGCGACTTTAGTGACATCTAGTGGTGAGGAGTCAGATGAGCCGATTAGTGTCAGTCTCATTCACTAACCATGTTAATGAGACAAAACTAGCCTTTAAGCTAATTTTCAACACGTAACACTGTTGTTATGTAGTGAGTTTTGTTTGTAGTTTGCACCTACATTGCGTCTGACATATTGTTACAGAGCTGGAATTTGTGTTTATGACAGTGGTGTTACACCAGGGGCGTCAACACGCACAAAATGCCAATTTCTACATAATGCTGCTTTAAGTAAAAGTGGTAACACTAACATACAGATATACTCTGTCACCAGTAAAGGCTATGCCTTTAAGTCTTTACTTCAGTACAAGTAAGTATTAGCATTGAAATAGTGAGAACAGAACAGAAAGCAGCAAATACAAAAGTACAAGTTCAGGGATCAGTAAAGGTTATATCTTAATCTACAGTGACATCATCATTTATTTGTTGATTGCATTTTGCATTACTAGAATAAACCTGCACAGTAACAAGTGCCAAATGCATGTGCACTGTATTCATCATGTGTACACTGTACAATATTTGACCCTGAGCTGGAGTTAGTTTACAAGTACAGGAAAACTGTACAGCAGTTGAGTGAATGTGTTCAGCTACTTTTTCACCACTGCTGCGGATGAGACAGCACACGCCGCTCGGTGAGGGCCAGCTCTCACCTGGCCTGATGGCGACTTCCTGCTGACTGAGCCGCTCAGCTCCACCCACGGGCGAGCATTAGTACAACAAACCGAGCACGCTGCTGGGAAATGAAACCGATTCATCGCGATGGTATTTTAATGGGCAGCGGTCATGACCACAGCACACACACACACATCTGTCTGTGTGCTCTCAGTGCCCTCCCCTCCCTCTGCTTTTATCTTCAGCGCGAGATAAACATAGGAGCAGCTACACGCGATTCACCCACACACTCCAGACTCCTTAACAGGACCTAAACGAGTCAAGCTTCCGCTGTAAAATGCAACTTTTATTGGAGTTTTCTTTGTAATGACGGCGACCTTAACGTGTCCTTGGTATCGGGACCGGGTCCTCCCGGTGCTAACCGTGCTGAGGTCATCACAGACAACATGCGACGGTCTGCGCCTCCGCCGGGAGCCCACAGGCTGAATGCCCTGAAAACACGTCGTTTAATTCGTCATACCCCAGCCTAAATGAAACACGGTGGGCCGCCGGCAGGACACGGCAGCCCCCTGCGTCTTATAAGAGGACAGGAGGCGGATTATCTGGGTTATCATCCCGGGAGCGGCGGCGCCGGTAGCCGCGCTCGCTTCCCGTCGCGCGTCCATCAACGGCAGGTGATTAGCTCGAGAAGGCTGCTCACACATGTGCTAAAGTGTCCCGACGGACGGACGGACGTCCTACCTGCATAACTGGAGGGAGGATGCTGCCTCGCGGGCCTGCGGTGCCGACATGGTGACGGTGGTGATGAAGGTGATGAGGTCTCGGGCTTTGTCGGTCTCGTGTTGCGGCGAGATTTCTGTAATGTGAGCGGGAAGCGGGCTCCTCCGGTGTCCGCCGGCTGCTCCGGTCACTGTCTCCCTGACAAATGACTCATGTGGAGGCAAAAGTACTCCACGGAAATGAATTACAGCTGTTTGACGCTGCAGTGAAAGCTCAGTCACTCAGAATTTTAAAACCAAACAAAAATGAAAACACAGAGCTTTCGAGTTGAATCTTGAATTATTCATTCGAAGTGGTTTTAAACCGGATAGACTCGTGTTACGAGCTGAGATGTAGTGAGCGGTGTCAGTACCTACACCCGCCGGAGGGGGGCAGCAGAGACCGCGTTTCCTCCCAACACGCCGCACAGCGCTGCAGTACTGCATGTGGCCTGATGTGGGCGCGTTTGACCGCAACATCCACCCCTGTGGTCTAAGAACTAACGGTTTTTACTGGTCAGATGTGTCAACACAGGCCCGTGCTCATTAAACACAGAGCTGCCTCCTTATAAGGAAACGTGACACCAGGTTGTCCAGGTTCAGGTCACTCTGCTGAAGCTCCCTTTGGTTTTCACGCTCCCATTGTTGGAGGGACTCATCCTCAAATCATCTTTTGTTGCCTCTCATTGATAGAATCTGAACACACATTATGTTTCTTGTGATGAGCTCTTTTCTTTTTTTGTGACCTGAATGCAACAAATATTCAGTGGACCCTTTGTGTTTGGACCAATGTTCTTACAAAAGAAGATGAAAAGACAATATTTCACCACGATATCGCAGTTTTATTTGTTTTTTTTATACATAACATATATACAACATTTGCTGTAAATAGCAAAAATGAAACACATCCCAACAGAGATACTCGCAGTGACATTCAATATGTCTACATAGATCATCTGCACAGACTCACACACGCAAGTCTATTGTGCAGATTCATACGAACTGACCCTTTGGGTCTTACAGGGCTGTTTCAATAGCCCATAATCATTTAATCCGTAACGAGGACTAAATATTTAACGTATACATACATGCAGATTTAAAAGAAACATGCTACGACCGTCTAAACTTGTCAACTTATACGGGACAACAGACTCGCGCGCGAAACGGAAGTATATAATACTCAACCAATACGATTTATCGATGAATTCTGGAAGTTCATCAGCGGAGACGAGGCGGTGAATCACTGTGCGTATTTACAAGTGACGCTGGCTCAACGTGTTTTTGTTTTTTTTCCTACATATGAAACAGTTTGCAGTCTTTTCACGGAGTGGAAGTGATGAAATCTACCAGGGTCTCCACATGGCCGCGCTGACAGCCTGCGGGCCTGGCTGCGCTCTGACGGGAGCCACTGCGCTGCTGCTGCGGAAGCTGGATTTGAGGCTCAGGAGTCTCTGCTGGATCTGAGGGAGAGTCCTGGAGCTCTGAGCGCAGCAGTTCAGGCAGGCCGGGGTGACGGTGGAGGACATGGACTGCTGGACGAAGTCGTTGACCCGCTGGCACGCGTCCTGATCCAGGCTCGTTTTGGGAAGCAGAGCGGAGACGCGCTGCAGGCAGGCTTTGTAGCCTTCCTTGTAACTGTCTGCGGAATCTGAGAAGAGAATGAAATGTTAGTTTCGTCGTTTTTTAAAAAGGTAACACGAATTCAACTGCATATATTTGTATTTCAGTAAAGGCTTTTTTAAAAACCAGCAGAACCAGGACTCACTTTTTGTGTTAACAGGGGGAATGTCGCCCAGGAACCTCACAGTCATTTCCAGGATGTCTGCTTTCTCAAGCTTGGAGTAGCGAGTCTTCTGGAGAAAATAATTAAAAAAGAGAATGTTAAACATACAAGCCTCAACGTTGCTTTGACTTAACGTATGTGAAAAAGTGTTTCTTGTCTGTAGTTAAATGTATAAAATAACTTACATCTCTGCCTGTGAGGGGAAGGATGAGGTTTTTCAAATGGTTCAGGCTGTCGTTGATACGAGCGCGCCTTCTTTTTTCCATCAGTGGTTTCATAGTCTGAAAAGAACACAAAACATTTAGCATTCATTCATCACATTCAATGTAAAACATCAGAGGATTTTTTGGTTTTTTTTAGATACTGAAGTAAAATTCAGAGGCTTCGCTTACCTTTCTGAGCTCAAGGGCCTCTTTTCTTTTGGCCACAGTCAGCCGTGGAGAAAAGGAGGGGAGAGCTTCATAGGTCATGTTTGGAGACATTTTCAGCGTTTTCCTTGTGCCAGAGGAGTGTCCAGAGCAGGAGCTGGTGAGGATGTGTCTCTAACGGCCGAGGGCTGCGGTATTTATCCAGGTCCGTGGCGTCGGTTCCCGTGCGTCACGGCTACGCCCCCAAGCCATCGCCATACGATTTGGAGCCGCCACGTATACGATGAAAACAACACAAAACCATCAAATATAGCAAGATAACCATCTGTCTTCTTCTCTAATCCATGCGTGACAACTGCGGTGCGTGTCTGCGTTCTGACCCATCGAGCAAATCAAACAAAACCTGCGTCAAGAAGCTGAGGAAATCTGTGCGTAAAGATGCTTAAAGTTTGGACGCACCGAGAGCCCGTTCACCAAACACTGAATCTGCAAACTCTTCAAATAACACAATATTAAATAGTAAACAACCAGGTTCATTATTTCATATAAAGTAGACGGAATGAGTTGTTTGTAAAACATATACACTCAGTTCTGGTGCGTAATTACGCAAGGCAGTATTTTGTTATTTTATCGAATGTGTGTTGTACAAAAACCTGCAGTATAGCGTGTAGACTTTAAAGCATTTATATATTTGTGTTCTAACTATTAAACAAAGCAGACAACGGAAAAAAAATGCATTTTCTCCGCAGCATCAATTTCTCAGTTTGCGTTATCAAGATTCGTTTGCCTGCTGGGTTTCCTGTTGCTGCTCGACTCTGAGGGTTTTACTGTGTTTTATTTTATGTTTTTTAAGTTTGACTATGTATCTTTTAAATGAAATATTTCAGTAAATATATGTGCACTTAGAACAGCGGGGTGCAGTACATACAATGCGGGCATAGGGGTCAGGCTTGCGTGTATGGAAAAAGTGTCCACGGAGACGCAGACTCTCCAATCTCATACCCAAGCCACGCTACTTTCAAATAACATCTGCTCTTAGATTTTGACAACAATAGTTTTGCATATGACGTTTTTTTATGCTGTCTCTGCCCGGGGGGAGTCTCTATACCTGCAGGGTGCAGCCCGGTGCTGCCAACGCCTCAGACAGTGCGGTGGGGGCTGGAAAAAAAACAGAGGGTGGGTAGTGAGGGAGCGTGTACTCCAACCACAACAGCCTCCGTGAAATACGAAATGAGACTGCGTTTGCATCGGCTGTTTTAAACGTTTAAAGAATTTATTGTGGATATGGACTCGCTGTGCGTTATAGTCAACCATCGCGCCCTGCGAGGAGCGAATCAAACTTTTAAGTTGCAGCTTCGAGATGGTCAGATTTGACATTAAAAACTGGAGCGACATGACAACCCGTCAAATGCCACTGCACTCAGGGGAACCACGCGCGCAGCACGCGCCACGGGGACCAGATGGCCGTCTGTTAGCGAGCCTTCAACCCCACCGACCTACACCCATCCACCCCACCCCCCACACTCTCCTCCTGCAGCACAGCAGCATCCTGACGGGCCAGCCTCCCTGCATCCATCTCCGCATCCGTGCGCGCACGGACACATACACACTAACTGTGCTCACGCTCTTTTTCTTTTTTTTTTTCTATAAACTTCACACGCACGACACATGATCTCCACGCAGTTTTGGCGTGGGTGCCCCATCTGCATGCTTCTTATGTCAGTGTCCAACCGAAACGAACCAATCCTCGCCTCCCCCCCTCCTCCTGTTTGGAAACTCCGTCCTGCGATTGTCTCCTTCAGCTTGACTCTTGGACATTTTAGCGTCCAAGCTATCATGAGATGCTTGTTTATCAATACGATAAAGTGATGACGAAACACAAAGCTCAATCTGTTGGCGGAGATGAGCGATGTTTGTCTGGGGGAGCGGGCTGCGTGACTCAGTCGAAAAGGTTGTTTTTGGAAGCGCATTGCGTAAAATGGAAAATGGAAAGCGCGCACTGGAAACCTTGGAAAAGCCTGCTTGTTGGTTTCATTCGGACTTCCCGACCAAAACCAACGCGGAATTACGAATACAAGGTTTCAGATTATATAAAGGCAGTCATGCAGACGCCTTGCAGAGGGATCTTGGACTCATATGAGCTTTAAATGTGTTCCATCTCACCCAGGCAGTTTGATTTGTCGCTTTTTATGGCAAAATAGGATGGTAAAGTTTACAACAACTTGTATAGAGTTTGGGGTAATTCATCTGCGACTATTAATAGAGAAAATAAAGTCTGCGAAGGTCTCCATCATGCAGACACAGTCCTGTTGTGCTGCTTGAACAAAGCCAAGCGCTGCTGCCCTGAAACTGAGAGGCACACTTGCTGCACGCGCCCCTCACCGCCCCGCTGGGACGGAGGGGTGACGGAGGAGGGGAGTAGATGAGGGAGATGGGTGTGGTTGGGGGGGGTACACTTCTCCTACGTATTTTGCTCTTACGGTTAGAGTCCTCTTTTGTCTTTTCAAGCAAATTCGGCGTCGGTAACCCATCTGTGCCGGCCGGATAACAGGGAGCCTTTGTCTGAAAATGTTCCAACACTTCATGGGAATTAAGAGTCACACGCGGGCTGAGGGAGGGATGGAGGGATGGATGGATGGATGGGGGAGGAACAGCGAAACGGGACTCCACCTGACTTTTGCGCAGCACGATGTGAGCTGGGAGAGAACAGGCGTCCTCTGTGTGTTTTTTTTCCCGAGACTCAGACAAAAGAGAACGCCACAATACTGTATGTTACACCATCAACAGATCTGAACTTGAAATGAAAGAGCATGTGTTGGGTTTATTCCTTTTTTCTTCTCAGTATGCGTATGAAAGAAAGCGCGAGCTCAACATATCAGTCTGCTCTGCTTTTGTGGGAGTAAAATAAGCCACATTAAGAAAATGTCTACTAACTGTACTTCAGTCATTTGTGTTCATATAGACAGAGTTATTGCTTCTCCCTGATGTTACAAGTATTTATTCTGCTCAAAAAATAATACAGAATTCACAGATTTTACTGTTTTATGACACTTTCTGTCATAACAGAAAAGAAATGAGTGTACAAACACATGCACACCAGAGAGATCAACAGCTACTGGAGCTACCTACATCCATTGAACAAAGCTTTCGGCATGTCAGAAGCAGCCTGTGGTTTGTGCCGACTGCAGACCATCAAACTCATCCAGTCTTTCAAGGAATAAGGTTTAAAATGGAGTAAAAGAGCACACTGTATCGTTATGGAGTCGTAGGTTATCTCCATTGTCAGAGCAGCAAAGACTTTTCATCCATTCTCTCTTTGTGTCTCTCTGTACCAGCTGGACTTGGAGGTATCACACCTGTCGTGAAATCTGTTACCACTCAGCAGAACAGAAAAGATTCCACCTTGTGGCGCTCCATATGGACCACCTAGACACGATGCAGTTTTTGGACGAAGTTTAAGATTTTATTTCAGTCCTTCTCAATCTACAACCTCTCAGTACATAAGTCTGAGTAAAGTTTTTCGAGTGCTTCTTGATTTCACTTCATTGGTTTCACTCAGTTCTTAGATGAAGCTCGTCACTCAGCCTGCACTCACTTCCACTTCCATCCAGAATACATGTTGGCAATGTGTTGCAAACCACAGATATGTTGAAGCTTTACTGTTCTTTATGTTGCAACTCTACATCTCTAATATGTTCAGTTTTTGTTTTTTTGTTGTGGCAGTGCTGTGCTTACAGTCGGGTCGGGTTTAGGCACAAAAACCAAAAACCCGGCTGCAGTTTGTCCTGACATTTCATCAAAAATATCTGCTCTTGTTGCCACTAAGAGAGCGGAAAAATATCCCAATGTCTTAAAAATTAAAAATACCCATACAGTTATATATTATATTTTATAATATTGTAATCCTGAACAGTGATCTCTGGCTAAGCATTCACATCATCTCCATTGTAGAAATGTTGGTATGAGGTATACAAAAAAAGTACACATTTATGCATCAGTGGTTTGCAGAAATGTACAATGCCAACGTTTTATTGCTGTCTGGGTTATCACATGATTGAGATTTCTTCTCTGCCTGTCGCTCCTATCAGATCCATGGTGTCAGTTCACTTTGTATTCAATCCAAACCATCAGTAGCTGATGTGTTTACTATCTGCCCTCATATCTGACACTGCGAGTCGGTGTTCAACCCGACCTACCAACCAGAAGAGTCAGTATTTGAAGTGTTGGGAATTAGACCAGACAATCAGCCATCTTACAGATTGGAATATTAAGCAGGCTTGAGGAAAATGGAACACAAATGGTGTGAATCAAAACAAAAAGTTTTTCTACCCTTCGGTTAGGTTGGTCTCAAATTACAAGCGAGCTCTGTCCATAGCCAAAGCTCCCAACTTATCAGTAACAGTTCACACAATCCTGGTTGACTCTGTATTCAAACTCACTCTAAACAGCCGTCTGCGAGCACGACTTTTTCTGTAGAGACATAGATGAGATTAGATGCTTGATGAGTTCCTCATCTCCACCTACCTCTGTAAAAAAAATCTTCACTATTATATCAACATGTTGAATCCCAGTAGGTCCTCCCAAAATTTGAGACTGTCTCCATTTAAACAACCTTCCACCTAGACCCCAGACCAGGGAAGCTGCTCAAAGTTCTTTAGCCATTTCTGGGACCCGCAATGCATATTTATTTTTTTCATTTGTTAATTTTTTTACTTAAGACACCACTTTCAGAT
This sequence comes from Diplodus sargus, assembly GCA_903131615.1. Classification (NCBI taxonomy): domain Eukaryota; kingdom Metazoa; phylum Chordata; class Actinopteri; order Spariformes; family Sparidae; genus Diplodus; species Diplodus sargus. The sequence continues at coordinate 289,163 of CAEMYA010002124.1, forward strand.
CGTTCATACACATCTGAAATGGCTTTGAATCTTTTCAGTCTGCTCTCAGGGCCTGTCACCGAGTGGTCATGTTTTGCTCACTATGTACCTCAGTGCTTCTATGTGTTGGTGGATCTCAGTGCAGCGTCTTATCCCTTTAATGCAGTGTGGGGGTGGTGTGGGGGGTAGCAGAAGATGAATCAACACCAAACTTGACAACTATCAGTACAAAGACAAGACTATATGATGAGGCATATCTGGCCCTCGGCTGGGTGGGAGGGCTTGTATGTTTTGTTAACTGCAAAAGACGGGCCCAGCAGAAAGAGTTGTGGAATCTCTGTCTAAGTGTGTCTATTAAGACTCATGCTTATCGTCTGTTTGTTTGTTTTCCCAAAACCAAGCTGTGTGCCTCCCTTTCTCTCTCTCTCTCTCTCTCTTCGTCTCTCTCTGGATGTTTATGGAGGTTATGTAGCTCAGGTTCTATTCTGATCTGTTTTGCGACACCTGAAGTTGCTCAGCATCCTCCTGGATCCATGCTCTTCATATATGTTCTATTATCCATCCACAGTTCAGTCATCCTGATTACTGATACTGTAATATTACTATGATGGTCATTTTATTTATGACACAACATCTAATACATGTCTGTCCATTCAGGACGAGGGATCCCTCCTATGGTGCTCTTCCTGTGGGTTCTCCCATTGTGTCCCTGTACGAGGGGCTGTATTGGGAGTTTCCCTTCTCTCAGTGCAGGGTCTGATGTACATGGTGTTGTATATCATACATATTGTAAAGCTCCTTTAGACATATTTTGATATGTGAAACTGGGTAATATAAATTAAATCGATTTGTCCTGACACCGTATAAAGTAATGGTCAGAACTGAAGCCTCAGTGCAGGATACTCTGTCTCTGTAGTATCCAAAAATCACTGGATCCTACAATTTCCATTATGCAACTCAATAGCATCTTTCATTAGACCCTCCCCCCCCAAGCCCATGTTTAACAGCTGCAAAAGCGTGGCTGGTATTGTTTTCACCTTTTAAGCCTGTGGCTGGTGTGTGTGTGTGTGTGTGTGTGTGTGTGTGTGTGTGTGTGTGTGTGTGGTCCTGAAGACACCTATTATAGAAGAACTATCTCAGAGGTGGCATTAGACAGGTAGGCACTGGCAGGTTTCACGTCCGTCTGTCATGATGACGTCACAGTCATGCAAGATGCAATCACACAACTTTACATAGTAGTTGAGATGAAACAAAGGCTGAAATCGCAGAGGACTGTGGTACGAGCAAGGATGGCTGAAAGCAGGGAGGAAGGAAGTTGGCCCACATTTGTTCTCATGCAGTCACCACCCTGACCTCGTTTGGACCTCCACACCCTCACATGCTACTTAAAGGACGCACTGTTTGCTGCAATGCCATGTGATGAAATTGTGCAGAAAATCTAAATATATTAAGGAGGGGCTCCTTAAAGACATGGTGTGCATAGATAATGATAAATATAATGACCTGATGAAGCCAGAAGTGGGTCACCCAAGAACAAACAATGTGGAATGTCGAATGCATCTTTTCATGCACAATTACTCCTCTTTTCTTCACTTTGTAGACAAAATATCTTTCTTAGCAAATGGTTGGGCCTTGTTACACCCTTTTTATTGGTTTCACATTAATGTATGCTATTTATAATAATCCTTGTTATACTTGATTAATCTCTACAGTATTTTAACTGATTCATAATAGATCTGTTTAATGTTCTGCAATCTCTAGATTTAATGTTCTATGTAGTGGCCAGAGCACTTTGTAAGCGAGATATCGAATCTCAGTGAAGCCTTTTCCTTGTTAAATAAAGGTACATTTAGTTGTAACATTTAGCTTCTTAGGTAAACCTTGCTAAAATGAACCCAGTCCAGCACAAAAAGTCCTGCAACAAATCCCATCATCAGGAAGGTGAAATGATCCAGGTTTTGTTGAAGCTGTTTTAAAGAGGTAGGCATTATACCGGGATGTGCTTCTTCTTTGTCTGCCATGTTAATATCAATGGCATTAAGCACCACACATAACTTAAGTTGAATTAACATCTCTCTACAAATATTTTTGATTAAGATAAAACGGAACATTAAAGCTTAATGTGCAGCTTTTGTAATAGGTGGCACTGGTTTTAGCATGGTGTACCTAACAAACCAGCAGCTGAGTGTGTATGATATTGGCGTTGATGATTTTTTACCTGAAGTGACTCAAAATAGGTCCAATTAGTGTCCATAGGAATAAGAAACATTAACAACTTCAAAGATACAGTATGTTCACATCTGTATGTATGTATCTCTGAGTCTTTTGTGACGTTTGTGTCACTAACCTTCCACTGCACATAGAGACATTTTACTATCGTTTTAAGATAAAACTTAAAACATATGCTTCAAAGAACCATTGTGTGTGTTTTTTTATTGTTGCCTGTCCTTTTGCTTTATTACTGACATCTTTCCTGAGAAAGTCTTCTGGAGCCTCTGGTTTCAGCTCATCCTGGAGAGACATAACAAGCTCCAGAGATATTTCCTAATATTTAATATCTCCTCACTATTGTTGACCCATTAAACAACTCTCCAACATCCAAAATGTTCCACGTTATTCATACAGTAATTAATACAGGGCATAAACAACCAAAGTGTCTAATCTGAATTTGTTTGTAAAAATGTTTTCATTGAGCTTTCATGAGTCCCTGCTCTCAGCTTCATCCTCACAGGAGAAGGACATCATGATGAATAAAAAGATTAGGGTATCCGTCTCAAACATGTTTCAGGCCTACAAGTTGATTATATAACAAAGTATTAACATGAATACAAGTAATGACTGCCTGTGAACAAAAAATATGAAGACTGAAGTGTCCAGATCCCCCCACTTTTTTTACAAAGGAAAAACTGAAATATCACATTTGCACAAGTACTCAGACCCTTTAGTATTTAGTTGAATCACCTTTGGCAGAGATTACAGTGTCGAGTCTCCTTTGGTATGACGCGACAAGCTTTGCACACCTGGATTTTGGGATTTTCTGCCGTTCTTCTCTGCACATTCTCTCAAGCTTTGTGAGCTTGGGAACTGTTGGTGGACAGCCGTTTTCAGGTCTCTCCAGAGATGACTGGGGTTGGGTTCAAGTCAGGCCTCTGACTGGGCCCCCAGAGGACATTCACAGAGTCATCCCTAAGCTACTCCTGCATTGTTTGGCTGTTTGTTTAGGGTCATTGTCCTGTTGGAAGGTGAGCCTTTGGCCCAGTCTGAGGTCCTGAGTGCTCTGGACCAGGTTTTCATTAAGGATATCTCTGTGCTTTGCACATTTCCCTCAGCCTGACCAGTCACCCAGTCACTGCCACTGAAAAACACCCACAAAGCATGATGCTGCCACCACCATGCTTCAACTCCGGGATGGTACTGGGCAGGTGATGAGTGGGTTTCCTCCAGACATGGAGGCGTAAAATTAAGGCCAAACAGTTCAATCTTGGTTTCATCAGACCAGAGAATCTTGTTTCTCACAGTCTGAGTTACCTTTAGGGGCTTTTTTGCAAACTCCAAGCGGCTTTCGTGTGTCTTTCACTGAGGAGATGCATCAATCTGGCCAATCTGTCATAAAGCCCCAATCAGTTGAGTGTTGTAGTGATGGTTTTGTGTCTCCCATCTCCACACAGGATCTCTGCAGCTCAGTCAGAGTGACCAGTGGGTTCTTGGGCACCTCTCTTACCAAGGCCCTTCTCCCCCGATTACTCAGTTAAGCCAGGCAGCCAGCTCTAGGAACAGTCCTGGTTGTTCCACATGTCTTCCACTTAAGAATCAAAGAGGCCACTGTGCTCTTGGGGACCTTTTATTCAGCAGAATTTTAGCCTTCCCCAGATCTGTGTCTCAACACAATCCTGCCTATGAGCTCTGCGGGATGCTCCTTCGACCTCATGGCTTGGTTTTTGCTCTAATATGCACCGTCAGCCTCGAGACTTTAAACAGACAAGTGTATGCCTTTCCATATCATGTCCAGTCAACTGAATTTACCACAGGTGGACTTCAGTCAAGGTGGAGAGACATCTCAGAGATGATCAAGACAAATGTGAGGCACCTGAGCCACATTTTAAGTGTCACAGCAAAGTGTCTGAATATTTGTGTCAATGTGATATTTCAGTTTTTCCTTTAAATAAACTTGCAAACATTTCTAAAATTCTGCTTCTGCTTTGTCATTGTGGTGTCGTGAGTGTAGACTGATGACACAACAAAATGTGAAAACCGTGGTGGGATCTGAATGATTTCTGAATGCACTGTAGACACCTGTGCAATGCATTATAGGGCAGGTCATTGTAAGCCTCTGCAGTTCTATATGTCTTTCAACAAATCCATGTAGTGTTTTGCGTGTAATAAATTATACTAAAAAAGTTGTTCAGAAAACCAAGTATTTGAATGGATCATCACTGTTTATTGTATTGTACCCGTTTGATAAAATGTTGACATATTCATAATAACTGTGTGATTCGTGCACAGCTCATTTCTGCTTCATGGAGAATAATCGCGTCGTTCTGTTAAACCTTCTTTTATTCATGTACTAAATGTGTGTATAAACGTGTCCTAGAGGCTTTTGAATGTGATGTATATGCAGCAAAGTCTAGAGGGAGAAGGAGTTTGTGCAAAAGAAGCTTCCATAGGAAAAATGCACCTACAGGCCGTATGATCATGTGCTAGTATAAAGAATAAAGACACTAGAGTACCGAATACATATACACATGTTATGATTCTGGAAAAACAGCCAAGACTCAAACTATAAATGACTATACTATACCAAAAATATATTGAGAGGCAGTCTTACTACCAGTTCGCCTATACACGTGTGTTATTGGCAAAATGACAATGAAAAACATTCATTTGTGTGTTTTTGGTTTTTGTGTGTAATGTGTCATTGTACTTCCGAGCTGCAGTCACCTCAGAGTGTTTCCCATCACACAACCAGTCCACAACTTCTTCCCACCACTTTGGCGGCAACTGGAGAGGCGCCTCACATCAGCAACAATGGAGCAGCTGCTCGCCAGCTTCAATGGGCTCAGGCTGACCCCTGGCTTTATGCGTTTGCGCGCCTTTTTTTTTTTTT
>CAEMYA010002124.1:295530-306280 GCA_903131615.1 Diplodus sargus
AGTGGAATAAACAGCTGCAGTTTCTGTCTTTCTCTTACCTTTCTCAGTTCGTTGGCCTGTTTTCTCTGGGCCACGGTGGACCTGGCAGTGAGAGGCTGGCTGGCCTCGGTAGTGATGCTGGGAGTCATTTCGTTTGCTGCTTGTTTGCTGTGCTTTGTGGTAGGGGAGGTACTTGCTCTTGGAGCGGCTGAGCTCGAGTGTGCCGCAGATCTGGAGAGCCTCCTATTTATGTGGGTCCGGCGCGTCAGAGGGGAGGGGACACAAGCCACCGTGCTGTGGGGGGTTGATGCCTTTGGGACCTGTGCGGAGCTCTTGTCTGGACCATCTGGTCCCTCTGGGCCCCTGCGTCTACCGCTGGTATGCGGAGTTTCGTCTTGATGCTGCGCTTTATTGCGTTTAAAATGTAACACTTTAACGTTCATCCAAGATCGGATTACGCACAGGAGACATACAACGACGCTGTTCTCCCTCACATATAGGCTGTATCAGATAGCTGCTCCTTTGTCATTTTTTTATGAAAAGGAGTCCTTTCTTCCATCCTTTTCACCTAACTTTTGTTTATCATATTGATAAACTCTCTCTTTATTGTCTTGTTTATTTGTGCATCAGAAATCCCCCACACATGAGCAGCCAAATCCTCCCAAAAAATCATTTCGCTTGTTGAGACAGCTGAAAGTTGCACTGTTATAACTGAACAGTGACAAACGTTGGATCAAAAACGATGAAACAATAAAAAATAAATTCGTCATTTATTGGTGCCTATGGAGTGGACTTGGCTTCCCGCCACAACAACAGCAGCACAGAGCCAGATGAGTGATTCTGAGGTGACAGGACTAATCTATTCCTACAATTAATAAACCAGATACCCAAGCCACGCTATGTATGGATTAACATCTGCTTGTGGAGCCTCAGCAGCTTGTTTCCAATGCCAACAACACGGTGTTTACCTGGAGCAGAGAGGGGGAGGAGAGACCGGGCGACAACCTGCAGCACAAGCAGAGATGCGTGCGTCCGCGGAGTACCAACATGTCTGAGTGTTTTTGTATAAAGAAGAGAAATAGGTCTGCTTTAAAAGCGCGCCACACAAAGATGAGGAACAGGCCTGTTACTCATTAGAGACTGGAGCTCTTCTGACGCGTTTCTGCCTTAAAATTGTAAAGGCTGAACACAGTTTGAAATATAACCGCCGAGATCTCTTAAGCTATTCATTATGAAATAGACACGTTTTGTTTTAACATCCCAGCAGAGTTGCAGTCTCTGCTGCGGGCCACCAGACAGTTCAGTGAGCTGCCAGTGGGATTCACGCGTTCGGCACGCGCCACAACCGCGCAACAGATGGACCCCCACCCTCCCTCCATCTCCTCTTCCGTCTCTGTCCCCCTCCCCCTCCTCCCCTTCCTCCTCCTCCTCCTCTGTTTCCCACTGTCGCAGCGCTCCGCTGCTGCTCCCATCATCAGCATCCCGGCTCCCGCTCCACTTCTCGTGGCTCCTCGCCATCGACGTTTTTTTGCCGTTTTTTGGACGGAGGCTCGGGTCACAGCGCATAAACGCAATAGTTAAGTTTTACAGAAACATTTAGTTTGTGTTGTAAACGACGCAAAAACGCAACTGCGCAGCAAGTTGTAATGGACGTCAAATATAGCTTAATCTACTTTAAACTCTTGCTTGAATTAAAGATAAGTATGCAGTCTTATGTTTAACAGATATTTTAAACCAAATTCAATTGCAGTTTTTTGCAGAAATCACTTTGCAGATATCTCAAACGCAGGTTTTACGCACGGTGCTGTGCGTAAAGCTGGTGCTAACTGAAGCACTTAGGGTGAAATAAGAGCGGGAACATGTTCAACACAATAACATATCATTTTTTTGTTTATTTATCTACATTTGGAAACATATGTACTTCAACAGGCTCATATCATTTCGGTAAAGATAACGCCGCAGGTTGTGCAGCTGTAGCTTGAGGGGGCTTCAGGGGGTTTATCCATCTTTTTTTTGTTTCGAGCATCAAAGATGCGCCGTTTTGCACGCGTCCTGCCCCATGGGGCCCCAAATAACTGCCATCAGGTCCAGTCTGGGAACTGGCCCTTGGAGATGAGACCAAAAAAAAAAAAAAAAAAGTACTAGAGAGGCTTCGGTTGGGAGCCTTTTTGTCCTGGTTTCAGCGTGGGTATCCATCTGTGCAAGCCGAGAGCACAGTGATCCTTTGTTGAAGGACGTACAGAAACGTGGACTGACAAAGACATTTACAGCAGCTCTGTGGGAAAGGGATATGATTAGCTTGATTGTTTCTTCCAGTAAAACTTTAGGCTACTGATGATTATGTCAGATCTGAGACAGGAAAATGAAAAACTCAAGAACATTTCATTACATGGTATTATTATAATTATGGATTATTAAGAATCAGTAGAACAACTTCAGAGACAGTTTGTTTTTGTTGTTGTTTTTCGGGGGGGGGTTACATCTGGACCATAAGATGAAAAAGTATTTATGTATTCCCAGAAAACATCTTCAATATCAATCGTTGAGTTTGAGAATAAAATCACACTCATCAGTATCAAATTGGTCGTATAACCGGCATGAGACTGACACGAGCCACGGCGTCCGGACAGATGGAGACTGCGCTCGTTAATTGATGCGTGAAACCAAAAGCGTCGACGGACTCTCTGTCCACCCGCTGAAGGCGATCGTCTCCATCACGATCGCGTGGAGGCTTCCAGAATTCTAGGTCTTCCATCCAAACTACAGCTGAAAGGATGTCTGGCATCCCAAGCCAAAATCTACGCCGACAATGTCCGCATCATGCTGAAGCATCTGTAGGACTGCTGGCTGGTGTTTGGGCCCAGCGTCGACACAAACATGTTAAAATTCATTGAACTCCTTGTTGTGCTTTATTTGTGATCAAATCCTTAAAATACGTCTGATTAAGATATACTTTTTTTAACCTTAAAACCTGATTTTGTATCCCATGATATACATAATTACCGTTCTGGTTATTATTATAAAAAGGTTGGTTCCATGTTTGTAGGCTTTGTGTCAGCTTCAGCTCTCCAGCTGTCACTTCTGCTATCTTTTAGATAAGGAGGAAGACATAAAAAGACATTTCAAACTACTTATTCCACAGAGTATGTCTGTCAGAGTGTGTCAGTTTAAAATGAATGAAACCAGTGAAGCACTTTATTTCAATGTCAGTTTATTAAAATTATATTTAAACCTCTGAGCCTCGCTGTTACTTCATTATCTTAAGCATTTATTCATATAGGCACGAGAAGGTAAACTGTATTCACACATCTAGAGCACAAAATGTGCTTAATGGGTCAGTTTGTAAAGAGTGGTGTGATTTTGATGCTGAAAATCTGGATCTGGTTGTTGATTCAGAAATACATTGAGGAGCGGAATGGAATTTTCTAATAATACTCATGTTGATATTGGTGTTTGAAGTCCAATTTTATATAAAAAGCAACTTGGTCAGCATTATTTCAAACAGTTTAATAGTTTGTAGAGTTGCAGAGCTATTGATTGAATAATGAAGAGTCAGAAGGTTAAAAAAAAGTCACACAGTTCTCGTTCTTTTTCTGCTTTTGAAAGTGGCTCCGGATAACAGAGACTGCCAGGAACTGGTGCCACATTGTTATTTCTTCTGTTTAGATGCTCAAAATGACACCTTACCTGAATAATGAAGAGTCAGACAGTTGGAAAAAAAAAAGTCACAGGACACGTCATAGCCTGGTTTTGTTCTACAAAGAGTTAGATACAGTATAAGAGAAAGAGGAGTCTTTATTTATCACTTATTCTCAGTACAACTTATCATCTTGTTCTCTGCATTTTAACTCATCACTGATAGGGAGCCATACAGCACCCAGGGACCAACTCCAGTTTTAAGCCAGTGTCTCTGTCAGGGGCACCAGCTCAAGAATCAAGAATCAGATACATGTTTTGAAGGTGAGGTAATTACACAAACACAGGGAGAACATTCACACTCAAAAAAGAAACTTTACAGCACTAACCACCAAGCCACCGTGTTAAAATGGTCGCCAGAAAAGAGGACAATCAGGCAGCAAACACAGCACCGACAACAGATCAGTTACACCAACATGTTCAGGGTCGTGGCTGCTTTCATCCAGATCTGTGAAAATGATCAAGAAGAAGAAAACAACTATTTCTTGACTTTCCCGCACACTGACACACTGAAGCGACCCAAGCCAGCACTTTACTTGACTTGTCTCTGATTATTAAACCTGTGTGGTACAGTCTGATGTGCCCACACAGCAGAGTCGCTATTTCAGACAGAAAAGCGACTCGAGCACATTTACAGCTTTTAATACTGCAACACATTTCAATAGTATTGTTCCAACATTTTAACATGTTATCCCCCCACTGAAGTTTGCTGTCCCTGTTCTCAGAGACACCTGATGCAACTGCACATTGGAGGAAGATGAGCAAAGAGCCTCGTTTCACCTGATAACTCTGAGAGCTGTCGGATACTGAGCTGATCCCCGGCATGGTGATCCAGTAAGGTTACCACTAATTCACTTATGTCTCACAAACAATCCACTGACACTACAGCTTTCTTTGAGAACAAATCCATTTCCACTCTCAGTTCGTTGAGCCAGCAGCATGCAGCTGCGTTGTTATCCAAGCTGCTTGGAGAGAGAGAGAATATTTAAGTAGGTGGATTGTATTTCGAGCAGAAAAGAGATCTTAACTGACTGCTGCAGCTCCGTTATCAACAGCCTGCCCTGCTACACTGAGTCATCAGCAACACGCAGCTGGGCACATATCTCTACTGCTGTATAGCCGGGACAAAGAACAGAGTAAAGGTACCAGTGTGATTTTGTAGCAGTTATGTTGGATTTTGTCAGAAAGCATCAGCACAGACAATGGAGAGAATTCAAATAAATAACAATGTATTTCCTTTTCACCTTAGAATCTCATGAAACCACAATATTCTGGTTGTGGAGTCAGCTCAGATTCTTTGTTGTGTGCCACTCCACTCTGCTTTAACAGTGGTCCCACTCCACTTAATCCATTTTTAAAGATGCAAATCTGTGGCGAATGGTTTTGAGGCTTTAACAAAATTGAGATTCAAGCTGCACTAAGTAGCTAAATCACATCTCATAGTCAGTTTTGTTGGTATGATGCAGGTCTGGAGGTGAAACCCTGAATGAATCTGGTTGACTGGACCCTGGGTAAATATTGTGTTGTTTTAACAAACTTGATCACTGGACTATTTTCATATCAGCCAGAACATTAAATGTCAGCAAATAGCACTCACTGTAATATTACAAAGCTGATTTGTGTGATCTTAAGAGTAAAGAGGAGGTCTCAGAACTGAAACGGCTTCCCGGGAGGGACCGTGAACTAAAACAACTTCATGAACACGATCTCTCCTCTACAGTAACACGATATTTGAGATATAGTGCATACACTCCTCCTTCTGGCAGCTTCTTAAGGACCTCTTCTGTGGCTTTGGATGAAGAGCCGGCAGGTGTGGGTGACTGGTTGACACTGTTGCTCCATGTGGTGGTGCTCTGTCAGGTGACCACTGTCCATGGTGCTGAAGAGGGAGAGGGCGTTTGAACGGAAGAAAGGCGTCTGTGATGCTGGATTCTGGCTCTGATGTTAACCTTTTACACCTGAAAGTACACTCTCTATTGTTTAGATGCTCAAAATGACACCTTACCTACCCAACAAGGCTGTCTGAGATGTGTGTTAACACAACAGAGAAGCAATATGTATGTGTGGACTTGAGTGAGCTTTTCAACACAGACACACCAGCTCTACCAGCATACATTATGAGAGGGACACGATGGGTTTCAAAAGAAAACAATTAAATGAAAAGATCCATCTTCACGACGTCTTATATGGACATGTGCTGAGTTTCTTATCATGAGTAACAGGACAACAAAGTGCAAGAAAGTGTGAAAAACCACGTCGGCATGAGACCGAGAGAACTGATGAGGAGGTCTGAGTGGGAGACGACATCAGACTGCAGAGCCTTAAATTGAAAGAAATGTTTGATATTTTCATATTTAGACTGAAAATCTATAACCTTCATGTGAGCAGTTTTCATGGCAGGGGATTGTACTGGATTGCATTAAATTGTATGGTACAAAGTGGCAGTGAGTGTAAAGTGTATTCCTCTCTGCCTCTGATCATTTTTACACTGTTACTGCTTTTATTATGCCTCTTGGTTGGCTGGGTTCTAGGTTGTTGTTGTGTTTTTAAATATCCTTTTATCTTCAGCTGTAAACATTTAAAAAGTGTGTGTTAAAAGTGTGCTGAAAGTAGAAATGCTCTTTGTGTGACTTCAGAGGTGGTGGGGGGGTAAATGAAGCAAAATCTTGTACTTAGATATATAAAAAAAAATGTTTAATGTTGCCTTAAAAATAGTGAATTATTCGTCTGCAAATGCTTCTAGCGTTGTTTTGTTCCGTCAGAGCTCTGGTGTGTTGTCACGACTCTCTCTCTCTCTCTGGGGATGCAAAAAGGAGACCTATCAACATTTGCCAAGAAGCTTCCCACGCCTAAAACAACGCTGTTTTCATACAGCATCTGCCACCAGTGACGGATATACAAACTTTGTTTTGTTTTTTTCATCCTGCACGATATACATTTGACGTCACCGATTCTGTCCCGAGGTCTGCGTCAGCATCCGTACAGCTCACGTGCTGAAGGAGACGCTAACAAAAGATGTTGATGATTTGTACTATTTCAAAATAAAACATCGATTATAAAGCAGACAAAATAATGTAGAAAATCTGTCTTTATCAAGTTGGTGGACTACATATATCTATGTATTTAAAATATAAATCTGAGAGTCTGAAAAGATCTCATATGTGCCAATTTATTGATACTGCCTCGTATCTAAGGATGATTTAAGGATGTAAGAATATAAAACCAATATCTGTTGGTTACTATTAAACATACACAAGCACTATTGAAGACGGAGCTGCAGCACGCTGTAAAAATAAAAATTCAAACCGCTATAAAACACAGAGCTCGATACATAAATGTTGAATGAAACATCACAGAGTATACTTGATTTATTCTCTGTGAAAATAGAGGATGCAAGACATCAAAACTGGAGAGGTTCTCATGCAAACACTTTTTTTAAATAAAATTATAGATGTTTTATCATAGATTGCGATAATATTCATTGTTCCCCTTTGAAAATACAATCGCAGTGCAAAGCTTCGAGTCTGGCGTCCCTTTGAGAAGCAGACAAACCTTTTCTTTTTTTTTCTTTTTTTTTTGCCTAATTGTACATTGCATAAATCAGAAGGATGGCTCAGACAGGATTTGAATATCTAGCCAAGCCTAACCAAGCCAAAAGCCAAGCTGCAAGACAGAGCTCACATCTGGTGCTGCGAATTTGTTTTGCTCCTCAAAGTTGACAAAGGTAAAACTTGCGGCGTCGCATTGGCTTCTCCACCAATAGCTGCCGTCCTCTGCTCTGACTGACTCCACAGTCATGCGTCTCAATGTGCTGCTCCAAGACCAGCAACCCATCTCACAGCGGCGTCTCCGCACTGTATTCATGTTTGAGGATCGTGCATGAATGATAAAAAATAAATAAATAAATAGAAGAAACCAGCAAACACGTTCACAGGTTGCTGTTTATTTCTTTAAATTTCTGTGAATAAGGCAGGATCTGGGGGATTGGAGCTGCCCCAGGCGAGATGCTGGACAGGCAGGACACCAGGCGGCTTGTTGGCGGGTTTTTTGAATATTGGATTTGTGATTGAGGGGAATCCATTGTGCTGCCATATCAGGGGCACGAGAACAGCACGAGCCAGGCGAACAAAGGCAGCAGATGGCTTTCCTGCTCCGATGAATTATTTTGAAGTTACAGAGACACGGGGGCCATTAAGAGTTGTCCGGAGGGAAATTACAGAGTGGGGACAGGGTTAATCACGCAACACACATTCAGGCTACATGGAGATATTCTATACTGCTGCAAAAAGTCTAGAGGAAAAGTCAGATATTCTGTATCTCAAAAAGTTGGACTTATTTCCTTTCAAATAACAATACAGGGTTAACATTCGGGCAAAAATGTGGTGCTTGAGATTGTGGAGATATAGAAATTTACGGACGAATGGAAGAAAACAGATGCCTTTTATGACATGTTTTATTTAAAAAGGAACCTGAAGACTAGAAATAAGCAGTGAAATTGCTCCTCATCTGGTCTGGTAAAGAGACTCCAGCTTCCAAAAATTCTTAAATCAGTCTATGACAAAAAATAATCAAATCTACACTGAAATTCTTTTTAAAACCTTAGGAATATTATATATTTGATATATTTCTGCACCTCCTACAGTCCTCCAACAGTGAAGCTGAACCGGGCCGGAGGGGGCGTGGTCTCTCTGATGGCCCCGCCCACAGCGAGGACGAGTCTCTCTCATTGAGCCCAAACCTCGTGTTGGAAAAGGGCGCTCAATACAAGTTCAGCCTTCAACCAGCGACGACCTGCCAGCACTGCTGCATGAGCTTTAAATGAGAACCGAGTCACACCCCGGTATGTAACCTTTCCTTCGGAAAAATATAATATCATATACCTGTTATTATACATCTGTTATTACATGCCTGCTTGTGTTTTGATCATGTCAGTTATGTGCAGTATTTAGGGCTTCAATCTCAAAACCTCAGCTACTTGTCCTGGGTGTGCTTTAGTGTGCTAAATGTTCATGGTCTCATGTGTAAAATATTAGTGTCAGTATTTGATGTAATGCTATCTGAGCTTGACTGATGAGATGTGTCCAACAAGCTGAAAACGACAGATATAACCAGGCTGTTTAACTGTAACATGTGACTGTGCATGTTTGGTTTTTTGCCTAATATCAAGATGTGCATTTCATAATAATGTGTGTCTTTACATCTCTTATATGAAGTGCAGCTACCCTGAGTCCATTTAATGATGCACAGTTATTTGGTGTGGCTACAGTTAAATAACTGAGGACTCTGGGCCTGAACCTATAACTAAGATAAAATGAGATGAAATCATTTGAAACAGACAGAAACCATCAGACCTCCTCACTTAACCCCTTTTTTTCAATGATCTAAAACTTCCCTGACTTCTCACTGTGAACGCTGCATTGTTCAAACGCCTGTCTTGTCAAATTAGTTGTCCTGTTTCTGTCGGTCGCTAATGAGTGTGAGTGTGAGTGTGAGAAAGTCTGACCCAAGAAATTCTCACTGCAGCTCACGGATGACTGGCTCCCTGTGGGAGAGGCACCACGCCTGCACGATGAGTTCAAGGGGACAGAAGACATCTAAACTTGTGTCTCGAGGCTCTGAGGAGGACAGAAGATTTGAGAATAAGATGCTGGAACTTTAGACTCAATGATTACCTGCTACTTCATTAAACCTTGAACATGTTTAAGTCCTGCTTTTGTTATAATGCTGTTGTGTAGTCTATTTCTAGAGTTACTGCAAGTGCGTCAAGGGAAACACAAACTATTGGTCACCCTAAAATATAAGTTCGAGACTGTTTTTTGATAGGTATACATCTGTCTGGAACCTGTGTATTTTACAGGATGATATCTGATATAAAAGTTAGACTGAGGTAAACAATGATGTCTGTCTAGGAAGAAACAAGATAAAACATTTTAATAAATATTTCAGTCCGGAAGATTACTAAGACAATATTAAAGCTGAAATAACCTCTGAATTGTAAAATGGAGGTTTGTAAACGATTATTAAGATTATGATACCTTGGGTTTTGAGTGAAAGGGGGGATCCAGTAAAATGACTGTATATCAAACTGGAAATAAAACAAGCTAAATATCAGCATTTCAGAAAGCATCTCGCAGTATTGGGTAGAATAGACAGATTTTTGATGGAATGCATATTTACTGTCTATAACCACCTATCATGAATTGAAAGCTGACTTAAAATGAGGCGTTTTTAAATTTCCCTGAGTCAAATGTAAAACTGATCAAATTCATTACAAATTCAGATATCAATTGCATGAATGAAATATAAGTTTTAAATACACAGGGTAAAATGTAGCTTTTTCACACCCTCTTGTTTCTCAAGAGACCGATTTTTCCTGATCATTTAAATGTGCTTATAAATGAATTTCAGCTCTTGCTAAGTGCTATGTATCTACATATCCGAGGGAAGAAAGAAAGAAAGAAAGAAAGAAAGAAAGAAAGAAAGAAAGAAAGAATGGGGATGGAGGCGGATGAATAAAGTCATTTTTCCATCTTTGTGTGCGTTTGTCTTCTTTCATCTGTTTAATAAAGTTTGCATTGTCTGGTCTCTTTTTATAAACAGCATCTGTGCCTCTTATTATCCATAACGATATTGGTGTGTACCTACGTTATTCTTAACGTTACATCAGGCTTCGTAAATGTGTTGATCCATCATCATCATTATCATTATTATCAGCAGCAGCCTCAATGGTATTTTTGCTGAAAGGTGAAGACACGTTTCTGTCTGTGGTTCAACACGGACTGAAGGCATCCTCCCTGCACGCGCCCAGGCTCACTCGAGCGAAAGCAATTAGGTTGCGGCACGCGCCAACCAGCTGGGCCGTTGCAGACGGGCGCGAGGAGCCGCTGACTACAGGCCTACAGCCCGACGTCATCCTGTTGTTACCTCGTTTTAAAGGTGGATTTAATGGTGGACTATGACGCCCCACATGGTAAATGACGATTGGTATAATATTTTACAATTATTATTATCATTGTTATTATTGTTGTCATTATTATTAATTCATATCATTATTAATGTTATTATTATTATTATT
>CAEMYA010002124.1:306306-326331 GCA_903131615.1 Diplodus sargus
ATTATTATTATTATTATCATAAGTATGTGAAATGTAATCTTATTACATAGAAAACTATCGAATCATTATGGAGCCTTTTCATAAAGGTGGTTCTTGGTCAGCGGTTAAAGTGCAAAATGAAATATCTGTGGCTGTGAAGGGTTGTAACGCTCCACATCAGGAGCACTCTGGTCATTTTTTCAGTTTTATCAGCTAACGTGTTGCTATTCTCTCTGTTTCACTGCGTGAATATCTTCCTGGGTCATATTCTCTGCTGCAGACTGCGGGTCAGGTTGTAAACAGCCTGAACTTTAGAGAAAGAAAAAAAAAACGTCCTCATTTAAAAAATGTTCCCGCGCAGCAGCAGATGTGACCAAACAATGGATGGGGCCCACGCCCGCATAATTGAGCCCAATTTGAATAACTGTCGCACGTCCGACGCGTGCAAGAAATATCCCAGCTTTCCCAGGCTGTGCAGGGAAAAACCGTTGGCAGACCCCCTTTTCCAGTTCAATAGGGATTTAGCTTCTCACTGCTTGAAGTGACGGCGGCGTCTTTAATGAAGCCTGGGAACAGAGTCCGGATCACCTACACATGGTTAAATCCTGTGTTACACCCTTTATTAAGGATGCAGCTGCACCAGAGGCCTCCTCCGTGTTTTCTGTCAGGGCCTTATTTACCAAACCGGTTGATAGTCAGGGCTACATAACTGAATAATAAACAAATACTTGACAAATGAATATGCTGAATAAATCAGCATTATTTCAAAAAGGCGGTATAGTCCTAGTCTAGTTGTTAAGCAATCAATATTTCATACAAAACGAGGCAATCTAAATACCTCATTCTGTGCAATTCAAGCCATTAAAGGTTTAAACTGGGTCGGTATTTGTTAAACAAGCTGTGGTCAGTTTTTCCTGCATGCAAAATCAGCACGATAATTCAAATCTCATTTTACTGACAACAAATGATGTGATGTGTATCACTGCTTTCCAGGAAGTCAGATCTGGGTACACATTTAAAACACATAACAGTTTTCGTGTATGAAAGGATGCTGAATATTATCATGCTGTTTAAGCAGCTGCAGCCGTTACTGTGGGGGCCTATATTTTTATTATCTGCTCGCAGGCCTATCTTTCCTGTAATGTAAGATATCTATGCAAGCTATATGCTCTGATAAAATGATGTAGTCCCCTCCTCCTCTAAGTCGTGTTAGGGAGTTTTTATCGTATTATTTCCTTTGGGGAATTGTACCATTATGGTCAGACCGCTCGTGGGAATTTCCCCTCTCCTCCCCCAAATCAGCGCGCGGTGTCCATGACAGTTGGACCCGTGCAACAGATGGTCTGGAGAGGCACGCGTCGAGCACGAGAGTCTCCCATTAGACCCCCCTCCTCCCCCTGCTCCCCACCATCAGGCAGAAGCCTCTTGAGCGGAAAACTCAATCAACCTAATCTGACAGCGAGGAGGCAGGAAGCGCACAGACTGGTGTGACACTACAAGTTCTCCAATTATCACTTCAGATCCCAAATCAAGTGACAATATAAATAAAACATAAAATAAAGGTTAAAACTTTAAACAAAAAACGAGTAAACTATAATTTGACATTGAATGTTATATATATTTCACAATAAAAGCATATCAAGCAGTGAAGTTAGACCATTATTTTGATAAAGAGGTATTCGAAGGTTATTATTATTCCAATCCGAATATTAGTTGTTATTAGTCTGTTCTGTGCATATATACATATATATATATAATGTGTTGTGAGAGATATTCACAGTGATTCGGAGAAGCCAGTGCAAAGCGATGATGATATGACACCTGAACACCTCTGCAGGTGGAGCTGCACCTTGGTCAATATGAAGCTTTCCTGCCACCGTTTGGTGATTAAAAGTATTACAGTTCATTACAAGGTCAGGTTCATGGAAACATGGTAATCTTCTGTATCCATGAAGTCAGTTCTCTTATAAAACTGTCACTGTGGACAAAGTTAAACCATGCAAAGATCGTAATGTGTGTAGCAGCATGCTGCATGCATGTATGTATGAGCTGAGTTATTTTACAAGTGATATAACGGATGCACTTGTGGAAGATACACACATCATTTACTCAATTAAAAATATCAAATATCAACAGTAAATACGTTCTCTGTTACAGTCATGCATTAAAAATGTGATTCTATTACTCTATTCTATAAAACTATCTAATTTGTCATGAGCAAGTTTAAAAAAATATGTATGACATTATGATAATAATATATATAATATAATAACATAAAAATGAACAAAAACTGTCAGAGTGTTACGGCCCACTGCATATTACATTATTGGATTATTGTTAGGGATCTATTTATATGTAAGCAGCATTTTTCTGTTGTAGCTGCTTGAGCTAATTTGAGCACATTTACAAACTGTTATAAGCATTTTAGTAAATAATACATCATCATATTTTAAATGCTGATCTATGTTTAATGTACAAAAAAAAATCTTCATCTGTAAAGTAATCACCACTGCTGGATTAAAGTAGTGGAGAAAACATATTTCATTGGTGTATTATTAGGCAATTAAGTAAGGAACGGAAAGTAAAATGACATACAATTACTCATGTTAAATCTCTGTGCCTCAAAGTTGATTACAGTGCTTGATTTAATGTAATTAGTGACTTTCCACTAATGCTCACCCATTCATCTCCTAGAGGTAATATGTTCAAGGATTTATAAGCATAACTTAAGTTGTTCTATACATACCAATAAAGATTAGATATTCTTTGTTACCACAACCCATTTTACATATATTAACCTTTAACAGATGCTTATCAGCAGCATATTGTCCTTTGATAAGTCATTATAAAGCATTCATGCCTTATTCAGCACAACCATATTTCTTATGGCTCCAGAGGAAGCTGCTCGTAATCTGATAAATTGGCTCCAGTGATGTCACTCAGTGGCTAAGTTGCATTGTGGGTAATGTAGGCAGCAGGTTTTGAAAAGGAAGAAGCATGCACAGAATAAAAAAAGGTGATAACTCTGAAATTTGCTGTATAGATTTTGATTTCAATGGAGTCCAACAGTGTTATAGAAGCACGATGATAGATGAGTGGACTGCTTTCAAAGACATGCTGCCTACGTTTCCCACAATGCATTTGACCACTGACAGACATCACTGGAGGCTATTTATCAGATTGCACACAGCTTCCCCTGGAGCCACAAAAAGCCTCATATAATTTTTTTTTTCATGTATAAAGTAGCATTATTCCACAAAACGTGAATTTGGTGGAGCTACCCTTTAAATTCTACACTATCCCAATACAAAAAACAAACACCTGTCTGGAAAAAAAACTCTTGCAGAAGCTCAGTTTTCCAGAAGGCCACCAGATGGACCCCTGCAGTGTGTGAGCTGCGGGTGTCCAGTGATGCTCCATGTAATATTAATGCAGGTGAGGCTCCAAGCAAACACGACTGGGCGTGTGTTCAAAAAGCCCATCGCTGAATAAGTATTTGTCGGCGGGTCTACACCTGACCGACTCCCACCACCTCACTTGTGTAACTTTCTCTGCTGGCCATAGTTTTAAGTCGCCTCTTCGTGCGGCCCCTTTAACTTCTGAGCCGATTTCCAGAAAGCAACAACCTGTAACAGGCTCAGCGATCCTCCCCCTGATGGATTATTTAGCAGGCGCTCAGTCCCATGTCGCCATCTGCTATAGGAAGAAAAACACTGCGGGAATATTCTCTGAGGCACATGATGCGCGGCAGCGCACAAACACATTGAATAAAAGCTAGTTTACCTGAGCACACAAACCGACACGTGTGCAACAGGTGTACGGCATCCTGAGAGAGAAGAAGAGGATTAATGAGCCACGCCGCCGGGTAAAAAGATAGAGAGCAGGTCAGTCTGTCGCTCAGGTAAAGCATAATAATGGAGTGAGTTTTATTTCAACATGTGACGACGGAAGATTAAAAATGCGTGTACACTGGAACAGATCTTGTTTTTGACCGACTCGGAGATGTGGAGCGATAACTGAGCTGTCCCACTCAATGAACCGGGTGACTGAGACGATCTGAGGCTTTGTGCAGACAATGCTGACCCTGTCCGAGCGGTGAACCCGATCAGATCACACAACCACAGGAAGGAGTCGTCCAGTGCGCAGCGGTCATGGTGGTGGAGGGGGACCGGACGCTGCTCGCCGCCAGGCAGGGGGACGTGCAGGCGCTCAAAGTGCAACTAGCGGCGAAGGCGCTCACCGGCGACGTCAGGGACGTGCTGGGGGCCACCCCGGTCCACCACGCAGCCCGGGCAGGGAGACTGGCCTGCCTGCGGTTCCTGGTGGAAGAGGCAGGGCTGCCGGGCAACTGCGCGGCGAATAACGGGGCGAGCCCGGCGCATGACGCAGCAGCCACCGGCAACCTGGCCTGCCTGCAGTGGCTGCTGACCCAGGGTGGCTGTCGGCCGGAGGTGGGTGACTCGAGCTATAGTTGGACACCTTGAGGTGGAGCAGACAGTAGCCTAATTCTCTGTTTCCTCTGAGCTGGCTTCCCAGTAGTGTAGCCAATCCCCTTCTACACCCAATCCCCCCTTCAGCTATCCAACTGGGATCCAGTTTAATCTGGGGTGCATTTAAAATAGTGTCAGTGTATTTTCATGCCTACATGTTTTATTAGAGCTTCTTAAACGACACGTAGACCACCACCGAACTCTAAACCCATACTAATAAAATCATAAAACAGGTATAGCAGTCTCTCAAGGCAGGTGCTGTTTTAATGGTTTTTAATGGTTTTTGTGGGGTGTTCAGTGTTGCTGTTCAATGGGGACTTTCCACGAGCGTTCCATTGACCCCAGAGTCAATGTATATATTACAGTTATATACAAGTCTATATGTATATATATATATCTATATATATATATAGATATATATATATATATAGTTTAAATATATATATATAGTTTAAACGGTCACCGTGACAGCATTAATTCGCTCCCAATGTTTTGAATCTGTGAATAGGAAATAAAGAGATCAAATGTAACTCACAAACTTCAGCACATTCAGGCTTCAGACAATGTAAGAGTTTGGTTTCAGTTTAAAACCCCCACTATCTGCTGCACTGACTCATGTTCCCATGCTAAGGAGGTATGCAAAACTGGATTTGCAAATGTAATATCCTTTATCCAGTCGGCACATACAGTGACTCAGGAAGCGCACCAACAGAAACAGCATGTAGCCACTGCAGTTTGATTTGAAGGTGGAGGTGTTTGGTAAAACCTCACGAGCCCTCTACCTTTTAAACCACCCATGACTGCTAAACCATAATTTAAGATCACCAGATCTTGGATCTGCATCAAGTTGTCCTCACTCATAGATACCAGCCACCTAAATATGGCTGATTTTTTTCCCCTCAAGATCCAGGAATCATTCCCTGTGAAATGTATTAAAAAATGGTCTTGCATTGTTAAAGGCAGTGGATCCATCCCTTTATCTGGAACTGCACCAACAGTTAATGGGGTCTATTCTGGGTCTGAAACTCATCTTCCATCCAACTTTTATGGAGGGTATCCCAGCATGCTTTGGGTGAGAGGCAGGGTACTATCTGGACAGGCCCGTCATAGACTGACACCATCATTCACAAACTTAGAACTTCGATCCCGTTGTTGTGACTGTGCCGACATGAGGAGATCATGCGCAGACAACTTCTCGGTCCAAGGCTACGGCGCTAATGCCTAAGCCACCTTGGTTCTGCTGACCCATATTATGTCACCGCTTACTTGAAAAGATTTAAACCAACACAGCACGAACAGAAGCACCAAACCTGAGTCAATCAGGCACTCGATCTAACCTTCGAGTTATCTGTGATTCTAAATTTGAAACACGGTAATAAGACCTCTATCTTCTATTTACTGTCTCCATTACTTTAGAGAGCTGCCCGACAGACCGCAGAAGAGTGACAAAGAACGCCGCACGCCACAAGCTAACTAACTGATAAGATACTTGGCTGGCATTTAGTAAAACCTATCAATTACCAGTTGCAGTGCAATCTTCTTGATGGACGGTCAATGCTTGATTCCACTTTTCATTATTGTCCTGATTTTTATCTGATGGTAATGAGGTTCATTTGTGGCACTCAGCTGCCTCAGACTGCTGCTTTAGCTTCTTTGTTTGTAAGACTCCAGTATTAATACACACCTATGTAGACAAAATATAAATTCTGAGATAAAGCGTTATTTTCTGTGTTAGTTATTGGTTATCTCTTGAAACAAAGGAGAAAACTTTTTTTTTAAATACAGGATTGGGTGACAGCGTTGCAAATGTTATGATCAGTTTGTCTTTTAGACGATTTAAAAATGCTCTAACTCAGTTAACCCTTGAATACGGACAGGACTTATAATTGTTATAATGCAGGTGCAAGCGCAAACTTCGGTCTATGCTGCTTAGAAATGCAGCAAGTTAGAAGCTTAAGATGCTAAAGGTTCACACGAAGAATGTTGTGCGTTCTCACAGACAAGGTATGCATTCACACAAGAGTTAATCACCAACGTATTTCTTTTCTTAATTATGCCTGAATATGTCCGTATTTAAACACCAAACATAAACCTTTATGACCCGAGAGTTCTATGATTGAGTTGCTTTCCCTAAATTTCAACAGTGAATACTACAATATAGGAGCCAATAATGGCAACAGTTTGTTACTAAAATGAGCTGAGGTGGAGCAGCACCAGTCATAGCTTTGGTCTGGTCTCCGGATGTCAAGCAGTGCCAGACTTCAATAGGCTGGAAATGTATTATAACCTTTTTATTGTTACACTGAATTTCAGAACCCCACAATTCAGCTCTGCGTTTCTCTCGTGTTTGATTGACAGCACAGGGACAGTTCTGGTGCCACCGTTCTCCACCTTTCGTCCCGCTTCAGTCACCACGAGGTCACTGACTGGCTGCTGAAGAGCGGCGAGGGGGACCCCGGGGCCTCCACCGATACAGGCGCTCTACCTGTTCACTATGCTGCTGCCAAGGGAGACCTGCCCTCTCTCCGACTGTTACTGGGGCACAGCCCAAAGTAAGAGCAACACAACTTTGTCTCAGTCTGTAATCTTTCTTTCGCTGTGTTCAAGATCTGAAGTGATTTAATTAGAGGTGCACCAGTCCACTTAATTTTAGTTCTGATACCAGAATTTGGGAAAACTGCCGATACTGACACAACCTCCATCCCTTGCAATGTTGGCTTCACATGAAAAACAAGCTCCAAACTGGGGGCAGAGTTGAGAGTTGGAATCTGGATCATCGCACGAATTGTTGTCGCCAGTTCAATTACTGATGAGTGTATTGCATCAGAATGGGATCTGTTACTGATTTCTGATCAGATCGGTCTCAACTCTAGATTTCAAATTTAGTTACTTAGAGGATTTCACTTGATCTTTTCTGCAGGGAATGCAAGTAGGTTAGAACACAACATACAGTAGGATACAAAGCTCTCACGTCTAATCCACCTCATCCACGACTCTTTCTCTCTCTCTCTCTCTCTCTCCTCCTTTGACAAACTCAGCTGTAAGGAACCGCAGCACACGTTTGACTTTAGAATAGCTTTTAGACTATAACAACTTAGATTTTTGTAGTCCCTGGTCAGTCTTTGTAACTGAGACAGGGCGCAGTGGATCCACTGTTCAGATTCAGATTTCAGACTGTTGGCACTTTAGTAGTCTGACATTGATAAACGATCTAGCAGATTTCAGAAGGTCAACAAGTCATCTCTTATTTCTGTTCAGAGATACCAAACAAACCAAGAGTAATCAGTTTTGTTTAGTGGATTAGCTTTAGGCTCATACTGGTATTTTTTTCAGCACCAACTGGCACGAGTGGGAAGCAACCTGAAGTTTGCTTTGTTGAAACCTGTGGAGCAATCGAAATGCTTGGTGTTCAAATCCAATTTGAAGGGGAAAAAAAACTCTTAGTGGTTTAACTCTCCCAAAATACTGCACACTACTGAACCTGCCATGTGCTGATTATATAATACATCAAGAGTTATTTTCACAATCTAGACAAAATGTTAAAGTGAGTGTGTGTGATCTGATTTATTTACTGACCTGAGCTGTTGATTGCAAAATTGGGTACGACAAAAGGCTGCAAATAATTCGTATTTTCTGTATTGATTGAGGTGCTACTGTTTTTCGGTCTATAAAACATCAGAAAACTGCGAACATCGCCCATTATGATATCCTAAAGCACGAGGAGTTTTTATGAAATGTTAAAATAAAAGAAGCAAATACTCACATTTGAGAACCTGAAAAATGACTGAATGTTTACTGTTCACTTTCTGTGCAGCAGCAAACCAGTTATTTGTGATCTATAACCCCTGAGTGCCATATTAATGTATGTTCTCTAATATAATATGTTACTGAGGTTTACTGCGAGAACCACGCTGTAGTGTAGCCAGTGAATTTGAAGAATTTGAAGTGCACAATCTCTCCAGGGAGTAAACATGGCGAGGGAAGTTGTTCGTTCTTTGTTATGACACTTAATCTTTCTCGTTATCTTCTCGTTGTGTGTCTTCACATATTTTTATGTGGCGAGACTGAGCAGCACATCTGAATGTGGCAGGAAGAGGGAGAGTCCAGTGACCTGCTCAAGGTGTCTCAGTAGCATGGTTGATTAAAATGAATTTAGTACACAAACAGATCTCTCTGGGTGACTTTAAGTAGGCATGAATATCGGCCTTGTTTGCTTTGTTTTTCAGTTTAGAATTATTGGTAGTGTCACCAGTCGGGCAGTAAAAGAATAAAAGAGGGAAATATGGAGATAACCACAGAGCAGATCCATGTTCTTTGTGCCAGTGTCTACTTAAGCTATCAACAATGCTCACTAACTGCTGCCATAAAGACATAGAAATGTAATGCCTTTTACGACTTAGTCTTTGGGCTAAACAGCCTTATCTGACTTTGATGACCTCAGCAGGACGGGCAGCTTGTCCAGGAACTAACCCTGTGCTCTGCACCTCCAATATTGTCCGGTTGCACCCCAGACAGGTGCATGGCTGCTGAAAATTTAATGAGTCTCAGGGACATGGTAGCTCCCTGATAGCCGGGCCCCATTCACTCTTCTCCGCCACCACTCCCACCGTTGCTGTTTACCACCATCTCCACGGCGACACACGGTAGCACCAACCCGCGATAAGATAATGAGGAAAACAAACCCGTTTGAATAGACGGGCTGCTCTCTAGTCACCGGCCTCAGGCATTGTTTGGAGAGGTACTTTGCAGAGCAGAGATAGCATTCTTCTTTTTCAGGCTTTATTACGAGCTGCATGTTTGTATCAGCGAGTTCTATCTGGGTGGCTCAGAGTTTGTTTTCCGCCTGAAGAATCACAGAGACAGCATGACCCCCCCTGTTGCATCACCACTTTACTAAGTGGCAGCCTGCTGATGGTACAACATAATGAGAGTGTTGCAGCACAGCTAGTAAACAGTAAACAAGCAGCCTCAACCACATATGAAGTCTTCTGTTGCATTTCCTGTTGTGCAGCAGGAAATTAAACCAGTGGTTTTAACTCGACCTGTGTTAACCCTAACTACCAACTCTTTGTCCGGTTGCGGTATAGTGATTATATTTGGATAAAAGCATTGAATAAGTGACACATCATGTGACACTGAAGACAAATATGCAGGGGAAGAATAACCAGCAATCACAGCGCTTTGTGTTACAACTGGCAAAGCACAGCTGCAGCTTTGTAACCCGATGTTTAGCGTTCACTAGATTTATAAGCGACATCTGAATTGGTCGCCTCGTTCGGCTGTCCGCCCCGCAGAGCCACAGCCGACGAGCTCATGTGCTGCGTGCCTGCTGATAACCTCGGCACACAAAAGAGTGAATGAATGAGACGGAGAGACGGCGGGATAAACAGACAGAGAGACAGAGGCTACAGACAGGTTATGCAAGCAATTAGTGCAGATTAAGATCTTTGGCCAAACCATAATTCCAAATGCAGTTGAGAAGGGTAGACCTCTGCATGAGGATATCCTACACACTTAATCTTCAGGTGGAAAACCCCAAGATGGACCCACCGGTTTCCTCACATTCATTTATGCTTTTATCAGCTTGTTTACAAAAAATGGTTTACAGCAATATGTACTGTGTAACTTAAATGGTTCATATAGACCAGCATAAAATTAACGTATACTGACATTCATTTCCTCGCTCTTAAAGAAAAGATCTTTTTCCAAAATGAGGCATCCCGTATCGAAGTGTCTGGTGTAGCAAGCAAGGCGAAGCTTCAGTGCGAGCACAGAAAAGAAAAGGCAGAAAAGTAAAGGCTGAATATTTATAAAGACGATGATATACAGCGATAAAGCTAAAACACGAGGAGGATCTATGTATGAGTACCTTCTGCGCTTCTTCCCTGTTGAAATTCTGCATGAGCCTCTAAACTCAGCCGTTTTTTGTGTAGGAGTGTAGCAGCTCACATAGATGTTCAGTTATGGTCTTTCGAGCTTCGAGTTGTTGAGTTCTTCAGTGAGGTGGCCTTCAGCATTAAGTTTAGATGTGGAGAGTTCGGGGTAAATAGGTGAACAGAGTTTTAAACTCTGAGCTGCACTTATTTTTCTTGAGCACTAATCTTGTTAATAACTCTCTGGTACAAGTTGGATAAAAGCCCCTTTCTTTTCTCTTTTATGACGAGAGGTTTAGACTGAGAAAATGCAAAATAGCGTGCCATTCACAGCAGTACACTGGGAGAGTCTTGTTAACAAGTGAAAACCTATGACGTGCAATTCTTAAAGCGAAGGATTACCTGCCTCACCAGATAACCTGGCATAATGCATGGGTGTGAGGTTAAGGCTGTTTATCTAGTTTATAGTGGTCTATCTATAGCTCCTAGTAGTCCAGTCTATGTATAGCTGCAGCCGGAAATATATTCCAAACTTCTTAAGTGTTATATTCATGTAGTACTGCGTCAAATACCCGAGGGTTAGGGAAAGGTATAGATAAAGATATAGATATACATGACAGCTGTGTGTTATTTCATCCGTACATTTCCATCGTCTAATACGCAGAAATCTTTCAGAATGTCACACGCAAGAGGCTTAAGTCACAGAGCTAAATAAAGCGCACACCTTCACCCGCAACATTCTTCATTATTTAGACAGGAAAAGCTGCCGAGAAGCTAACGAGCCTTTATCAGGCTAGAAGACCATTAGTGTGACATCAGTTACTGTGCTAGTAATGAAGATAACCTCGGTCTTTGTTACCGTGTACATGGGGGGAAGGGAGGGCACATCGTACGGACAATTACTGAGATAAATTACTCTCCGAAGCTGAACCGGAAATATATCAAATGTCCGCTGCCTCCAGTGTGTTTTTTTTTTTCTTTTCTTTTCTCTCCTGTGAGTGACAAAGCGACTGACGAGCTAGCGCCCCTTGTGCCACTTGGTAGCTGTGTTGTCACACAAGGCTAACCTCTTTCTTACCTCTTTGAAATGTACACCTGTTCTCCAAAAGCACTCCTTTAGTTGAGTGTTCGAGCCTCTTCGCGTTGAAGAGTTGTGACAAAGGCAGCGTGTGCTTTGTTAGAGTCGTACCCGTACCTTACCTTACCTTACCTCACCTTACGTCGGACACACTCAACTCTGTAGCTCTCATGAAGTTTGTGGGATTACTGACAAATGTAAGCTTCTCTCCTACGAGGACCCCTATGAGCAGGTGAACTTCAGCCCACTTTGGTTACATTCATGAATTATTAAGCCGTCTGCCCACTTCCTGATGACACAACAGACAGATTACTTCCCCCTTTTATTCTGAAATATTTAAGATGTGCTTGTTTATACCTGGAAGCTTTCCCTCGATCGCCCAACATCCGTTGCTTATTCTCGCATTTTTTCCTATGTGCCTGAACAATGGCAAATGTTAGGCTAAATATATCTGTTATGCCTACCATTTCCTCAAAGGATGTCATTCTAAGAACGTGTATCTCTCTTTTCTGGTTCAGTGTAGGACCTGACCGATCATAAGCAGATACAGCTTGAGACTGTTGCTTTGATACAGGGTCTTGAGTCACTGCACCGTTGGCCCTGAGCCACGTCCTTTTGAGGGAAAGTTTAGAAGGGTCATGTTTGTGTCTACAAGATCCACACGTCCACTTAAGCCCAGCCTCTCATCTCCTCTTCACCTACTGGTCCTGGCCACCGATGCAGCCCCGCGTTAAGCACAAAGCAAGTCGGGCAAAGCCAGGGCATTGGTAATCCTCTTAAGAGACTCACTGCTCATTTGTCAGTGTCCAAATAAAGCACAACCTTATGGGATTTAGTGGGGAAGCGCTCGTTCATTCCCTGACATCCCACTGTTACTGAGAAGATCTGGGACGAGGAGGAATACAGGCATGGATGAGCTGCTGCGTGGGTTTAGGGCCTTTGGAAATGAAGGGGAGCGGGATTTGGCTCAGCATCACTGCTGTGTGCTCTTAAAATAGCCGTATGACACTGACTGTTTCCTGTCACACTTACTTTTTGCATTGAGGTATACATAAAAGACAAATGTTATAGACTCATTTTAAAGAAGGTAATTACTGATCTGATGACAGCCTGAAGAGTACATAATTGTATGTAATGTTTTATCCAGGAACGAACCAGTTATATGTTGAAGATAAAGTCATTGTATGCCATTACAAGGGTCCATGAAATCAGTTTTGCTTCCCTAAACCTCAATTTTTATTAAATCCTCACGTTTCACTTGCATTCTGAGTGGCTCGCTGACAAAAGACCAACTCAGGACTGCTAAAGCGATCTGGTTACACGGGGCGGATTGTGAGCCGCTGCCACACAGCATATCTCTTGGTAGCTCGGTACTACGTTTCCTCACTGTTTTTATTAAATGGCGCGTCGCATCTAATTACGAGGCGAGGAATCACGTTGCAGTCATAAACCGGCGAGTCATTTCTGCACCAAAGTAATGGCGGCAGTGCTTGAGATTGCAACACATAAATCACACGCTGGATTTGCCAACAGTATCTGTAAACTCTTTCATCACCCTGTCGACTGAAAAGATCTAGGTCTACGTCTCCTGGGATTGAATTTAGTATTTTTAGTTTAAGGAGTTAAATGGGCAAAAATTTAAGAGAGAGCACAAATTGTAATTCTAGATTTAGTGACATAAGTTAGTCATTTGACTGTTTCCAGGAACAACAACAGAGGCAGAATGGTGTTTTGTTTCTTGACGGGGTCTGTGTAATGGTTTTGCATTCAATTCAAATGTCGTGCAAATGTCTTTTGAAACCCAACCACTTCGCTTCCGTTTAGAAAGCCTTAAAAAAACAAAACAAATAAGTGACGTACTGTACGCAGGCTTCAGTGGTAAGGGGGAGAAAAGACTGCGACATACAACCTCCATTATAGAAATTGTTAACCTCACTGTTCAATGTTCCTACAGTGTTGTCAACTCCCAAACTAAGAATGGTGCCACGCCGCTCTACCTGGCCTGCCAGGAGGGCCATCTGGAGGTTGTCCAGTACCTGGCCAAGGATTGTGGGGCAGATCCGAGCATCAGAGCCAATGACGGGATGACGCCTCTGCATGCTGCTGCCCAGATGGGCCACAACACAGTCATCGTCTGGCTGGTATCTTGGAATGTCAAACTATAATTCAAAATCAGATGACAAGAAAAGAATGAACTCACAATATGTTGATCAGGGAAAATTTTGACAGTTTACTTGTTTTGATTATTGATTAATATTCTAGCTCTACCACGTCTCAGTTTACACCAGAAGAACTCTGTCACATCATGATTTAACTCTATTGTCTAAAATCAAATTTTGTTATTTAGCTTGCTGTAACCCAGGTTGTTTTCCCCCATCTCTTCAGATGAGCTTCACAGAGATCAGCCTAACAGACAGGGATAGTGACGGGGCCACAGCCATGCACTTTGCAGCCAGTCGGGGCCACGCAAAGGTGCTCAGCTGGCTGCTGCTGCACGGCGGAGAGATCGTCACTGACAACTGGGGAGGGACCCCGCTTCACGACGCTGCAGAGAACGGCGAACTGGAGGTGTGTGTTTGTGTCCACCAAGGACATTTCTACCCGCGTCTGTTTGTTCCTTGGTTGATTAACTGGTTGGTTTTTGAGCAGGATTTCACAAAACTACAGAACAGATTTACTATAAACTTGAATGGAGGATGGGTCTCGGTCCGGAACAGACCCCATTAACTTAGGATCCGGATTAAGGAACAGATCCAGAAATTGTTTCTCACTTTATTTAACACAGTGAGATACAGAGATAAAGATTGAATTAAAGGGGGCTGTTGGGCGGAGCCATTCTAGTCTGTTAATGTGGCACTCAGAGTCAGACAGGAGTCAACAGTGAATAATAGTAGAGGTAGAGGCGCCTCCTTTTGGAATTCTATCACTACAGATACTGAAACAAGCAGCATTAAAGTCACCAAGGGTTGATTATAAGGTGCTACATTTATCTTTGTCCATCGCACAGTTTTGGTCAAACTACTCCTATCACATATAGAGCTTATCTCTCTCTGGTATTCGTATTAGTTTAACAATACAATTGAAATATAACATGGTGGCACGTTAATATTGGAATGTGAAAAGACTTTCTGAAGAAAGATGCGTACATTTGAATTCCTTGTGCAGGTTGCTGGCAATACAAACAACAGCAGAGATGATGAAAGCCTAGAAATTACAGTGTTATGCAAACGATATTCGTGGAAGTTTTGTAAGAGCGCAATGATTCCTGCTGCACGCATATCTACACTGAGTTTCACACTTGACCATCTGTTTTGAATAAACGGCGTCTGTAGCGTATGTTTCTGTCGCCACTCACCCACTACTTTGACTAACATTAAGTCTGGTCAGTCAGCTGTTTCAGTCACCGCTCGATGTGTTAAATACAGAGAAAATGCCATTTTTGTGTCTCATATTCGCACTGCATGAGAGGTTTAAAATTGAGCTCAAAGTCACATTGACCCAAACCCTGACTTACGGGGTACTGGACCAGGTTTTGAGCTGGAGGGAACCTTATTAAAAAGCTAACTGAAACATGAGTCAATAACGCGACATAATGCTCTCTGAGTTATAGAACAATAGGCTGAGACTGGCTTCCACCTGACACTTTACAGGAGAGGGGTTCATGTTTCATTTGATTTACCAAACTGAAATGGGGGTTTTTTTATAGAGAGGAAGTGGGCGACTTCCCCCATCGTTTGAAAAGCACTGAAGGCAAGCTTTTGTAGAACTAATTATCATCTTGTGTAAAGTAGATTCATTTAAAGTAATTTACATTTTTAAAGTCTTACAATTTGCAGCAATTTACATGTATTAATCACTTCTTTATTGGCCATATGGGATTGTGACATGACATTAAACATGAGACCTCTCTCTTGGTTGCTTAGAAAGCCTGTGGTTGAGTATGTGCCGCGTATGTTACTTCGAGAGAGTAACATTCGTTTAGACAGAGCCCCTTTGAGCGCAGCAGTCACTTTTACTGCCACCGTCATTTTCTCCATCTTGTCCATATCTGACCTCTGTCCTCCGTCTACCTCATGTCACACCGCAGTGCTGTCAGATCCTTGTGGTCAATGGGGTGGACCTTGGCATCAGTGACCAGGACGGCTTCACAGCAGCAGACCTGGCTGAATACAACGGCCACTCCCAGTGTGCCAAGTATCTGCGCACTGTGGAGAACATGGTAAGAGACACAGCTGTGCACAACATGTCTTGTATTTGTATATCCTGAACTCAGACAGGGCCAAAACTAATATTTCTGTTACACAAAACTATTTGTAGATTTATTGACTAAACAATACCTCAGATACCTCATTAAACGTAGGGACATACAGTATGTCTTAAATGATTTGGTTTTTTTCCATTCTTGTACACTAATTGGTCAAATGGCCCACACATTATAACAAGGAAATGCACTGTCCCTTATTTGTTCATGACAGAGAACCTTTGTGGTGGATGGCATGTGATCTGTCAGCTTGTTTTTAAAACCAACAGCACAAATGCCAAACTTCCACTTCTTCGCACTCTGCTTGACATAATAAGTTATCATGTCTGTTAATGTGACATCATCTCCCAGGAACAAACTTGAGTCCAAATTCTGGGTAATTTTGTCAAAACATTTATTTTGAAATATTCTTTCCCCAGAGTCAAAATGCAACCTCTGACAACACAAAGCTGTGAATGTTGGATCAAAGGAAAAACACTTATTGCTGAGCCAACCTGTGCCTTGACTGACATCAGTTTATCTCTGTTAATTACCGGAGCTGTGAACACTTAACATACAGTGGCCTCCACGGCCTCAACCCACTGAAGCCCCAGTTGGCTGGAGAAATAATAAACTCCTCCACAATGAACTCTCTTTAGTGTGTGGGAAACATATTTCCCCTCCTCTTGCACTCATCCCTTCTGGGACACCAACTGGGAAGCCAACTGAGTGCCGCGCTGTGGGAAAAGCAGAGGGCCCCAGAGCCTTTCTGATCAGCTGTGAGATGTTTCATTAGTGTGCTCTAATTAAACTCATAATGCTGTTCTTCTCATGTCACTCACCAGGGACTGAGAGGTAGTGGTGAATGAACAAGCACATAATTCATTCATTGATTATCTGCTTGTGTAATGACACTGTATCCCTTTACATCTAAATCAAATTAACAGGTTTTATTTACTTAAGAATTCATTAATAGAGTGTTTCTCCTGATGTGGAAATCATATCCACATAACGGACTGTTCAACAAGACACCTATAATGACACTTGCATCCTCTGACAGAGCGTGGAGCATCGTGTTTTGTCGCGGGACCCCTCAACGGACCTCGAGTACAAGCAGCCGGACTCGGGCCTCTCGTCCCCAAACACCACCATGCCCCCCGCCAGCCAGACGGCACACTTTGAAATCAATTCACCGTCCAGCTCCCTGTCCAACTACGACTCAGCCAACTCCAGCCAGTCCAGCACCGGGGAGAAGAGGAGCAGCTTAACCACGTCACGAGGCCCGCCCACTCAGCTGAACACTGTTGCACACACAGGTCTGAAACACATGACGTCAAAAATAATTCACTTTTTACACTTAAGACTCGAATTTTATGATCCATCCAGGTGACTAGAAATATATTTTGATATATTTCATGAGTCCCAACAAATTTCAAAGGCTGTCAAAAATGTTTTATGAGCTCATAATCAGAGGGATCTACTATCTTGAGTCATTTACCCACTTGGTCTTGACGGCTGTTCATTTTATATGCCAAGTCCAGCGCCTCAGCAATAGTGGAACCCTCAGCTGTTTCCTGAAGTGGATTGTGCTATGTCAGTAGGTGCATGTTATACTGGTGCTGCACCCTAGTGGTCTGAGTGCATATAGTTTGCTTTGAATGGAGAACCAGAGTAAGTTGTTTCTCAGATGTTTAACGGTTAAATTAATGCTTTGTTTCGTTAATTTTAATTATCAGTACACATGTAAGAAACCCAGTAAGTTTACATTAGCACACCTACATGGGCCGTGTCTTTGTCACAGGTGCAACGGAGTCGGCCATTTCAGACATGCAGGCTTACATGGACATGTTAAACCCGGACATTGGCACTGACGCGCCAAAGAAGAGTGAGATGCCTGCTGATGCCGCCTCCAAGCCCCCGCCCCCACCGACCTATCCACCCCCGCCTCCCCCACAGACTCCCCCAGCGCCCCCTCCGCCCCCGAGCTACCCGGCGCCTCTTCCGCCTAAGGAGCCGTCGTCTGCCGAGTTCCTGAAGGTGAAAGGCAACTTGCGGCACGTGGAGCGCAAGAGCAGCAAGAGGGAGGTGAGTCCAGTGGTGATGAGCTCCAAAGATGAATCCATTTATAAGTCGATATCGTCATCTTGAGGGAAATCTCTTGAGAATTCCTGCAGTTACCTTTCATTTTGGAACAGTAGTCAAACAGTTTTATTGTGCAGAAATAGTTCAATTCAATCTCACCTGCTGGCTTATTTGCAGTTTAAAGACAAGCAAACAATGTAGCTTCCTTTTTTTCATTAAAACATTCCATGTTCTTGTAAAAATGAAATTTCTCAAAGTAGTTTTGTGACTCTGTGACATGATGAATGATATGGAAAATCCCTACAAAGAAGAAGGATCAGGCGTTTGGGATAAATTGGCCATTCGCTGCCATTTTTTCTCCCGTGCCCAATCAGTCGGGATGTTACTCTTGTGTAACAATGTGCCTTGTCAGGGTTCCCACAATGGTGTTATTGTGTTAGCATGGCTAACGAGGCTAACAGAGATGCTCATTACCGTTGCAGGTCCTCTGGGTTGTCACACACAGTGGCTGTTGTGATGAGTTTGCTCTCAATTCCAGTAATTAATCTGGCTTCAGATCACTCAAAAGAAGTGTGTCAAGAGCTGACAGGAGGAGGAATTAAAACCGGCCTCAACATTAGATTCTGTGCAGCTTCTGGTGGTTGAGTGCCGCTTCACAATACATTAAAAATGGTTGTGAAATTGTTTAGAGAACATTGTGATTACGACAAAGATGACCAAGAGAGATGAGAGATCACTTTCACCTCATGAAGAATTCATATCCTGATTGTTACCATATCTCCTCGTATGATGACAGCAAGACACAAGCCTTTCTCTAGTTGTATGACCAAAGTTGTTTTAGCTTCAATGTTAAATGTAGACAAATATAACAAGATTAACAACTGTTTGAAACACAGCAAAGTAATTGACACATGGTGCACCATCCTAGTCAGCCCAGTCAGAGGTTGAAAGTGCTGCACTGTTGTTTCTTTTAAAGGCAACATAATATCAGGGATTAGCAGTAGCAGCTGATGTGAAGGAAAAATCCATCATTCAGACAGGGAGACAGAGGGTGTGTGTAGAGATCCTTTATGCAAAGTATGTTGTTTTTAGCTGGTGTAAAGTTCACAGGTAGCGATAGTGCCCAGTCTCCAGGGTGAGGTGTGTGTGTGTGTGTGTGTGTGTGTGTGTGTGTGTGTGTGTGTGTGTGTGTGTGTGTGTGTGTGCGCACATGCACACACGCACACACACTCAGGGACACACACACACACACACCATATAAGGGAGAAGTTTTTAATTAGTGCCACCCCCTCTCCTCTCTCCACCCCCCCGTTACCCTGGTCTGGTACCCAGGTGACCAGCCCGGGGCGCGCCCTCATTAACAATGTAACAAAAGCCAGTGCTCTGAACACATGCACACATGCATGCACCCACACACACACCCACACACAAGGGCACACAATCAAGATCAGCGTGTACCATATACATTGGGAAAAACAATCTGCCTCAGGCGCCATAGTAACAGGGAACAGTAACCTCATCCAGGGACACAGCCGATCAGATGGACCAATCTCGCAGCCCGCAGACATGTTGCAGGTTGGTGTGTAGAGAACAGAGGAGGAAACCTGTTGACTGCAGGTTTAAGTGAAGGATGCTCCGAGTTTGTTCGTGCTGCGTTTGTTTATGACTGTATCACCTTTCTCTGCTGCTGCTGCTGCTGCTTCCACTTGCAACTCATTTGTCTGTATTTGATTTGACTAAAGTCAAATGTTTCGTGTGGAGCTGCCGCACAAAACCTTTGGCTCTGGCGTTTTCTTATTGTTTAAATCTACTACACGAAAGCTGAACTTTGAAATCTCACTCATGATTAGTATATTTTCTGTCTTTTTTTTTTTTCCGCTGCTAATTCGGGGCACTGAAGGATAGAATATTCTAATACTCCTAAAGCCTGAGAGATTTGAGTGCGGTCGGCCATGCTGAGGGCAGCACCTGGGTCTCTGTGTTTTGCATAAGAGGCAGTGGACAGGTTTGGGGAGTGGTTGGTCCTGCGGACTGGTGGTGACATCATTGCCACTGCTGTGGCCGGCCTGATAGGTTATTGATGAGGCCTGTGGGTAAAGTGAGAGGGCAGGTAGAGTGACAGGCGTAGTGCTGAGCAGAGAGGAGGTGACGCTGTGGATTTGGTGACAGCTACTCCCTGAGCTCTGCTGGGTTTTGTGGATGAGGCTCTGTGGAGACCGGCGGAGAGGATTCTGAACGTGAGGTAAGTTGTTCGGGGGAGCAAGAAAGCTTTTTTTATCAGAG
>CAEMYA010002124.1:334919-354314 GCA_903131615.1 Diplodus sargus
GTGTGTGTGTGTGTGTGTGTGTGTGTGTGTGTGTGCGTGTGCGTGTGTGTCTGTGTGTGCGTGTTAATTCCTGGCTGGCTTGCCAATGGCTCGCTGTCACTTCCAGTTACTGGTGATTCCCTTAGATTTCCCCCGACTGCGATGATGGGTCTTTAATAGAAAGCTGCTCTCTCCTCCCCACGAGAGAGAGAGAGAGAGAAAGAGGGACAGAGAGAGGGAGAGTTAGCGAGAGTGAGGAGGGGTGGCAGGCTAGCGAGGCTTTGTGTCCAGCTAGACCATTGTGGTCGACTCAACAGGGAGCATTTTTACGGGAGGACTTTCTCTTTTTTTTTTAAATTTCCATTCCCGGAGTAGAAATGAGGGATCAATGAGGGACTGAGGATATTTATTCATTGGAGTTTACATTTGCTAAAACAGGTGAGGTAGCAGAGGGTTGTTGGTGTCTTCAGGCCAAAATGTGTTAAGTTTAAATGTTGTATGATATACATGTGCTGCTGTAATAGTTACTTGTTGACGTCAGTTTAGACTTTTGGTTATTCATGTGTAAATGTTACCTTTTGAAAACGCTGATGCTGTGAAAAACACTGTATAATACAATTTAAGTGTGGCCTCACATGTAAGCACTACTTTGGCGTGATTGACAATCCAAATTTCTTTCACTTTGTTTGTCCTCTGAAAGTGAAAACAAAGTTGCTCTCTAACAGCATTAAAATCAGAGGTCGTAGTTGAATTTTTTTTTTCTTCTGAATTTATGTCATTGTTCGCTTTAAGGAGATAAGGCTCCATGGGTGTATATATTTTACCACAGGGCTACTTTTTTAAAAAGTTAAAAGTTCAGGCGAAGCTTAGCTGTGTGTACGTCAGGTGACACTGTGAAAGAGGTTGTGTGCCTCCACTCTTCGGGTGCACTGTAGTGAAATAATTTTGAATTTGCTCCTCCACTAATCCCGGCTCTCTGCAACTGTTGCCTATGTGTGGAAATCTCATGGGTTTATTTGCATCTGCTTTGAAATGTATTCAACAGAAGTTTGGTAGCTGGGAAGTTGTTTGTTTAATCCAAATTGTGTCATGGAATTTTCAGACACACAAAACCTGAACCCCAATAGTTATAAAGGTGAAGGACTTAAATCTAAAAAGAAATGCTTATCGATGAGAGACAGTGAGGCCATAATGACCACTCATCACTGTCCAGCGTTCTCCAGGTCAGCATTGTTACCTGCCTGATGGGATGAAATATTTAACACTGAAATGCCACCCAACCCTCCTCTCGCTCCCTCCGCTTCAGTGTATCTCTCTCACTCTCTCTGTTTCTCTCTCCCCCCATTCTGTCTTTCCTTCGACCCGGTTTCACTTTTCTGCCGCGTCCTTTTGTCCGCAGGCACAAAATCTTTCAACATGATGTCCCCCACTGGCGACAACTCGGAGCTGCTGGCAGAGATCAAAGCAGGGAAGAGCCTCAAGCCCACACCTCACAGTAAAGGCTACACCACCGTGTTTTCCAGCGGCGGACCCAACAATGTAGGTTCACAGCCTTCCTCCACTGCCTATGATACATTTACACAGCAGACACTGAAGAATACAGAAGTGCTCATTTTAGAAATTCAGCAGCAACTTATAGGTACAAAAGTTGGAATCGGTAGAGCTGCACTGCCTGCAGTGTTATCCTTGGGGGCATCTATGCCCTTCAAATTATGTCCACTAAAAGTGCTTGTTTTTGCCAATGACAGGCGATGTCTGACATCAAAGAATCCCTACGGGGACAGAGTTTTTTTTTTTAAAGAGTAAGATCCTTTTTGTTTAACTAGAAACAACCATTTCATGGTTTTCTTTAAAGCCACCAGACTCCGTCGAACCATTCCACAGGAATATTACCTCACAGAATATGGGAGTCGCTGATATTCCGGTGCCTCATTTGGTTTGTTTGTGTTGTTGTGTGCCTTTTTTAGGCAAAAAGAAGAAGTTTACGTGGACGCACTCGAAACTTTAAGTGATTTACTCGACCAATTTTAATACGTTCCAATTTCAAACCTATTGGTCAAGCAAATTATGTAAAAATATGGCCCAGGCTTAAAAATACTGGAATTATCCTTCATATCCATCAAGTAAAGACAAAACAAATCAAGCAAAAGTTTAAATGATTGATCATACATTGAGACACTTGTGATGTCTTTCCGAGTATCAGTGTCTCCGACCTTGATGGATACATCAGCCAAGTCATGGAAAATCGTCATGGAAAGTACTGTCTGTAGTATTTTATTTTAATTTCCAATTCTAATATATAGTTTCACAAAGAAAAACACAGTCTGAAATACTGATTTGTCCTGTTTCTGACATAAATGCCACATTGCATTGCTCCATTGTAACAGTGCGTCAGTCTATGATGTTGGCATTGGACACTTCCCAGACACTGTACAAGTTAAACTTTAGCTGCTGTAAAGCTACAGTACTGTAAAGAAAGGCTTACTAAAAGAACGTGTCAGAATCTGGAAGAAGTCTTGCCATCCTGTGACACACACATTTTCCTCAGGAATACGTTTTTCACACCCTGTGTCCTCCTGTCCATGTGTGTCTTTATTTTCTCCAGGGAAACACTGCATCTCCACCAGACACGCGCACATCTAGCCCACCACCAAAGCCGCCATCCCCTCCACCATCCAATACGTCACCTCCAGTCACCTCCCCACCCACCACCCCTAGTCCCAGCCCCAGTCCAACTGGCTCAGGTTCCACCAGGACCATGTCGAGCTCTGCGAGCAACGAGCAACTGTCCTCCAACTCTGTGATCAATGGGAACAATGGTGGCGGCGCAGGAGGAGCAGATTCAGGGCGGAAGATGTCCCTCGCAGATGTGGAGGCTCTGGTGCCCACTCACGACGAGCAGGGGAAAGCGATCCCTGAGTGGAAGAGGCAGGTGATGGTGCGAAAGCTTCAGGTCAAGATGCAAGAGGAGGACGAGCACAAGCGCAAGGTAGGCAAGATGTCGCATGGCTGTAGAAAGGGCCGGTGTTGTTTTGTTGTGTCTTTGCTATCCCATTTGTGATACCATGAATCTAAAATGCCCTCTCACCATCAACAATATATGGTTTAAGTTTCAAATTATTGACAACACAAAGGGGATAGCTGCTGCTTGGATTTGAGTGTGGATTTTTTTGTGATTTCGAACAAAGAGGATGTGTAAATGTTTTTTTAGAATTCATGCACGACATAAGTTTTGCACTCTTTTTGATTTTCCCAACAGTTAGTTGAAGGTGAAACGAGTATCACAAGATATTCTGCATTATCGGAGAAGCTGCCTTAGGGACTTGATTACTTTACCGGCCTTTATAATCATCTTTAGAACAAATGCCACAACCAAAGTTATTCAGGTTTTAGTGAGCACATCGAATTTGTTTCGCAAACAACTTTGTGTTTCTGAATTTGATGATGCATTTTTAGAATCAGTCACATCCTGGCCTCTTAGTTCGTCGCTTGATGAATAGTCACTGCAGTCTGTCGTAACATTATGTGTATTTAGAAAAGGTATCAATAAGTAATTCATCCTGTAGCAAGCGGAACACTTGTTAGTCCTGTGTAATACAAGAAGGACTCTATGCAATATGTGATTTGATTGATTAAAGTTGACTGATTAATAATGTATTGCTATCAAGGATTGCAATCTTATACTCCAGCAGGTAGAAATGTCTTTTCCAAAGTGACACTGACATGTTGTGTTTTGTGTATTTGTTGAGGTGCAGTGAAGTCGTGAGAACGTCTAACTGGCTGTCAGGCCTAAACAGAAAACTAAGCATAGCATAAAGTTTTTTTTAGTGAGAAAGTTTCCTCCAAAAATAACAGTGAAAGATACCTTGTTAGTAATTGCATGAAACAATATTGGACCTAGCGAGCTGTCATCTCTGTGCATGTTTCTTCTCTCATATTCATACTCTTCATTAATAGCAAGAGACTTTCTTGGGGTGCAGTGAATTGAATACTTGGCTACAATGCCCATCACAACATTAACACACTGGACTAATGGATGCACAGTGTGGGCTGGTGTTTGATGATGGAGTTTTCAAGCTCCAAGTTTTTACATGCTGATTCAGTGGTGTGATGCCGGGCCCATTCACACTACAGGTCAACCAGTGATGACAAAAATATCAAATAAAAGAAGCAATTAACTACATTTATAAATCACTTAACACAATAACATGCAAAATGCTGCCAGTAAAATGTGTGTCATGATACGTTAAGAGTAACTCCACACCAGGTCACTTAATCAGAAAAATCCTTTGTTGCACTGACCTTTTTGGGGGCTGACAGTTTAAACTCTGTTGCACTACAAACCACACCCAGTGTGGTTTCCTATCACTGTGGGTGTGGACTGAAGTGTGTCTGTCTGTTGCACTGGTGCCAGTACCCAACAGTGTAACACTGCAGACAGTGCCTTGTTACAACAGCTGGATTTCAGTAAAAACAGAATTCTCAGCATTTTTTGTAGTTCCTCTTTAAACTAACCAAGAACATAAAAAATAACTCATGAAAATAGTGGAGGGAAACTGCAAAGAGGGACTGAGCAAATACAATTGCATTGCAGTGTCAAATGCATGACATGTTGCGAACCTAACACTGATCAATATACAATAAATATCAATATAAGTATACTTGCCAGATAATTCCAGATGGCAAAGCTTTCTGTGATCTCTTAGATTCAAAATTAGAAGTAGAAAGTTCTTTGTTTATAATGAGGCAGTGCCATTGCACCACTAAATCCATGTAAATCCTGTGTGTCGAGATGGATTTGCACTGAAGCGTGTGTTCACACAAGGAACTTCAAGCTCAAGGAACCCCCCCTCCTTCCCTCTCTTCTTGTCTTTTGGTCTCTTTTGACCTCTGATTTAGTTTGTGACAAGCGGGCACTACCAGCCTCAGGAATGGCACTACTCCCACGTCCACAATGCCATTTTGGGCCCGTTTGGGGAACTGATGACAGAGGATGACCTAACCCGTATTGAGAAGCAAATTGAGAACCTGCAGGTGATGCACAAGGTCTCAGAAGTCGAGAAGGAGCTGGAAGAACTGGAGCGGCAGCTTCATCAGCTTCTGCCAGTTTCTGCTGCCCTCAATCAAGGGCACTTCTCAGTCAATCCAAAACAAGTGCATGGCCAAGCTGAAGATCTTCCAGCCTGGTGCAATAAGATTTCTACCCTGCTCAAGAGTATGGCCATTCTTCTTGCCACCTTAGGGGGAAAAGAGATAGACATCTTGGATCTTATATGTCCTGGATATTCTCAAGAAGAGACAAGGAACATGAGCACAAGTCAGTCTGAACCTGCAGAATCAGTTGGCACTGGGTTTATTGGACGGTCTCAGTCCTTCTCCACAAGAGAGGATGTGGAGAAGGAGATAAAGCAGTGTGGCGTTTCAGTGAAGAACCTCAAGGCCAACTATGAAATTCAGAATCAGTCGCAGTCTGCAGATGACAAAGCAAATAGGGTGTACAAGCGCAAGAGGTCTCTCCCTGTGGTAAGCGAGTGCAGTTATCCTCCAGAGACAATTCGTGAGGATGATGCCCCCCGCCCTCCTGCTGAGGTCGTTCAGCCACATACCAATGGAGATTTACCTCCAGTGGAGGAATCAGTCTTACCACTTGTTGAAGAGCCAGTTATCATAGCATCCCACGCACCTAAGACATATGTGCCGTCTGAGGCAATGGCTCCGACTAACATCGAACAGTTCAATCAGGTTCTTTCAGCAGACCCCATTTTAAATAATGATCAGCTAACAAGAAGCTTGGAGGTACAGACAGATCTTAGCTACGTCCAGGAGTGCATAGAAATGAGGAAAGAGAGAATCGTCTTCCTGTTTCTTGAGCACTGGCGGAAGTACACTATCTCTGAATCTTATCGGACTAAATACACTGGCAGGAGGGGGAATCATTTAGACGTAGGCTGGGAAGACTACAACCAGTTCAGTGCGCAGATTGGTGAGGAGATGCAGAGTGAGGACGACAAGCTCCTCCTTTTCATGAAGTCAAAGCAGGTTGTCGGGAATCTGATTGGTCACTGGAGGACGATTATGAGTCAAGTGCCCACACGGCAGATCCGCAGGCTGAGTCGTGCCCAGATGATCTACTGGCCGGAGCACTTCTTGCCACATATCAACGGGTCAACCGTGAGCTACGAAAGCCTAACTCTTGACCTCTTCATGCTCGGATACTTTCAGCTGCTGGAAATGAACATGTCTCGCAGCGAGCGCAAATTCCGCCACCTCTTGTGCTACGAGATGTTTGACCGCCTTGGTAGCCATAAATGGGAGGTTATAAGGCAGTTTCACAGAGAGGTCATGGAGGAAATTGAGAAAGGGAAGCGAGACTGGGCAGATGGTTTTGAAGACATAAAACTCAAGTATTTTGGAGACTCTAATGACGGAGGAGGCATGATGACAGCTTCTCTGCGTTCCATGTCTCCTGAAATGTCCTTTATGCCAATTCAGGAGTCACCTCCTCCCCCACCTTCTCATCCTCCACCCCCTCCACCGCCTACCCATCCCGCACCACCACAACCAAATTCTACTGCCCCACCAGCTTCACAATCAGAAGTTTCTCCATCTTCATCACCTGCTGCATCCAAGGGTGGTGTGTCTGAGAATGGCCAGTGTGTGAAGCAGGCAACTCAGAAAGACTCGAAGGAGGCAAATGCTCAGGGGGATGTTAAAGCAAGCGAGCAAATGTCATCAACTGGGGCAGTGGTTCCAAATGGTACCAGTTCAGAGCAGGAGCGTATGCAAAGCAACACTGTGCAACACACTGATACAACAGCAAAAGCTGAGACGCTGCAGGGCACAACTGAAAGCTCAGGACCAGATCCAGTGAAAGACATTCCTCCCGTCACTGTTAAAATCATAGAGGAACCTCATGTTGACAAACCTCCACCCAGAGATGAACATCATGAAGACTCAATCAAAGTGATATATGAGCTAAAAGAGTTCAGCAACGAGGAGATCATCAGATACATTGATCGAAGCTTTGCCTTTTGGAAAGAAAAGGAAGCTGAGCTTTTTGATATCTAACAGCTTTGTGGACTAAGGGTCCGCTACAAGCCCAGTTCGTCTGCACAACCAAAGAGGAAATGCACAGAGAGCAGGGATGTGGAAACTAACCTGCGAAGTGGAGTATGCTGAGAAAGGAAACTAATCTGGTCTGTTAGCTTTTAGGCCATGTCACATAAGGGACTTAACTGCAGCAAAGCAAGGAGCATCCACTTAGCTGGACTGACTTTACCTGCATATCCCAGTGTGGAAGGAAAAAAAAAAGCC
The DNA here is from genome assembly GCA_903131615.1 of Diplodus sargus. Lineage (NCBI taxonomy): Eukaryota > Metazoa > Chordata > Actinopteri > Spariformes > Sparidae > Diplodus > Diplodus sargus. The sequence goes on from CAEMYA010002124.1 coordinate 342,213, forward strand.
TGTGATGTCAGAAGACACAGATTTGCTACAGACGTTTAGGTTTGAATTGTGTTGAACCAAGAGATTTTTGAATCTTGTATGACTGATTGCCATGGTACACTACTTCTGGTAAAACAAGGTTTTAAAGGAAAAGATTTGCCATATAAGTCATGAAGTGTGTTTGTTTGGGTCATCTTTGTAATAAGGGGCTTTGTTTATATTGAAGATTTCAGATTGCATTTCACGTTGACATAACCTCGGTGATTACTTTAAGTGATCTCTGTTTTTTGTTTGAAATCAAAGGCAAAGAAACCAGGTCTCCAGTGGGTTTGCGAGGGTTTAAGGTTACTTTTCGGGAAACAAATGGCCCTTGTCTTTATGTCTTTGATCTCATGATTTTCTATATACAATGTGTGCATTTCAGTAGAGATTACAAAGATTAACAGGAATAGAGGCCGAGGGAAACAGCTCAAAGCCTGTTACAGTTTCATTAGTAATTCAGAACTCGAAATTTTGCATTTTTTTTAAATCAGAAAATGAAAGCATCACACTACAAAGCAATAACCATCTAGTGAAAGGTCAAATTAAGGGTTTATAATCGTTCCATAAAGTCTGCTCTGTCTTTTTTGTTACTCTATTTATAATTCGAGTGTTTTTGAGAGATTTCCTTGAACTTTCCATAATTTGAGTTTGCTTTATTATTTTGGTTTCTACATTGCTGTTACAAATAAAGTTTGTTGACATTTTTGTGATTATATGATTTTAGTAGTTCTTTCCAAATTCATAGAACTGTAATTGTTGGCTTTATCTGAATAGAGATAAGGCAAAAATGATTATTTATCACATGATCACACTGATACACAGTACATACCTATGAAAAAGCCAGTGTGCAAGTGTGAAACATCAAACTCTTGGGTGTGTAATCCTTTGCTGCGACGCTTGTAGCAAGTGAAGAACCACACTATTCTCATAGTGTCTCCTCTGCAGCATCAAGATTACCTTCAAATAACCCTCTTAGCACCACCCGCTGTCATGCTATCCGTGGCTTACAGGAGCCATAAGGAGGTTACAGTGAATCTTGATCAACTCACAGCCCAAACGGGAAGGCAGTCAGCTGGTAAACTTAAAGGCGTATATATAGATTTTTAATTATGTACAGTAATTAAGATTTGGTGAATGGAAAAAGCACAGTAATGAGTGCGTGGAAATGTTTGTAAAACCAGCATTTAAATGTTTAATCTGTCAAGTTTTAAAGTATTGAGCACAAAGTCCAGACAATGAAGAGCATGAGCAAATATAACAATCTGGAAAAATGATGTTTGGTTCAACTTTAACAAAAACACGTCCAGGCTACACATACGAAAAGGTTTTCAAGGTATAAATATATGTAGTGACAAAACTGGTAACCAGTAATACCGCACTGTTGATAGTTGATTCAACCAGAGATCCGCTCGGGCATAAAATAGACGCCCCAGACGAGCCAGTATCGGCGTCTTTCAGCCTCAAACTGACTCACTCTGCGTTGTTGCGTTCATGACCCACTTTGACCCACACACACATAAGTTACAATTTGTTAACATGTTCAGTGGCAGTAACACTACACGTTCTGCCACCGACACCCTGCTCCTGATTTATATATTATGATAATAAAGCATCTGCCTTGAATGTTCGTAGATACAGTGATCAACTTAGCTTTTACTAACATTTACCAGATGATCTTGTCTGACGGACATGAATTCAGAACTTTAAACCCGACATTTCACACAGTCATAGTCAAGAGTCATATCAGTTTTGGCTGAATCATTGGGAATTTTGAGAAATGTGCGTGTTATACATGTGCATTGTGTTTATTATTGATTGTAATGGATGCTTGCCAGGCTAATGCCATGTATTGGCAACACTCCCTGGCTCACATGGATGTAATCCATTGGCGCAATGGATGACATGAACTTGACCCAAAACTAATTCCTTTTTGAGTCCGGTCCAGTATAGATCGGGCAGCAAAACTTTAATTCAAACAATTGGATTGACGTTTGTTTTGAGAAACTGACCCAGCGACTCTGTAGCAGTTTGAATGGATTCGCTTTGTTTGTTGCCATTAATTTTTAGTTGTTGTGGAATTCATTGGCCACAAATTTCCACTGACCTCCCAAAGACAGCTGAGCGGATGAAGGATTATTTAAATTGTATTAATGTCAGTGTAAGCAATTTAATGTGAATAAAATGTGGAGTCTTTAGTAACAGTAACATAGCCGAGCTAAAGGTTCAAGAAGTCACTGATACAATACGTCCACTTGTGCAAACTGGTTTGTAAGGATGCACTAATTTGTCCCTACGTCATCACACTAATACCACATACTCTTATTTGTTTATAAATGTTTTGTTTTCTTGTTATTACGTGGCTGGTATCGAATGGGGTAACAAGCTGATTAAATGATCCAAAGTCTAAAATACACAACACAGTATTGTGACTCGTGTGAGCAGTAGGCAGCCTTATTATGCCAACACAATTCTAATTTGATCGTGTCAATTAGTCACCAGATTCAGCTCTCTTTCCATAGCGAATCTGTTTGGATATTTTTTTTTCTTGCATCGTAATTCCCAGGGGAGTCATTAAAAATTCACTGTGCAGATAATCTTACCCGGATTCATGTTTGCCAGGGCAAGTGAAAAGCTTTAGTAAGAGGTATGCAAACGGATAATGTATCTTGTCAGGTGAAGATGAGAAATCCAAGATGGCTGCCCTCTTTCTCTCCCCCTGCTCCACCTCCGATTACAGGCTGAAAGAGAGAAAAGGATCCAGTTACTGTTTGTGTGCACTGTCTGAGAGAGCGTCCTGTAAAAAACAAGTCCTTTCCATATAAAAAGCTGTAATGATTTTATTTTAAAGACGAGTATTGTGAGCTCTGTTTGTTGTCGTATGTACATAGATCAGTTTACACAGAACGCTTTGGCTATATGCAGTGTTCAGTCTCTTAAGAATTCCATTAAAGCTATTGGTCAAAAATGTACATTTGAGGATGTGTATACTGGTTGGACTAATAGGCTGCAGGCATGAGATGCATCAGTACCACCTTTGATTGATTGTGATTGAGGTTTTCAAAGACTTTGACACAACCAAAAAGTATTCTAACCACCCAGAAACTTGAGTTAACTCCAGTAAGCAGGTCAGTTATTTGGATAACTTTGCAGAGTAAGACTTGAATCGAACATCAATAAAAAGAAATCAGGTTTCATGTATCTTTTTCTTTTTCAGCTTTATAGCTCAGCGCTGACAGACAGCCTGAAGGGTTTGAATGTTTCCCATAAAAATGTATAAATGGCCCCCCTACATTAATATGATCTATGATGATTGAGTGTGACACCTTACAGGATATTGATCATGTAGGATCTCTTTACCAGGTGATAAGGTCAAAAATCCTTTACTGACTGGTATGGGCTCCCATCTTTGTCTCTCCCCTGACCCCTGTGTCCCTCCACAGGCCGAGGAGGAGGCTGCACGCTTGGCATCGATGCCAGCCTGGAGGAGAGACATGATGAAGAAGAAAATGGACGAAGAGAGGTGAGTAACGAAGCTGTGTTTTTGTTTTGTTTTTTGCAGAAACTAAATCACTGTAGAGCACAAAATCTTATATCTGAGACCAGAACCAGTATGTCTGGAATCACTTATCACAGCACAGTATGTTCAGATATGAACAGTGTAACGTCTCTTGCCCACTGGAATTTAATGTGACTCAAGCAGTAACTTGCGATATTTTTTAAACCAAAGTTTTTCCATTAAAAATTACAATTTGTCCGTTTAGCTGAGGATGTGACCATGTTCCCAATTACAGTTTGAAATCTTCTGTACTTGTACAAGAGCTAATAAAAACTGCTGCTTTGACTGACACGTGTGGGTTTGGTTTACAGTATTAGATAACTCAAGATGGCTTAATTATGAGATGCACAGGTGAGAATGTTGGAGATGTCTAACTTCTTATTTCTCATGTTTAGAATAGATTTACAGTCTTTGTATATCTTTATGATGCTGCCTTAAACATTTGATTGACGTTTGTGAAAGATGCTTTTAAATTTTTGCATACCTAATATATCTGCAACTGCAGTCATCTCCACGTAATGTTGATGATGTGACTCTCTCTTATTATTTAGTTAACGTGTTGTTGCTGTTAGAGATATTTACACGTTTTCTTCTTTTGCTTATGTTCTCCTGATGTGACAGGGAACAAAAGAGGTAAGACAAACAATGATTTATTCCATATGGTGATCTGAGCATAACACTGATCTTGGAAAATGATGAGAAAACAAGTCTGTTTCTATTCGATGTGTTGTCAAGGTTTCCATCTAGTGGCCACAAGCTGTCACATTCTAACCCCTGGCAATAAATCCCCTGTAGGGAGAAAGGACAGAGACAGATCATGGCCAAATATTTTGACAGCTGTGTAGTTATCTATAGTAACAAGTGAAACCTGCCTTTGACTTATAATATAATGCTAATATCTATATATCTAATATTCACTGATACAAAGGGAAACAAAGTGGTTTTAACTAACATTGCCCTGTTTCTGAAACAGTAATGTAATATTAGGGAAAACAAAAGACATTTGAGAATCCATAGTGTACTTACCATTTCGTTTGTGTATACTATTTTGTATCATATAAACTACTTTATTGTGAGATTTGATGATTTCTTTAAAAGAAAACCTCCTTGCAGCTTCGTGTACATTTCTAACTTCCCTTATGTCTCTCGTCCTTTGTCCACCTTTCTCCATGGATGCGTCCAGAAAAGCTGAACAGCAGGCCAAACAGGCCAAGGAGATAGAAGAGAAGACGGAGCAGGAGCGACTACGGACCCTGGGCTACGACGAGACCAAGCTGGCCCCCTGGCAGCGACAGATCATCCTGAAGAAAGGGGACATAGCCAAACAGTGAACTTGGCCCTCTCCCCCTCCTTTGTCCCTCGGCACTCCCCCACCCCAAGGCCTTCACTGAGCACCTCTCCCTCCCTGATCCTCCTCCCTGCACTGCACACTGGACAGTGGGGAAGAGCGTGTCCCCTCTCCATGCTGTGGCTGCTGCTGTCCACTCCGTCTTTGAGGCTCAACTCGTGTGAAACAGCAGTGAAACACCTCCAATGAAAGTCTCACGGACACAAACTTTTTGTCTCTTAGTGCTTGCGATAGCTGTGACATGCACTGATTTTCCTCGCTTAAGACATCTGCTCTAAATGCATGTGTCCTTGACTAAATTAAGATTATCTGTAGTATCGGTATATTTGCTTCAATTCCTCACTTTCCTGCAAATCAATAGAAGCTTTTTCACGTAGACGGTTTACTCAGACAAAGACGTGTGATAGATGGAGGCAATGGGGAAATGCCTGTCACCACATGTATATTTCCCCTTTATTAGCCACAGTAATGGACGGAAAAGTAGCTCCGCATCAGTTGTGTCAGCTAGTGATGGCATGGACATGCTCAATAAAGACTTATTAAATCCTGAAGCAGCTAATGCATTCTGTATGTAGACGATATCACACCCTTATCATGTTATATACTTAGTCATGAGATTTTTGTATCGAGCTCATAGAAGCACTTTCTGAATGGCTTGGTTTTACTGCCAGAGTTGTAATCCTAACACTGCTCAAACTAATCCGTTTCTTTAGATAAGCTTGTTGTCATTTCTCTGTGGATCTGGAACATTGATATCGGTGTGTATCCTATTTTAAATAATGTAAAGATGATCTAGCTGTGCAAATTGAATTTTATTAATTACCACTGGGCGGAAGCTCCAATGTTCCAATTGAATTTTTCTATATGTGACCTCAATGTTGCGCTGTGTTGATCATGAATGTGAAACGTTGTGTGCATGTGTAATGTGGTGATGTATTATTAGGCACATTTGAGCCCCAGAGGACCCAGGAGTTTCAGTGGAAAAAACAAAAAGAAAAAACAGTCCAATCCCGCTAGGTTTCTATTTGAATATGACCTGTTTAAAGAAGAAAACATGCACACGAGCGGAGCGGCATCTCACTCCAGACATCTCATCAGCACACTGAATATTGCAAAAGTAGAGAAAAGTCATCAGTTTGTCCTGTGTCCTGTTCCGGCCTTTGTCCCACTTACCTGGAGGATAAAAATTTGATGAGCTGATCTGCTTACAGAATGCAGAGAGCTCGATGTACTGTTCTTTAGATAAAGCTATGTGTTTGTGATCCGCAGCCACTAGTGTGAAGAGTCCAGCTGTCTTTGGCTCAAACATCAGATTATAAATAAGGTATGAAAGACTTCTGTAATCTACTGTATAAATCGCTGTAGACATTGAAACTGAAACTGATCACATTTAAGTGGACAGAACTGACACAAATGGCAGGTTGATTATTATACAGCTTGTTTTATTTATAATTTCTCTGATCTAAACGATATCATCCAGTCCCAGGTTTTTGAAGCACTACTAGGATTCAAGCATGGTTTTATCAGTTTGGGGCTTAATATGAAAATGTGGGAAATCTATGTTGAATGTTTTTGTTTTTTTTGGTAGAACTGAGGGAGACACGTTGGAAATGTTAGCAGAGCATTAATGTGCTCTGACATTCATGAGTAACTTAACCTCACATCCGTCTTTTAACATATACGAATTCCCACATGATAACCATTCTCTATGTTTACTACATTTATGCTGGATGTACATCGTTACGAATGTAGGGTATCGGTCCTGGTTGGGGAATTATTTGGAAATATTCTAATTCACTGTCATCGGATGCCATATGATGTTGAAATTGAAAATGATGTAAACGTCATTGCCATTTGATTTTCTATATATATATATATTTCAACTCTGTATATAGTGACCCTATTTCAGTTGTTTCCATATTGCATTATATTACATGTCTCAGCCTTGCTTGAATAGAATGATGGCTAATTCATGTATAATTGTATTTTCAGACTGTTAAAAAATGAAGACAATAAATCTTGAATCACCAAACGATGTTCAGAGTCTGCCTGTGTTGCCTCCAACATGAACGCATGTACAATATAATCCGTAAGCATTATTAATTAATTATTAAAGAATTAAAGCCAAACAAAGCTTATAATGTTCTGTTGATGTTGATTACTTTTTCTGTAATACTTTGATTTTTTTAATTGTAAGTGCAGTATAAATTACTCCCATAAAATACTGAATACTAAAACCTAAATACTTTATAATACACATGCATGAAAGGAAATAAGTAAATAAATAAATAATAGCAATATTATAACTAATAAATACTCAACAAAATAAAACTAAAACACGAATACCTCATGGCGTGCTTGTCACTGAGATACCTCAACCATTGCACCTGGACGTAAGATGTTGATATCTGTGTCCTCCGTTTGTGCTTTTGTGTTGGCTCTGAGCTTTGAGAAAACTGACAAGTAAATTGTGCAACTACTATACTATATACAATCACACATCACAGCTTGATCAAATGGTAGCCAACAACAAGGTTGTTACATATCTGAGCTTCAGGAAGATTCGATAAACACAATCAACATATCTCCAATGACAACAGTACAACAATAAAACTTTCTAAAAAGAAAATAATAATGAAAGAAATTGGAAACAAGTGCCAGAAACTTTACATCTGGGACCTTTTTTTAACATTTACCTACTGGTTGCAACTTTCAAAGATTCCTTAAATAAAAACATTATATATATATATATATATATATATATATATATATATATATATATATATACATATGTAAAACTAAAACCAACCATCTCTGAAAAATGATGAACTTCCACTGTAGGCTTTGGATCTACATGTACTGTATTTTACTACCTACCACTACTACTACTAAAATATCAGGTGCAATATTTTTGAAAATCATGTGTAATATTAACTTTTATTACTTCCCAGTATCATGGTATGCTTTATATCATATTTCGTTTTTTGTTGTAGTTTGCTTATACATCATTTTGTATTGTTAAAATGTCTATTATCTTCTTTGTATTTTATTGTGATGTTACTGTAGTTTTGAGGATTCTCTCTGGCTCAAGAATGATGAAGTCTTACCTTATTCTCTCCGTGTAGTATTAATACATCAGCGAGGAGGCTGTGGTGTCTCCTATCGGTCAGCAGAGGGCGCCAAAGAGTTATGTGTTGCCAATCAGGTGGGACGATTGGGAGGAATCTTAAAGAATATATTTTAGAAATAAATAAATAAATATAACAAGTGAAAAAATATCAGAAAAATAATGAATGGGGACTTTTTTTAATCTTCCTGTGTTTGCTGAATTATCATAGCCATTTGTATGAGAAACTCAAACTGTACCCTGTGTTTTAAATGTATTTGCCTGTGTGTTATGTGGCCGAGCCGGACTGTTAAATAGTCCAGCGTCTCAGAAAAAAAACAACCCACACACACGTGAAACCGCTCCGCTGTCAGAGCGTGCTCAGTAGCTGCACGCCGGTTGCCTGTTTTGATCGAAAACTGGTACTTTTCGATGACTGGTTGACGCTCACCTGTAGTGACGTAGGCATCTTAATGGGCGCCTGCGAGCCGAGGAGGAGGAAGTGAGTGAGGAGAAGTGTGACAGAGTGGAGCGGAGGAGTACAGCTGCTGCACCTCTCAGCGCACCGGACAGCGGCTCCCCACAGAGACACAGCCGACCAACCGACCGACCGACACACCGACCTGTGACAACAGTTAAGTCTGGTGTTCGTCAGGTCACCTCACACAGGTAAGACGGCTGCCGAAGTGCTCACGGTGTCCTTGTTTGGTGAACTGCGTGTAACCCCGCTGTAGTGAACCATGGGAATGTGAGGCAGACATTTTTTGCTCCCACCCTAATCCGTCTTTCAGGCAGCGACCGAACACAGGGAAAAAAAAAGTAAAAAAAAAATTAAGCTAATTGTTTACTTTGCTGGAGGTGTAAAAACAGTCAAAACCTGCTGTTAACACTAATGTCTCACTGTCTGTGATGAATGTTTGTAAGAGTTAGGCCTGCATAATAACCTCTGTGTGTGTGTGTGTGTGTGTGTGTGTGTGTGTGTTTGTTTGCGCACTTGACATAATACTTTTTGCACAAGGCAGGTTAGGAGTTAATTATCAGGAGAAAATAAGTATGGATTTGTCTTCTTGTAGTTTCTGTGGTGCAGAGATTTGCTGGAGCAGAGAGTGTGTGTGTGTGTGTGTGTGTGTGTGTGTGTGTGTGCGTGCGTGCGCGCCCTTGCACGCACGTGCGCGGGCTCTTGTGTGGGCAAGTGCAGTGTAGGAGTGAGCGGTGAGTCACGGGTTGAGTCCCTGTGTTTAAGTTTGCCACAACTGACTGCTCTGTCCGACTGACCGAGTGTGTGAGCAGGCAGTTGGATCACGAGTGAGGCTCCCCTCTCTGATGAGGAGACATCTGGGAGCCCCACTGTAGGTCACCGGAGGTATTTGAGGGTCCTCCAGACAAGAGGCACTCATATTACCCCTGCTGTGTTTACCATATGTCCATTTAGGGTGCTGCTCTATACATGTTTCGTCCCTGTAGTCTGGTTTTGCGAGTGAAGGCTGTCATTTCTTTCCCCTCTTCCTCAGACTCCTCCGATGTTGTAGGTGTTGAAGATCTCAGTGGATTGGGCTGAGGACGCCATGTCCCACAGCCAGTCAGACGGCAGCATGGGCGACCAGGCCCCTCTCATTCTGGAGAGCTGCTTCTCCAACGAACTCCATATATCTGAGCCAGGCGATGAATGCTGCCAGTCACAAAGCTCCCCCAGTCCCCAATGTGAAACCCCCCAGGAGGATGAAGTAGACAGGAGGCCGGTGCCTCAGCAGGTGCGCCTGAGCACTGAGAGTCCCGCGGCGCGGAAGACCGGCATCCACCAGCTCATCCCCAAGAGTTTAGCTGCGGCCAGTCGGTCTCGGCACCGCCACCACACCACCGTGGTGACCTTCCCAGTGGGACTGGAGAACTCCCTCAGTGGGACTCGAAGCCGTCACTCAACCCAGGGACCGGATCTGTCCTGGGAGGATTATGACAGTGATGGAGACGGCTTTGCGTTGAGGAGGAACCGCAGGAACAAGTCATACAGAGCAGCTGTGACCAGCCTGGACATTGAAGCCATGTCGAGAGGCAAAGGGTCCGGAGCCACGTTGAAACCCGTCAGAGAGGATAGAGGTCCCAGTCCAGCTCGAAGCCCCGGACGCAAGGTAGGCCGAGGGGGTTTGGGGTCAGAGTCCATTTACTGTAAGCTTGTAGTTAATTTAATGGAATTTGTAGTTGCAGTAAGCTAAGGCTGCAGATAATAGCTTCATAGGTCACAGCCAGGTTGGCCAACAGCATTCTCCTTTAGTCACAGGGATGATGGCATTTTTCCACATGTGTTTCCTATCGTCCAGACTCGTCAAAGTGTTGAGGAAGTCCTCTCTGGGTTTTTAACAGATTATTCTTTAAAAATGCTGCATTTAAAGAACGATAGAAAGCCGCAGTGCCAGGAGAAACATGTCAGTGTTCGTATTATTGAGGCTATCCACAGTGTTGAACTCAGGCTGCACTGCTGTCTCCCCTCCAGCGAACCCTGGGCAGAAAGAGGAACCAGAATCATCGTGGGTCCTTCAAAGATGGTATGTTCACAGATGTGTCACTCTGTCCACTTCTCTAATTTTGGCATCCGACTACAAATAGATGGGAAATAACAATGACGTTCAATTAATGGAAGACTGGACTTGACATGTGGATGCAACAGTGTCCATGTCATTGCGTAGAAAAGATCCCCTGAGGCAACAGGACGGGACCGAACAGGAAATGAAATGATTCACCCTGAACGCTCCCAGCATGCCGAGTGTCAGCTTATGAGTCCTGAATTTTAAACGTTGATATCCTGCACCTCCGGACCCTGCCACTTCTCTAGCTTTGAGTGTTTTTCAAAAAGTAATTTTCCAGTTATGGTAATGTGGACGGTTTGATTGATGAGTTGTTTGTCCACTTGCTGCAGCTGTTCAAACACTGAAAGAAGGTGTTAACATTCATTTTGGAACTGAAATGAACGCTGACAGTTTTGTCACTTCGATGTATTCTCAAAGATCTGAGAGCAATCATCTTAGAGAAACGTTCATTTTCTTTCTTAATACCGCAATCAGATTTCAGCTGCACATTTAACACTGTGAGAATCAGACCCGTGTGACTCTGGGAACAACGGTGAGAGATTTTCACAGCATGATAACAGTCTCAGAAAACATCCCATTTCAAAGCATTGGTAACAATTATTATTATCATGTGTTACAGTGACCCTTAAGTTAATAAAACAGAAGAGTCTTCTTGGTTGAACAATTGAAATATTATAATTTCACAAAATATTATGTCCTAGCTGTTTTTTTAGTAACACATGGTGTAATAACCGCACTGCAACCCTACCTGTGACCTTTCCTTTACTTAATGGTCCCTGTATGATTCCCAGTGACGAAACTCTCTAGTTAGAAACCAGCATTTAAATCTGACTCACAGTCAGTATTATTCCAAACACATTCTCACCTCCCACGATTTAATTCTCAAAGTGGCACGTTATCAAGTTGACAGATTCCGATTCTGCTGCAGCCTTTTATTTGTTCCAGTTAACAGAAAGAATCCCTACAATTACCTTATTTCAGTACAGCTGACAGATTTATGGGTGAAAAGGAACAGAATCCTTCATGCATGAGAAGTATTTCAGTTAGAAAACAGGTACTTTCTGTCTTAAAACGGCACATGTGTTGCTCATTTTCAGATTCATGCTTTTATTTCGTTTGTCTACTAGAAAATGTTTACACACTTTAATGCTCACAAACATGTCTCGAACCGTCCATTGCAGCACCTTTATTCACCCCTCTGTGAATGTGTGTGTTTCTTGCTTGCGATGTCACAAAAAATGTTCTGCATTTCAAAACCACAGCAGATTGAAGCTCTGAGTTAAAACTTGAGCAATGTTTGTTGATGCGATTCTCAGCCACACCGCGCCTCTACCAGGAGATCCGTGAGCGAGGGCTGCACTCCACCAACCAGGACGAGCTGCTGGATGACTTTGTGGTGGTGGAGCCTCCCGTGGAGGACCAGGGCATCATAGTGAAGAGCTACCGACCTGCACAGCTCACCTGGAGCCAGCTGCCGCAGGTAAACCTC
>CAEMYA010002124.1:354331-369254 GCA_903131615.1 Diplodus sargus
CTGAAATATCTTTCCTTCTTCCTCTTAAACTTGGCAGATTTGTTAATGCTCTTTAAAGGGTGAAATATAAAAGCTTCTGCTGCTGCATAAACTCCCACTCTCCATGACCCCACATAGAAATGCTGGCTAAGTTTACTCTAAATGTCAGAACAACCACTGAACCAGTCTTAACAGACTGGAGACATTTTCATTTACGATTTAGAAAATAAAAAATGAAATATCATCTATCTCAGATGAACAGCAGTATGTGAGTGTAACATCAGTTTTTCCATGCATCTCTTACAAAGGTGAAGGAGACAGATATACTGAAGAAAATCACACCTCAGGAGAGAAAGAGACAAGAGGTAAGAGTGTGTGTGTCCGCTGGTGTGTTACGCCTACATAGATGACTAGAAGCCATCGTCATTTACATTTATTTATTTATTTATTTATTTATTTATTTATAGACAGCAGAATGTGATGCTACCATAAGCTCTGTTGCTTTTCGAGTCAGGTGCAATGACTTAAGTCTTGACATTTCAGCCTGCACATCAAACCTGCGCTTTTCAGCAAACTCAAAAGGTAATTTCTGTCTTGTGATTAAAACAAGTGCAGCAATGTTTCTATTCATATCATAGTTGCATAGAGAAAAACAGCCATAGCATTAGATTACAATACAGACTGTTAGTGGAATAATAAAACAACAGCAGCTGTAATCATTAATAGTATTTATTATAGATGGGCTCCGGATTTAGTGTTGTGCCTCCATAAAATTGTGACGGACTAAAGAAAAGTCAAAATCTTGGACAGGTATCCTGACTTGTAGTGCCTGCTATGGGTCCCCAACGCCCCCAAAACACATAATCCAAAAAAAAACTCAAAAGTATCTTAGATCAGAACTCTCAAGCCTCATTTCTGTAAAAAACAATTAAGATTCAGGCCAAAGCCAAGATAACGCTGATGACATCATCGTGGAGATTAATGGCCTCTTTATAATCGTCTGAGTCACTGATTTTCATCCCACATATGCACACAAGTTTAATGTAATTCTAAGAGGATTGTCAAAAGCAGATTGAGGAAATGTGGATATATCAACAAAACCACATTTACATTTCATATCAAATAAATCCTGGAAAGCAGTTGCACATCACTGACAGATCTTCGCAGTGCAACTCAATCTGAGGGTGTATGTTCCCTTTTGTATTGTGTCTTCACTAACAGTCTGACAACAGATGTTATGTCAATACCAAAGGTCCACCCTGTGTGCACTGCAGTCCCTGAGTAAAGCCACACCCTGCCAGTCGGATCACTTTCTGTCCGTCCCGAGCGGGTGCTTGTCTCGCTCCTCTGTACCTCCAGTCACCTCGTGGCTTTCGTTTTAGTGCTCCGAGCATTTTGCTGAAGATGAACTAAGAATACTGCAGTGAAAAAAAGGCTGGCCCACATTAGCTCAGACAGGCCAGAGCTTTACCAGGGCCACCAGGCAGACAACCATTAATTATTCTTTGATGACACGTCGGGAACATTAGTGTTGCACCGAGATTTTCAGGAAGTAGTGCTCATGGTTTAGCTCAGCCAATGCCCTTTGGCCCTGTCTGAGCCATTTCACCTGCACAGGAAGTGGTTGTGTGGAAGGTGTGTCATCACCACCTGATAGCTCACCTAAGATCCCGACCACAAACGGCAGAAACCTAGTTTGAACACTGCTTGTTTGTCTGCTAGTATGTGTTTGTGATTTCTCTGGATAATAAACTGTTTCCCGACAGAACGTAAAGAACGTGTGATGATGTAGAGAGAGGTTTGTCACAGAGGAGAGCAGAGATGCAGAATTCTCCACCAACAGCAGCTTCATTAGACCAGAATGCATTGCAGCCACAGCATGTGTTTTTGATTTTGTGTCTATTGCACTTTCTTGCTTTTGAAGAACTTCATTCCTGCTTGACGTTGTTCATCTGTGCATTAAATGCACAGCTTAATGCCAAACACAGGCCATTCCTCTGGAAGTTAAAAGGAATCTGGGAAATGTAAAAATATATAGAAAACGACCCATTTACACAGGAAAGAAAGTAAACCTTCAAAGAGATCTAACAGTAAGAGCATGACATGGTGGATTTTTACCCTTTTTAGTGAATGTTCCAAGTGTGAATCGCTCTGTCACATGCACGCTTATTTGTGTGTGCGTGGTCTTTTGACAGGGCATTTTTGAGATCATCACGTCAGAGCATTCGTACCTGCACAGCCTGGGCATCCTGGTTCGTCATTTCAAGAGCAATGAAGCACTGAGGAAGACGATGACGGCCACAGAGCACCATCACCTCTTCTCCAACATTTCTGTCATCCACGAAGTCAGCAAACGGTGGGCACAGCACTCTTCTTACTTCGTCTTATCGGTTTGTGTGTGTGTGTGTGTGTGAGGGTGATGGAAAAGTAGCCGTGGGGGAGGTTCACCACCCTGTTTTAAAAGGGTTTCTGATGATGTTATCAGTGTGTGAAGCGGTGCAAAGGACTTAATCTACATACATTATCAAGTGTTTGTCATTCAGTTTGTATTGTGTCATCACTGAAATGTGGTGTCAGTAGTGAAATGGGTTGATTTAAAGTTTCAAATAGAGTATTTTCCCTTAGCATGTCTTAGGTATCCTGTAGGCTCCGTCGACATGTCAAAACACGCCAGCCAAACTGGTTCTGCTGCCTGTATGCTCTCAGTGGTATTCCTGGGCTTTCAGATGATAATTTGCGGGAAAGCAGCTTATACTGCTCTGTTCTTTGCTGACTGGTTTCATTATTTTGAATGAGAATAAATCAAGTTTCAGCAGCAAGAAAAGAAATGTCCTCTCTTTGATCCTCCTCTGTTTCCAGGTAAAACAGGATCTGGGTGTCTCAGAAGCTGCTGCACTACAAATCTGACTTCCATTATCTGTGTGTGTTTGTGTGTCCTGTAGTTTCCTCCTGGGTTGGGCTGTTTTCAGGTTTCATTTTACTCCTTTTTGTTGAAAAGGCACTGAGCAAAGGTGGGGCTGAAAGTCATTTATGGTGTTGATAATGCTAATCGTGGCTTTAGAAAGCTTTGGCCGAAAGGATCACTGACACAAGTTTAGTAGTTGTTTTAGAATTACTAGTTTACTGTCAGTAGCCTATTGTTCTGAAGTTTAATGGACGCCTTCTGTTTTCAAATTACAGGCTTAAAAATGATCTTTCAGTGACATAACAGATAGTAACTTATTTGGATGTACTACAAGGAGCTTTCAACTGGTTATGAAACCATCTCAATTTAATACTGGTGCCCCTATATGACCTATAAGGAAATATAGTACCAGCAGCAGATACTGGCTGTTTTCATATAGTTGCTTTTTGATGATTGTCACCTGCTCAGATCCCAACTTATCTAGGTAGGATATAAAAAAATAAAAAAAAGTTTGCCTTCTTTCACCATTGTCATATTACAGTTACTAAACTTACATAGTCACAAACAGATAAATGCATCCTGCAAACAGCTGTGTTTACCATTAGAATATTAAAAATGTGTGGTGTCTTTCTTTCTCTTCCTCTTAAAACAAATGTACGCTAGGCCGCCAGAATCAAGTTCCTTGTTACTGCTGTAACATTACAACAAACATTACTTAAGCTAAGCGCCACTGTATACCAATACCCTGTCGTGTAAACTCACAGAATGTAACTCTCAATCAAAACCATGAAAGCATAAGACTTAGTTTGACTCGTCTTCAAGTAGCGTGGGAGTTGTTGTCATTTAAAAAAACTTGCCAATGAAAATCTATCTACGTGACTCAAGCAGAAATGTTCGTGGCCATTCTCTCAAATTTTTTCTCACGCTTTTTTTATCTGATGTGTCTGTGGAAGTTATAGCAGCAGGCGCAGTTAGCTTGCATAAACTTGTGGTTTTCTATGGGTTTGACCATTGTTGGTAACATTTGGGGTTATGTAAATGAACCACTCACCAAAGTATATACAACAAAGTTCTAGTTATTTTAGACATTTAAATGTGGATATGTTGCATATGATTTCTTTAAAACCTAGAAGTTATTATTCAGTTCAGCCGGAAACACACCGTCATACAGCGGTGTGTATTCTGATCAGGCAATCCATCAGTGGGAGGGAAAGACGCAGCCCTTTGTCTTCACTCACCTCCCTCTCTCTCCATTTTCAGGTTTTTTGAGGACCTTGAACGGCGTCACTATGACAACCCAGTGATCCGGGACATTAGCGATATTGTTCAGAACCACGCCACCCACCACTTCGAGCCATACATCGTGTACTGCTCCAACGAGACCTTCCAACAGAGGACGCTGCAGAAGCTGCTGTGAGTAGCAGCAGTGAAACGTAAAAAGTTTCTGCAGTAACGCAACAAGGATGAGCTGAACGTCTTGTTCTTTCTTGCTGTCTGTTAGGACCAGCAACACTGCTTTTAAAGAAACTCTGAAGCAAATTGAAGGGAGCAGTGAATGCGGAGGCCTGCCCATGATCTCCTTCCTCATCCTTCCCATGCAACGAGTCACCAGACTGCCACTGCTGCTCGATGTCAGTTAAACCGTCACTCGCTCGCCAACACACTCATGTCCTCACAAGACAAGATACCCATTCACAGTAGCTTGTTGCAAGTCTACAACTTTGAATTGCCTGATTACCCTTCAGTGGGTTCTTGGCTAGCAGGCTGAGAACCACTTTTATTTATCCTCAATAAAATCACTCTTTACCTGATAGTGTTATTTAGGTATGCATTTGTCATATCATCTCCACCTTCTTCAGTTCTTTACAGTTTTATTGTTTATTAGTAAACGCTTATAACAATGTGCACCCATCAAAATAGAAAGGGACCACACTTCGAACGCATTAGAGACACATTTTTTGGCGTGAAATTAGAAAAGTATACAATATATAGACATACAACTTTAGCTTTACTTATGTGTGCATGCACACTGGAGTTGTTAGTTTGTCAGATTAGGCTTCATGACATATACAGCAGCCCTGCATAAAGGTTAAGTAAATAACTGCTACTCTGAAAGTTTAATACCATGTTCTCTTTACACAGACAATCTGCCAGAAAACTCCAGACAGGACAGCAGAGTACTTTGCTGCTGTTTGGGCGTTGCACGCCATCAGCAAGGTGAGAGCATCTCAGCTGAATGCCTGAAAAGCACTTTTGAGATACACATATGAGAGTGATTTTTGTTTTTGAGGTCGTGATTAGCATTCAGGAATTGTTGCGATTATTATTTCAACAGTTGGTCACTAGCTGCAATGATGGAGCTCGGCGGATGGAGAGGACAGAGCAGATGTACACCATCCAGAAACAGATGGACTTTGGTAAAATCAAGGTAAGAGCCGACCATTTGTCTCCGCACAGACACCTTCAAGGAACATAATGGAACTCTGATGGACATTTGGACTGATTGCCCTCATTCAGGAATGATGCAGATTCAGTACACAATGAACATCTTATCCCAGTTTGCTAACCTGAGCTAATAACTTTTGCGTCCCGGCAGCCATTTCCTTTGGTGTCATCATCGCGGTGGCTGAGGAAGCGCGGTGAGCTGGCTGTCTCTAGTGAAGAGCTGAGCATCTGGAGGGCTTTCAGCCACAGGAGCTACTACTTGTTTCTCTTCAATGACGTACTGATCGTCACCAAGAAGAAGAGGTCAGTCCGACTATAATGCAGTTATAATTTTGAGTCTTATTCACTTAAAGTCTAACATTATATTTTGTAGAATACATCGAGTGGAAGACAGATGTTCTTGCTCCTTCATGAGCATATTTCCTCCAGTATGTCAAACACAACAATAATGTCAATAATCACAATAATTAAGATTTGATCTAATAGGATCACTGGAGATACATTCAGCCTCCTGTAATATCCTGTTGTAGAGTTATCTTACATTAGACACAAAGAAACATGAGCAGGAGGCTTATGTTTTTTAACCACAGGTCATAATGCATCACAAATCACTCTTTAGATTGTAAATGAATCTAGTTTTTGAAGCATTTAATTAACTTTTGGGGCTTTTCCTGATGACTCCTGTGGACACTGAGCAGGTCCAGCTGCTGGCAGGCAGGGGACATGAGAAACGGAAAGGAAGGGGACAGAGAAAGGAGAGTAGTATGGATGTGGTGCGTGCATACTTGAAATTCTTCAATCTTGCATTCAGCACGTCAGCTCGACAGGCTACAGCTTTCTGTTTTGAATTAGGGAGAAACCAAACAATGTCAGCTCAGAGGAGCAAGTCGTCCACAACACTGGAGTCATTTTCAGGAATGTAAAGTCCACATGGTAACCCAGTCTTCAGGTGATAATATCTTGGACATGCTATTCACAAATAGGCAAGGAATGTGATGTGTGTGTGCGTGTGTGTGTGTAATAGTATATACACGGTCAAATGGTAGCTGGGTTTGGCTACACTATAACATTTAAAAATGGCTGTCTAAAGTCACATTATTTCTGACCAGTGGACACAATTTGTCTGATTAGAAAATGATCCATCACATGAACATATGACTAAAAAGGGTTTATTTGTTCAGTGAGGAGAGCTTTGTCGTGATGGACTACGCTACTCTGGAGAATGTGGAGGTGGAGGTCGTGGAGGATCCAGAAGCACGGACGTCCCCGCCTGCCAAGAACAGTCACTATCTTTCCTTCAGGCTGCTGATGAGCAAGAACAGTGAGGGCAGAGCGGAGCAGATCTCTCTGGTGGCTGAGTCCAGGTACTGCTGCTCTCTGCTCCCATCAGCTGTACTTAAGAAGCATTTCCCTCAAGTGGGAAATGACATGTGAGAGGACTAGTTTAAAGTATTACAAGGTGACATTAGGTACAATTGCATCTGGAGGGACGGACATCTGAATGATTTCTCTCATTCTCGTTCAACATTAATGCAATTACAGTCTTGCCTCCACCAAATACTAATGGCAATGTTTAATCTGGCTTTGAGAATATCTGGCTGATACAACATGTTTTTATTGAAGGATAGCAATCATAGTCAAGCTCTTTGAACTAAAAACGCATTGCATTTCCTTTGCTTTTTAGCGTGAAACATTTTTTGTCTGTTTTTTTCTCACTGTATTTAATCCAGAGGTTCAAACAGGCATCTGTAGAACATGACTTTAGTTCATTACACTTTAACTGCTGACATAACTGCTACAAATAGTGATAAAAAGCAACAGCTCCAATGGAAAAAATGAAGTAATGAATAGCCAATGTGTTTTTAAACGCTTCCATGCTTCTTTTACAGCTAGAAACCAAATGTGATGTTTTGGCTCCCTCTACTGAAAGAAGTGTTAATGACAGCCTGAAATGCTGCCATGCATTTAGTAGTTAAAAAAAAAAAAAACAGTCTTTTGTGTTGTCCCATTAAAACTACAACAGGACACACTGGGTTAGGAGTCCACTGTAAAGGTGTTGTTCTGTTTCTGTTTCTGTTTCCCAGGGTGGACCGGGCGCGTTGGATAGTCGCTCTTTCAGAACACAAGCAGACAGGTGTTGCCACTCCTACAGCTGGTAAGTCAGCATGCCTTATTTACCAAGGGAGTCGTTCCTTGAAATTCACTTTGAATCAACTCTTGGGACCAGACCAGACATGTAATCTTTAAAAGTGGCAGCTAATGACAAATGTGTTCTCTTACCTTTTCATGTGTAAATGGTTTATTTGTCATGGAAGGCAGTGTGGCGTACACAGAACAGATGGTTCACAGTCATTTTCCATTTCAAATGAGACTGCGACTATTTAAAATGCTGAATCTCATTTAAATTACGAAAGGCAGAGCAGAGGTCTTTTCCAGATTTTAAAACTATTTTACTAACATTTTCTAGATTTTCAGTCATTTAGATTTCCTTCTTATTGGCGATAGTGACTGTAGTATTTTTGATACTGAAACAAAATGTTATTTAATTTAAACCCAGAGCTATAAGATTTAGACTGCACTACCACAGGCCCATGGTTGACTGTTGTTCAGACAGGTGACTGTTTACATTCTAAAAATGTTTTGTGATTACTGTTCAGTTTAGCCCTTTTTCACACTGCCACCTTCGCGCCTGTATTAAGTTGATTTTCCGGGAATTGCCCCACAGACTCGGGGTTAACCATGCTCAGCAAGACCAAGGTGAAAGTCGGCGGTTTGCTCACTTTGGAATGTGCCAGTGTGAAAACTTTCTTAGCCTTGGGACAACCGCTCCCTTCACCTGGGGCTAAGTGCATGGTGAACTAAAGTGCGTTTACAGGAATAGGGAGTACTAGTGCACAAGAAAAAAAGTAGTATACAGTATTTTGTGGCTCCAAAGAAATCTGCATGTAATATGGAAAATTGAATTTTAGGTCATGAAAAGTAGTTCACTGGTCTATCACTATTGGACTCATGGACAGTTTAAAACAATTAATCAAAATTGATACAGCAGAAACAGAGAGAGATCATCTTTTTTTATTCCTCATGTTCTGGTGTGGAATAAAAACCTTGTGTCTAGATTAACCACAACCCAATTTAGCCACTGAGTGACATCATTGGAGGTAATTACATGCAGCTTCTTCTGGAAGCACCAAGTCTTTGTACTACTTTTTTCCCATATGTAGTAGTCCTTCCCAAGGTCTATAAACACATTTTTAATTTAGTGAAATATGTTTTTTTTGTTTTGTTACCCTTTTAATTAAAGCAGTGATCGTGTTCATTCAAATACAAACACCCTGGCATTGTTCTCTATTAATGGTACATTTGAAACAGAACCATCACAGAGGGGCAGCTCTCACGTGGGCTGCTTGTGTAATAGGTATTCTTTCAGGCGAGATCTGTTTGTTCTTTGAGATTGTGAAAGGGTGTGCCCCTCTAGAGAACAGTACTTTCCAGGATGAAATGTGGCACAGAACTTTTTAGAAGTACAGACAACAATCTTAAGTCGTCACAGCAGGTGAACAAGAAGAACGACACACAAAGTGGTCGAAAAACACAAGCATCAGAAATACTGTACCTGCCTTAAAAGCGTGGTTTTATGTTTATGGTGGGAATGTGTTTCAGGTCAGCCACAGTATGAGGCCACCAAAGCCTACATGCCAAAGGAGCCAGACGACTTGGGGCTGAAGCAGGCTGAGCTTGTAATCGTTTTGCAGAAAGAGGAAGGTGAGGCCCCTTGAGTGTGTGTGTGTGTGAGTTCGAGAGAGCGCTTAATTCACATAAAAGCATACTAGAGTAGTTAAAAGGTAACACCAATTGTCTCTCTTCTTAGCCTGGTGCTATGGTGAGAGAATGAGAGATGGAGAAAGAGGCTGGTTTCCTGCCAGCTGTGCCACAGAGATCACCGACCCAACTGCCATGGAGAACAACGTGCAGCGCATGAAGCGCCTGCGCAAAGAGACTAATGTTTGAGTGGATATACTCTCATGGTGGACAAGACAACAGGGACATCTTCCAGTAGATTGGTCATGCTCACAATGTTCAGTTTGTTGACTGCATTGCTCATGAATGATACCAAGCAAAGGAAAATTGTCCTGAAGTTCCTTAGCACTGCGCTGAAGGACGTTGACCTGGGAAGGTTCTTGGTTTGAATCCAGACAGTGTGTTCATGTTGCTTTCTGCTGTCAGTCTGTCCAAATCATTTGAAAAACATGATAGAATCTTAAGATGCATTTTTTGCAGAGATATTGTATATTAACATGTTTCGTCATCCTTGTAGATGCAGCCAATAATGAATGGACATTTGCAAACAGTGGGAATTGTACTTCACTTGTACAGCGTAACCCCAGTTTCCTTGTTGCTGTGAATGTAAATTTAAAACCTTCTTGCTGAAGCAGATGGACCTCGCATGCAGCCTTTAATTTTATTTAAACTCTAGGAGCTTCAAAACTCAATTATGTTGTCTACATACATTATAGAAGAGAAGCTACATGAAAAACACATTTTAGTATATTACCTACACATGGCATCAGTCTTGGTGTCAGATATGTTGTGTAGGGTTTTGTTATTTCCTTGTTTTTTTGTAATCTGTCCTTTGGCTGCTGTGGCACACAAATTTCCCCGTTTGTGGGACAGTAAAGGAATACTTATTCTGATTTGTATCTGTTATAGTGACCACAGAATTATCAGTTTTTGTAGTTTGATGTACTGTGCCATTGATGAATTTGGTTGATTAACACTTAACAGCTTCATACAAGATTACATTGTCTAAAAATGTATATATATGAAATGAATACTCCAACTTGTCCAATATAAAGTTCCATGAGTTGTGTCAATGTTCAGAGGCCATATACAGTACTTGAAAAATAAAAAGACAACACTTGAGACAGTTCTCCTGGTTTCTGGACTTTTATTTTAGCTTGCATTTTGTTAAAATGTTTAAATACATAAAAAGTTATTTAAAAATGTCAAACTGACCAGATATCAAATTCCATTTTTTTCTTTAAAAACCATTTGGTGTAAAAACTTAGGACAGATTTAGAAAAACATTTGCTGTTTCCCCAAAACTTTTTGTAGCTGTCACATAAAAATAATGGAAAAAAAACAGGTCTGCATAGATTCTGCAGGCAATCGGTGGTAATCTGGTCAAATGCATGGTGCAAGCTTGTGACGATCGTCAAGTCAAATCTTTATTGCTCAGATCTTGTTGATGTTTCTTCTTGTTGTTGACAAAAAAACTGTAAGAAAAAGACATTTGCAAAATTAGTCAACTGTTCATCTGTATGCTGCATTCAGTCATGTAACATGCAGCATCATGAGTTGTCTAAAAATGTGCATCATCACCAGATAGCAGAAAAAGAATCCAAAGCCCTCAGCTGCTGCTCATATGGAAAAGAGACAATAGCGAGAGGGCTCCATGGTGCCAGACAGTTTGCTTTATCAAATCCACTGCATGACCTCATGCTCTGAATCATCTACTACTGAGCCTAAAGAGTGCACATCACAAGCAAGCCAGCCTTAAATAACAAATCATCTGGGGGGCTATTAAAATTGAATGCATTCTCCTGGCATCTACAATCATCATCTTTGACTGACAACTGTCTGAATAAAGTTATAGTCATGCAGATTTAAAGGTCCAGAGTGTAGGGATTTAGAAAGGTTCTACTGGCAGATATGAAAGCAATGATTTCATTCCATAAGAATTTAATCACATGAAACTGAGAATAGTTTTCTTTACTTCAGAATGACTATCAATAGAGTGAGCAGGTCCTCTTCCACTAGTGGCCACTAAATCTTACACAATGGACCTTTAAGTTGTTGAAATGGATCGAGGAGGACACAGGTCAGATGCCATGAGGTGATGGACTCACCCGGACGATGGTAAAAGATGGTAGGTGCCGGTGGGCAGGTTCATTCCTACTCAGCCCCACCCTGCTGGGCCTCGGGAGCGGACGTTTTCTCTGCAGATGGGTCACCTCCTGTCTTGGCCTCCTTGGTTTGCTGGCCGGGTTTGTCACCAGTCTGTGGGCGTCTGCGGCGATAGTTGAAGTTGCGGCGGGAACGCCTTTGGCGCGGCTGTTGGTTCGGACCACCTTCGCCGCCCTGATTCTCCTTGTCCTCCTCACCGTCCCGCACCGGTCTGGGACGGGGTGGACCCCTGGAGTGAACAAGCATAAGGCAAGGGCCTGTAAGCATGTAGTACACAATAACTTACAAGTGGTGATTTCATGCAATGGAATATATCAGCCGCTGAGATCAGATGCCGTTTTAAAGCAAAATTTTTAGGATGCATAGCTGCAATTTTGAGGTCAGGCTGCAATAAAAGGAGAGCTTCTCTGGACCAAACAGGTGCCATTCATTTATTTGAATAGAATTTTTATAAAAAGGTGGACTCTGGACTGTCAACAGTCAGACAACCTTGTGCTTCACTCTCCTATTGTTGCAGCCCTGCATCAATGAAGCCGACATGCAAACCTTGGTCTGAACCTTGGTCGGAAGCCTCTGTAGTAGTTCTGCCTCGCTGGTCTGTTGCCCTGGTCTGGACCTCCCTGGTTCTCGTCACCCTCACCTCCCTAAGAGAAAACAGACGATCACCGGCTGGAACAGTTTTCTCCATGTGCACCATACTAGCAAACACACTTGAGAACATTTTTTTATGTGGTGCACAGTCCTCAGTTGTAATGAATCTGGCCAGCTTGCCATTTACTGATGAGGCTGATTAAAGTGCAACATTTGGTAGCCCCAACATTAGGGGTCATTTTGAGTCAATTTGCAAGATATTGGCAAGACCCCCGATACACCAAGATTTATTCTTTACAACCACGTGAGTGTAAGTAAGGAGAGGATTTGAAGTTGTGTATGACATCAACATATCAAGGGTCCCGACTCTGTCACGGGACTGCTGGGTGCCTGCTTCATGAAAGAAGCCCTGTGACGGCGTACCTCAGTCATCTCACCGCGTGGTGCGTTGGTGTACGGGGGCCGTCGGCCGTAGCGTCTACGTACAAAGTATGGCGGATAACGCCGTCTTCCAGGGTAAGCAGGTCTGCGCTGCGTTTGCTGCTCTCCTTCGGGGGCGCTCTCTCCCCCGTCTCGGCTGCCTTTGTCACGACTGCCGCTGCCTGGCTCACCCTCTCCGTCACTCTGGTAGTTATCTGGGTATTCTCCAGCACGGGGAGGGCCCCTTCTCCGGGGATAGCGCCTGTAGCGGTTCCTGTCAGCGGCGTACTTACTTCCCTGGACTGCAACGCCTCCTGGGCCAGTGACATTTGCCGCCTCTGCCCCCTGTGCACGTTGACATTTTCAGAGAAAAAAAAAGTAAGAACCGGTTTAACTATCAAGGAAACAAATGAACAGTGTGCATCTTTTTGGCGGACAAAAATCCAACATTGTACTGAATTACCAACCTAAATTGAGCTTACCTTCTCTCCCTCAACTACATCAAACTCCACAGTTTCCCCATCTCCAACACTGCGAAGGTATTTCCTCGGGTTGTTCTTTTTGATGGCTGTCTAAAAACCACAAATGGTTCAAATCAAATTTTATGTTCACAATCATATGAAAATAATTAAACCAAGAGAATAACACCACCTACAACTTACCTGGTGTACAAAAACGTCCTCTTTTGTGTCATTCCTAAACAAAGAAGAAAAAACACTTTCAGTTACTTGTCACCAGTATCTTGCTGTGCCATCAAATGCAACAATGTAGCTGTGGACAGACTGACACTAAACCAGCAAGTGTGAGGATTAATTAAGTACTGAATGGAGCGACAGCATGACGACCAGCAGACAAATCGTCTGCTCAGCTTTGTAAGCAAATCGAAGCCATAATAGGATTGGGAATGTTCCTTCACACACACACTGATGATATCAGGGTCTTTAGGAAGCAGGGATGGGGGTAGGGTCCACTTACCTATTGATGAATCCATATCCATTCCTGACGTTGAACCATTTGACTGTACCAAGGACTTTTGTTGCTGCAAGGAGACAAAACAAGAGCAATTCATCAAGTTTAAGATAAGCATGTGTTTTTCAACGTTGCGCTGTCAAGAAAAATCAGTGTGGAGTATGACTGACAAGCGTCAACCCAGCATCTCCATTTCACAGCACAGTAATCACTCAAGGACAGATGATGAAAAACCAACCATGGCTACAGATAATGTAGTATGTTATATTTAACTAACAACTGTCCCTCTTTTTATAGATCCTGGTGCTTAGGGGTTGCCAGCTGCACTTGGTATGGCATAAACCCAGAGCATTATGAGCCTGTAAAGAGACACTGTCATGCAGAATGTAAAATTCTTGAATATAACATCTTTTAATCTTTTAATATATGTACAGATTTTTTTATATATGATTATGCATATTAGTTTATGTATCGGCATTTTTGTTATCCGTGACTCCGTCATAAGGAGCTGCTTTAGTACGGCATATCAGTGATGGGTGCATTGCAGAAATAGTAACTTACGCAGTGTTGGCGGACAACATTTCAAAGTCCAACTACTACAGACCTACTGCCCCATTTTAAGCCGCACTGCTCCGCACTTCAGTGTTCACACGTGGTATAGTCGCGCCCGGGTACGTTAGCAAGCAGCATATTCAATTGGCGTGTTAGCATAGTAGCTAACTGGGTCTCAACCATGTGGTTGGATTAAAGCCAGCAAGCTGAAACTGCCGCCCCACATGAAATAACATTTAGTGACTAAACGCTAAACAAGACCAAACACAACTATATCCGTAATTGTCATAGTTTTCAACGCGCCGTCGTCTAAACGGCGAAAGAACACCGTGGAATCATTCGGCGGACATTTTGAGTGGCCCCTTCAGCCATGCAAATAGCATTCGTTAGCTGGTTTGGCTAACGTAGCTTGGCTAGCCAGTGACCTAGCCCAACCAGCTAAGCAGCTAGGCCGTATTGCTAGCCCTAAAGTCTAACAAAATTCGACAACCATCGACAGCTGTAAGTTAGGGTATTAAGAGACCAGCACTAACATGGACGGTTCGTTAACACGTGTTTGTGTATACGTTTCGACCATTTTCGAGGGGAAAACTCCTGACATGGATCCAGTCTCTGTGATTTGAACAAAGGGACGACGAGCAGCTAACGGCTAAGTGGGCAATGTAAAACAAGTTCGTGTTCCGCAGTGATGTGTGAATACTGTTGGAAAATTATGGCAAGTCTTCACGTCGTATTGCTTCGATGTCAGCTGATGATGTCCGTCTTCATATAACTGTATCAAATGTGGGCACCGAGGTTTGTGGCGAAACGGCTCCCAGACCAACTTCAACGGCCGCGCATGTGACGGATAGCCGGCAACATGGCATACTGTGGCGGCTAATGGACGTTGGGAGGCCGATGAACAGGAGATGCTAACCGGGCAAAATTAATGGATTCACACATATTCGTATATTCTCACATAATTAGTACAATTCGGTTAATGGTTTACGACTGATATTTAGCAACGCTGCTGTAGTGGCTGCGTTAGATAAGAAACGATAAAGATGGTATATCCTCTGTTTTAAATGTATACTACTAAATAAAACCAAGACTAACATC
>CAEMYA010002124.1:369921-398010 GCA_903131615.1 Diplodus sargus
AAATAGAATTTAACAATAATTTTAAACCAGCATTACATACTGCCCAGAATTCTTCACATGCCATACTTGCATAAAATAGTGCCATTAAATTGTCTTAAAAGACAACCTGACTTTGAGATTATCCTCCCGTCATGTGTTAATGTCAGGGCAAAGCAGGTTTTCACCTCAGCTGACCACTTCTGCTGAACAGCTGCCACTGAGACACCTACTGACATTTGCCCATTGGGAATTAAAATATTAATTGCATTTTGAACAAGTATTCAGCTTTTGGAATATTAATTGTCATTTTGCGAATTGGGTGCTTGCCTTAATTGACTGAAAAGGTTGTTTGGCTGCCGTCACTCCTGACCAATTCTTAAATGCCTATAATCATTGCACACTGTGCCCCATGTGCACTGAGTGCACCCCTGTGGAAATGTATTGAGGGGTAACTGACCTACATTATGTAAAGGATTAGGAAAGCCTTAATATTTTATTCATGGCTCATAATGTAATTGTTATATTTATCATTTTCACTTGCATTGTCACAGTTGCAAAATATACACGATACCTCGGGAGATTTGGAACAGAGCTCGTTTCGGTGTGCGGCAGAACATTATGTTCCCGCCAGCCGATAGGCAGGTTATCAATGGTGGCAGCTAAAACTGAGAATAACTGGATTCACAATTCCATATCTCAGGATCCTGGAAGTAGCCCTGCTGTTATAGCTGAAATGTGATACTGTTTTGAAACAGATCAGACCCATCATGACTTCTGAGAAGAAGTCATTTCAGGACACGTTGCACCAATGATGAAGGATTACCGTAACGATCCTTCACAATTTAAACACCAAGAAGCCATATTACAGTTAAAATGTTATATCATTTTGTAAAAGATGAGCTCCACTCATTAGTTGACTGTTTTGCATGAAGGTCATTTTAGGTCACACTACACACATGATAAACAATAACCATAATGTTATTTCCCAGTTTAAACACCAGGCATGGTATTCACTCATGTCCTGATATTATCCAGGATTCACAGGGTGGAATGTTAGATCTGAATTGTTTCTTGGAAGATTACACTTCTTACATTTTAAGGGTGCACAAAAGCAGAAATAGTGACAGTGAATCTCGATTTAATGACACACAATTTTCTTCTCCTCACGCATCGCTCTGCACAATAAACACGTTAAATGCAGTCATGTGTGAATTCAGAAACTCCACTTCCACTCGCACAGAGCAGACAGACCCAGACTGAGTGTGAGACAACCCCACCACAGCCCCCCACCTATTGTCATGTTAATGCCTCACTGGCACTGTTTATGAGCGCTGGCTGATGTGTGAAGAGCTCGCTGTTAATGGCCGAGCCCCGTTCTCCCACACAAAGATGGGCTTTAGCATTGACCCCAGAAAGCCTCCCCACGAAGAGACCCCCCTCCTCTATTAAAAAAAAAAAAGAGAGAAAGAAAAAAGAAAAACCTTCTTCCTGCCTCTATAAGAACAGTCTCTCCATCTGAAAGGATTCTTTTGTGCCAAGGGAACGAGGTCCAAGGCAGAAGAGGAACAGCGTGGATGGGGGAGGGGGTCTGGCGGCTTAGATTTGTATGGATGGCCGGGATAAGAAGAGGTAGCCATAAGTTCAGCAGAGGATTGCTTGGCGCTGGAGAGTGTGCCTTGGAGGACTCTCGTGCCTTTCACTGTAAAGTGTTTTCCTTCTTTGCTCCATGGCGGTGAGGTTGCGACTGATTATTACCTGCTATTATTCCGAAGCAAAACGGTACATCTTTGCACAATTCCTCACTGATAAAAAAAAAAAAAATCTTTCTCGTGTTTTTTCTAACAGTGCATGTTACACTGTGTACACAATGTTCTTACCGTATTAAACAGAACTGAATTCAGAGCAGTGTTTGACTACTGTAACTGGTTCCTTTAATACACATTAAATGTGTTTAACTGAGTGAAAAATAAAAGGGAAAATGGAATCAAACAAATTAAAAATCACTTGTAGTTGGTCTTACTCTCCATGGCAAGTGTTAACATTGTAATAAATGCATATATATTGTGAAACTACTTAACAGCAATTACAATTCCTCGCTACTGCTTTAAGCTTACTGTCACAACTAATTACACATGTATATTTTAAGAAGTCTAGACCCGGCATTCCCAAAGAGGGACTCGCAGACAGAGTTGGCGTGCTATAAGGTTCAATTTGGCGAGCTAGACGCTTCTGGTGAAAAGAAAGCATAAAATTTGTTTAAAAACATTGTAATAATGTTTATGCAGTTTAATTTTTTTTAGGTCAAAACGTTCTTAAAATATGTAGAATTCCTAATTACTAATCATTTTTCTTAAACCTGAGGGGCAAAATGACACTTTACACAGGAAGTTATTTAACTATGGGAACATGTGATCATAGTGCCATTTTGCATCTTAAGAAAACAAGACAATACAAAACAATAGGCATTCCCTTTGGCGTAAATCTCAACATCAATTTGCAGTTTTTTGCCCCTCTTAGGAAAACGTTTGTGCTCCCCTGGTCTACACGTCTTGAGTATTCAGGGTTGAGCAAACGATACAAACTCAGATATCCTCAACAACTTATTGATCAAATATGATAGACAGTGTGACTGATTTAAGAACAAACCCATTGTCAACCATTTCCCTCTTTAAGCTTAAAAAAGTATATTTTTTCATATTTGTATTTTAATAACAGGATACACAAAATATTTCCATTTGGACTCAGTGTACATTTAAAACATTGAAAATGAAGTTTAACAAAATTTGCTTCAAACCCATACGACAAGTACATCCTGTTGGTACTTAACAATGTCCTCCAGTGTGCATTAATGGACTAGGCATCTGTACACGAAGATAAATGTGGGTTGCTGTTTGTTGAGGATTATCAGGTCACTGCGAGCCACTACTTTAGCTACACAGAGGTGTGAAGTGTGAGCAAGCCGGATCACATCTCTCCACACTGTGCGATGACGATGGCGAGCTTGGGCTTGTTGTTGGGTCCTGTCATAATGTTCTGTTGGGAGGAAGGAGCACACACTTAGAACAACAAACAGTCACGTAAACTAAAATGATCATTGGGGATTTTTAAAGAATAGTCTTATTACATGCACACATATGACACTGTGCAAGAATAATGTACTGCAACAATGGGTTTGAGCCACAGGTTAGATTCCAGCTCTGAAATATTTTAGACTGAGGTCTGAAACATCCCTGGATGTAAACACTGATGGCATCCTCCTCAGCTGAGATCTAATGTTAGCTAAGCTCCCATCCACGAGTACATGCACACATCCATGTAGTCCCACAATATTCAAAAGAAGGACGACATCTCCGTGGTTGATATCTACAAAACTCAGCAGCTCACACCAAAAACAATGGATGGCTAAGTAGCACTACAGGCATGAGGAACAATACGTACATTTTAAGTTTGATTTTTAAAGAGGAGTGAAATAATTAAGGCAGGTGCACAAAATAGAGTAGGCCTTTTCAGTTTGAAACCATAATTGGTGGTCTCACTCCATTTGCCATATTTTGGTCACTTTACAGATCAGTTTAAAATGTCTTTACTGAAATAATATATTATCATAAATGAAAGAGTTTTTACCTCAATTTTTCTCATGGCCAGCAAGCCATCAACCACTTTTCCTGAAACAGTCGTAAAAAAGACAATTAAACTCTGGCACAAAACAATTTAAAACAGACCTCTGAATAGATGTGAAGTGACACTGTTGATTGACTCACCAAAGACAACATGCTTTCCATCTAACCAGTCGCATTTAGCGCAGGTAATGAAGAACTGACAACCATTTGTCCCTGGTCCACTGTTCGCCTGAGTAGGACAAAAAGGAATGAGAGAGAATGTTTTAAAACATCTGTTTGTCTGCACTGGTTAGAGTTAAGACACTTTGAATTGATCAATCTTATCCTAATGTCTATAGAGGCGGGGTCAACTGATTTTAAGTTGATTAATCAAATCTTAAGTAAATGTGTACGACCTACATAAGCAAACAAGAGCATCAGCAAGAACACTGGCTGGTTCTGTATGGTAATTACAGGTATTCTGACTACCAATTCAAACTGATCCAGGCTGAATAAGTCATTAAATCAAAAGCATTTATTATGGCGGAGTGCTGGATGAATTGAGGGGTCTCACAGAAGATAAACGGATGAAGATGAAGAGGAACGCTTGGTAACTAAAACCAAGTTCATTTAGTTTCACCGTCTAGTTTCGTCAACAGAGGCCGCCAGAGTTCACAAAACATTACTAACGACACCTTACTAATACCGGTAGTAAAAGATTGCGTGATGTCTAAAGTCTAAAGTACATAGATCTTTTCCCTGATTCTCAGCAGTGTCCCTAACATCTGAGCATTGATCTACATACGTACCATGGACAGAAGACCAGGCGCAGAATGCTTGTATTTGAAGTTTTCATCTGCAAATGGGCCCCCGTAGATGCTGCAGATACCAGTTCCATCACCCTTCACAAACAGACACCAAACATAAGATGGGGCTCACACAGTAGAGAGAGAGAGAGAGAGAGAGAGAGAGAGAGAGAGAGAGAGAGAGAGAAATACATCAGCAATACATGCTGTAAATCACAACAAGTCCACCAGGGGGCGGAAGGCTGACATACGGCAATTCTTCTACGTTTCAAGTTTTACTGCAGTTTGTCCAGCATCATGGTAAAATGGCATGATTTAATCTAATGAAGACAAGAAATGTTAGATTGGAGATGATGACTTTGTTCCCAGAGCAACATACTACAGGTATACATCATGTCCACCGAAGATGGACCACCTTGTTATAAGACGGGGAAAACAAATTAAAAAAAACAAGGTTTATCAGCTTTTTAAAATGTCTGTTTACATTTTTGTCTGCATTCACACTCAGATATATTAACACTGTTCCACTACAAACAACAATCCTATCCTTTTCATCCACTATTGCTTCATGTGCTTTGAAAAAAGAAAAGCCTGTGTTTAAAGAGACTGGGCAACCGGGCAGCAGAAGAGATGTCAGATGTACTTACATTTACAAAGTCGCCTCCTTGTATCATGAAGTCTTTGATCAACCTGCCAATAAACAACGGACACCCGTCAGTGACGTCAGATTTTTTGAACCGTGCTTATAAAAATATTGAATATACCAGAGGCCACATTGCATTTACAACTATGACACTCCGTGAAGCAATAAAACATGATAGCTTTCAATGTAGGTGAATAAGAACAGCAGCGGATAATAAATGTTGCTATGAGCCCTGTTGTTTCATCCTGCGAGTGCTTGAATGTATATATTCTACATGGTGCATATGAATTGTTAGAAAACTAAATCTCAAGGATGTAGTTTGACGATTCAGATTATTCAGTGTTGACAGGCTGTTTCTCGTGGAAGGTAGCCATCAGATTGTGTTGTAGGCACATTTGTAAATGATTTAAATGCAGCCGCGCAAACAAACCAACTGATTCGGATGATTGGACGAAATGCTGAATATCATGTCCAGTCCATCCCGACTGTAGAAAGTAAGAACATACATAGCAACAGCCTGAATGCCAGGGTTGACAGGAGACAACCAACCATCGTGTTTTATTATGTTCCAGGGTCTTTTTTCATAATATAAAATGACAGTATTCTATTTTGTTTTACTTGTATTTTATGGTGACTGGTAGTGTGTCAGGTATCAATAAATAAACGTGAGAGGTTGACATGCTGTTCTCTTATTTACTTCGCCCTTTGCAGAAACATAAACAACACTTTTAAATAACAAAATAATATGAATAAAAAACTTTCTAAATTTAACTGTTTTAACTTTAGTGCAAATAACTGATTGAAAACATAACAGCGTGCTCATCACTGGTGCCCATCCCTCTAAACTCTAGCAGTTGCTCTCAGGTGAAAATCTAATATATCTAATATCGGCCCAAGCCTCATATATAACGACTCTTAAGCCACCAGAGGGTCTGGGATTTTACTTGAGTTAAAATCATTCTGAAAAATATAGGAAATCGTTTCAACATCAACGTGTAATGCGAGCTACACGAATCAAGTTGCCATGTCGCGTACCTGTGGAATGTGCAGCCTTTGTAACCAATAGGAACGCCATCCTTCCTGTTGAACAGTAACGTGAGAAGGAACAACATGAAGTTAGCAGCGAAGACAATAAACATACCGTGTGGTGCAACACAACAGGTGTGTACACTCAGTGATAGTTCTGAAAGTACAATCAGGTAGGAATGTAGCGATGGGATTACTACAGTCTGGTGTTTACATCTAAGCAAAAGTGACTTTCCGTCATGCATTCCTCTTCCTCGTCATATATTTTTATGTCACACATCAGCTTCCTGTTCAGAAGATGGTTCTCTATTGTTGTCTATGTTGAGTTCTCTAGTTCAGCTCATTAGACCATTTCTTTTTTCTTTGTGGTTTTTACAGCAGGTTATAAGGCGCAGTGAGAGGACAGAGTAGAGATAGTTTAAAATACAGAGTAGTCCTCGCAGCATCTGACTTTGCTGAATATAGCTTCTGTGGCAGGTGATTTCAAACATTTCAGTGGTAGTGTATATCCCTTTGAGTTGTACAGATATTCCTTTTTTTTTTTTTAGACGAAAAAAATACAGAAACTCATCTTGACTTCATTTAAATATGTTTTTTCTCAATTCATTATGTAAGATACAAGGGAGGGGCATCTTTCTTTGCCATCCTGCTGCGCTCCCCCCACAGGGATTATTTCCCTGCTCTGGCTCTTTGTCATTTACCTCATTAAGCATAGACACAGTGTGGCCAAATGAGTTGTTTGCCCCAGCAGAAACCTATTGTGTTGATCAGGTTTCTGCTCAGCCCTAAACCATATAGAGGGAAACTGGTTTCCATTTTTCCAACGTCAGGCTGTTGGGAAAGCTGGGACTCATCAGATTTCTTAAGCAAAGTTGGTTCAATGTGGCAGGTCTACTGTGCAGGATGGTGAGGAAGTGTTTGTGAACAATCAAAGATCACCTTACCTGTACTCTCCGGTGCAGAACTGCCTGTAAGAGACGATGAAACTGTAAGTGGCATTGTTGTGAAAACTCGGACATAGTTTCATACATGTGAACATATACACGTAAGATTAGAGGCCCATCAACTATGGATTGGTGTGTCCAACACTGATGGCTCTATTTGGGAGTTAAACAATTCTGATTTCGATGTATCGGCTGATATTAGTTATAGTGGCTGATGTTTACCTGTTGTGTCACATCAATCAACTTCTTTCAAATGAAAGAAATAAATGAATGAAAAAACAAACAAATAAACAAATGTATCCGTGATAGGCTGATGCATCAGTCGGGCTTATGGATGCATATTTATTCTTTTTTTTTTTGGCCTTTGAATAGATTTTTTTCAGGACAGCTTCAGAGATGACAGGAAACAGGATGAGAGAGAGGGGGATGACACGCAGCGATAGAACCCCAGGCTGGGACTCGAACCCGCGGCCGCTGCAGCGAGGACCAACCCTCTGTGCAATGGGACGCCCGCTCTACTGACTGAGCTAATTCATATTTTAAGCATTTTCTTGAATTGATACTTGGCTGCCTTAACAATCAGTTATCAACTGATCCTATGGAATATATGTATATGCATGTATATATGCATATATATGACAGTTTTCCAATAGAAAGAGGTTTTAAAAAATATCCATGTTGGATGCAGAATTAGAGTTGGCGGAATAAGGAGTTCAAAGAACAGATGAAGGAAACACCAAGCTACTTGACTAAGGAACTAAATATCACAAATTAATGATTGTATTTGAATCACAAAGCTCCTGTCTGTCTCTAATTAGTCCTAGAAAATCAAACCCTTATTGAGGCTACTAAATGGCTAAAATGTAATCAAGTCTGCACAGAATGAATTTTAGAATACTTTTTTGTCATACCGGCATTTCATATTTTATTTTGATATTACTTGATAAACAAGTATTTGTAATTTGTAAAAAGATTATTTTTAATTCATCTACGACTGTCAGTTAATACATTTTAAATCGGTTTAATTCTTAACAGCGATTGATCGATGAGTAATTAAATGGGTAATTCCACCACTTTTACACGTCAAAGTGTGTTTACAGGCCTTGGGGACTTCTACTGCGTAAGTGGATAAAAGTGTTATAAAGTCTTTTGCTGCTCCACAGGAAGCTGCATGTACTTTGCATCTGAGTGCCACTGAGTGATATCAGTGGAGGTAATTTATCATTGTGGGCAGTGTAGGTACCAGGTTTTGAAACAGTCTAGTGTTTTAGCGTCGCACAAACTGATACACCAGAACCAGAGATCCTTTTTATTCCGCATTCTGCGTCCTTTTAAAACCAACACAACACTGTGTGACACAGAGGAGGCAACTGATTACATGCAGCTTCCTCTGGAGTCACAAAAGGCTTGATACTACTTTTTTTTTTTTTCCAAATATGCAGTAGAACTCCCCAAGGCCTGTAAACACACTTTTATGTGTAAAATTGGTGGAGATCCCTTTAATCATTAACATCCCTAGCTAGGGGTCTACCTGTGATATCTCTTTTCACTGAAATGTTTTAAAGCAAAATAATAATCTCTTTCCTTACCGGAAATTTTCTGCTGTCTTTGGAACCACATCAGCAAACAGCTCCATCTTCATCCGTCCGACATCCTGAAAAGCAGTTGAGAAAACAGTTGACCACAAAAAAATTCAAGGAAACCCATTTAAAACTGAAATGTATACACACCTGAAAAAAAAGATGGGGAAAACAGTTTTGCTTCAGGCAAAACTAAACACAACGAGCAGAAACAGGTCATTCTTTGTCCCACAAGTGTAACTGGTTCGTCCTGACAGCATCTGGTTAGCAAATAACTAGTTCAGGATTTCTTCTCTCTACGTCTCGCCTTGGATACACATTCGTTTATTCCTTTTACATCTCACAGTTCTCTGTTGACTCTACTGAAAACACCAAGTCAACTCTGTTTCGTCTCAACAATCCGAGCTGTTCTGTCACGCTTCTGGCCACATTCTCCTGTGGTCAAAGCATACGTAATCAAAGATGTGTGCAGGGCGACACAATCTTAATGCAGCACATTAAATCCTCTATGATGCGTGTGTGCGTTCTTGTGCGTTGGGCAGGGTGGGTGTGTGTTCACCCAGGCCTCCCACAAACCAGAAGGGCATGCAAATGTCGACTGGTGTAACAATGCCCGTGTGTCTACATCTCTGCGTGTGCTGGTGTAGAAAAAGAGCGTTTTGTCCCTGTGACATCACTGCACTTACTCTCCCTACACTCCACACACACGACTCCCAGAATGACCAGCAGCCATTAGTTCTCTCGTCTTTGCTTTGTTTAGACGGTTTGTCTACAGGCAATGAAGTCAAATTCAGAAGCTCAGTGTTGACACAGAGCAAACAACCACGGATTATTCCATCTGCTGAGGAGGATGTTGTGTGCATCAGACGACAAAAACAGGTAAAACAGCTTAATATCAACAAGTAACGAAAAGCCGCATCTTAATGGTGGAGTGTCTCCGTGCTGACGAATGTATCCTGTTGAACCACTTTTTTTTTTTTACTGGTGCTGGAATGAGGGTAAAGTTTAAATGACATATCTGCAAATGCACTGAACTGGTTTTATCACAATGCACTGGGCTTCACTGAACAGACAAACTCCAGGCAGACTGTCGCCGCCACACCTAAGTCCCCTGCAGCTTCCTTTTCCTCAAAGAACATGGAAGTTAATATTAAAACCGAGAGCAAACAGTAGCACGCAGCAAACAAATCAAACAAAAGAGATAAAATTAGGTATTAATTAGCCTTTTTTTTAAACTTTGAAGGATCATATCCGTACTCTGCGGAGGTGCAATCGTGAGTGATCATTTCTAATTGTTAAAATGTCTCAGCGTTTCATTGACCGGCTGGCCGTTCTGTGTCTATGCTGTCAAATTACATTGTTAGGTCAATAAAACTTCTAAGCTATTGAGCATAGTTTTGGGTCATTCCATACCAACTCACCAAGGGCCTCCCGGTCCATCTTGTTGATTTTCTCAAAATAAATAATGTTGCAACGTCTATTAAATTCATGGGACCTTTCTAAACCCTATGGCTGTACTCCAAGTACTTTTGAAGTTATGAAGTTTGGCCCTCAGAGCTATATTTCTGGATCTTTGTGTTGTGCATTCCTAGCCTTAGGAATTGCTTTTTTTCCTTTTCCACTGGAATAGTTAGAAGCTTGTCCTGAGCATCCAAAAGACTCTTAGGAAACTTGGTAAACTAGTAAATAGTTCCAGCTGAATAGTTACAGTAATCAAATCTATACGACAAAGTCTTTTTTTCACAAGTATCTGTCATTTTCAAAAACTCCTATCTCCACTTGTTTTTACTGTCTTGCAACAGAATTGTAGTTCTGTGTTGAAGTAATTGTGGCTTTTACACGTGTTAAGGGATAGTGACACTGCTTTTTCACTTGTGCCTCTTAGCTAATGCATACATAATCAACGCCGTTAATTAAAAGGGGCCAAGTACAGCTGGTCAAACACATTCAACTGTGCCAACGCCTCTACAAACTAAAGATTTTATAAAAGAAAAACAGTTTTTTTACTGTATTTCGAGGACACAATTGTGAGCCGCAAAGTCACACTTCTAGTGTCTGGTGTAATTGTATAGGGATATCGTGCAGGTGAACAAAGGCTGCCACAGGGTGTGGTTTAAACTGACAAGCATTGTCGGGCGACGCTCAGTATCTAGCCGGGTTACCTGTTACAGGACATGCAAACAGACATCACAAGGGCCCATCGTCTTCTGGCTGCGCAGGAGGGCTGCAGAGCAGGATGCCCTTAAGACACAGAAGGTGTGTACCTTCAGCTGTTGCTCTCACAATGGGGAGGTGGAGTCAGAAACAGGCGGTTCAAATAGGGATGGTACCCCGCCTATTAACATTCATAGAAGAGCTCAGCTGCAAGCGTGAAATGCCTCTAACTTCCATCGCTGCAAGAGTTCTGGATCTCCACTGAAACTCACAGGACTGAGACAACTCCAGGCACAGAGGTATGGACCCCTTAGGGTAACGTTTTGTTACAGCACAGGGGCACGGGGTTAATTTTTTTATAACTTGTTGAGTAAAACGAATGTGTTTGAACCTGCTTTACCTTGCCACCAACGGTGCAAATGGTACAGGGAGTGAGTCATCAGTGTTTGATGTGGAAAACAAATATGGGAAGGACTCTGCTCCCCGCTGATCACACACCAGCGTTTAACTTTTAACCACACATAATGCGAGATGTGTGATAAGAAACTGGACTATTACTTTGAGATTAGACCGAAATCTGCTGGCAAAAAATGACGCCGGATCAAAATGTGACCTCTCACTGTTCCACCTGCGCAACCATTTCATCAGCTTGGAAGAAATTAGACAGAGAGTTTGTCTTTAAAGCAAAAGCATTATAGATGGCTCGCTTTGCTCATAAATCACACCAAGAAAAGAGCTGAGTTATAAGAATGTTCTTAGATTGACGAACATGAAGTTATGCTTCAGGGAAAATCTGCGGACACATCTTCATGCGTTCTCTTGTTTCCTCGACGCTGTCTAATGTTTGTATAACCAAAGTTCCTAACCAATATTATTCCTTTTTTTCCCACAGCATTTTCCTGGAGCACCTGCACACTGAGCTGACAGCTGTTCCAATAACATAAATGCTGACCGAGTCCTCTCCAGGAACTACTCATACCGTCAAAATGCTGGCAGTTCTGGAGCAATGGAACGTGGAGTCCGGCTGTTACATGGACAACACTGTGAAGTATCTGTTATTGATGCTTTTCAAGTTGGGCCTGGACGCAGCAGTCCATTTCTTATGTTGCCGGAAGCTGTATGGCTCCATTTTAAGCATGTGCAGCCTGTCCGTTGTCCTGGTTGACTCTGTGGTGGCGTTTTCTTTGGCAACCATGTGGTTTCTTGGGGCTGAAACGTTTCCTATGTCACCCTGCTTCCTCCTGGCTCATGTCTCTGCCACATATGGCGCAGTGCCGCTGCCTATGATGTTCCTCGGTTTATTGGACTACTGTTTAGAAGATTCCCACTTCTGCAAACAGAGGGCCTTCTACAAATGCCTGAGAAACACTGTTTTGATATTGCTGATATGGCTGGTAGCTGTCATTTTCTCCTTCTGTTCTGTCAACACTGAGCCGATGGAACTGGAGTATTCGACGCAGGTAACGGCTCTCGTTTGTGAAGTAGACGAGTCTCCGCTGATTACCTGCTTCACTTTGCTGCTTTTCACAGCAGTAATTTGTGCCATGCTGCCCTTTTGGTCAAGTATTCTCAAGTGGCAGGAGGAGGCAGACAGGTTATCTGAAGCGAGGGAAGAACGAGAGAACCCAAAAAGCGACTTTTTGTTCGTCTCAACCAACTGCACCACAGAGACAAAAAGCAGCCAGGAGGCTCATCCGGAGGAGATCAACAGGCCAAGACCGCCTCTGTGGCTCAGTCTAACGCTGAGCTTTGCCGTGTTTTGGATGCCTTATCTATTCGTATCTGTGCTCTGTCTGGTCTTAGGCTTCGGAGTACCTGCCTACATCACTGTTAATGTTCTGTGGACGGAGTGCACCAACAGTTTACTGATGGGTGTGGTGTTCTGGGCCAAGAGCAACACCCTAGGGCCGTACGACCATCTACCAGAAAATGTGTGCTTGTGGCACGTTTACTGGCATTTGAGCAAAGGAACAGGACAGCAGCAGCTCCCGATGGCTGTGTTCAACCCATCAAAAGAGAAGAGAACCACTCTCTTCTATGTGTGACACAAGAAAGTGAGAGAGACTCCACATCATCTCCGCTGCGAGGCCTCGCCAATTCTCAGCACGAGATGTTCACACAGAACCAAGCAGCTCCAGCGTAGAGCCGCGCCAGTGTGTCAATTCATACAGCACGCTGGTGCTGCAGATCCAAAAGAGGCAGGATGGTACACATCATGACTTTGACATCTGTAATCAATCATACGGACACTGTTATGATGTGTTGTGATTGAGCTCCTGACCCACCGAACATTCTGGAAAGTTTTTACGTTTTTTTACGTTTTTCGCTCTAAATGAAATATTTACATAATCGGGATAGGGATGCCGCTTTCGGGGGGGAAAGTTCACTGAAGTCTCGGTCGGGAGGGCTGACCATCGCAGTGATTTTTTTCAAGAAAGTAACTACAACAACACAATAGTTGAAGGAGACAAACACATGGCAAGTTAAAGTTTTTTGCCGGGGACAAGCGTTTTTTTTTTGTTGTTTTTTCAGGCCAAAATGTGACAAACAGTCGGTAGGACAGACAGGCTGACAGACATTTTCCACATATAACTGCGGATTTTCTTTCCTCGTATAAGCCACATTACTGTTGTTTGGTCCTGCAACGTTGCTTTGCAGGTCATTTCGCATTTATCTGATGTGTTAAGAATCTGTTTAGCTGTCAGACTGTGAACGCCATCAGATCGACTACGCCCCTGCTCCGCACCTCTGGCTTATCTGTTCACAAAAGGCGTCAGACTGCCTGAAGTGCTTTTGAGCAAGGAATTGAAATGGTGCCGTTCACACGAGACTGATTCACAGGTCTTTAACATTTGGAAGTTCTGTCACCAAAGTGTTGATGAAAGCTGTCGAATGAAGCGAAGCTTTGTAAACATTTGTAAAAATCACGTTATCTATTTTCTACACTCATTTGTACTCGTTTGTCATATAGCAGTTTAAAACGATACATTTAGACTTGAAGGAAATTCTATGAGGATGCATGGCTGTCTGGTATGGCTTTTGAAAAAATAAATAAATAGCCCATCTGTAAAGATGCAGCGACCAAACAGCAACTTAAAGGTGGAATATGTCAGAATTGGCGTCCTGTTGAATCTTTTCTAAAAAAAAAAACAATTTTAACTAATATTCTGGGCTGTGGCTGGCTGAACCATTTTAACTTAAATGCTTACATACTGCACCCTTAAGGGGCATTGTGATTAAGCTACATACTCAACTACTGTTTTCAAGGTCAACTATGAACTTTTTATTTTATCAATTCCTTGGAATTTTAGACATCCGTGATTATATAACAACTGTGACGAGCTCCATCTGCTGGTGAAGATAAGAGATATGACTGTAAGCTCCACAGAGGCTACAGCAACCTTGTCATAATAAAAAATGTGGTTCACTTTTTTTACTTTTACTGCTGCTATCCTGAATTAAAAAGACCCTGAAAAACCATTTTTCTCAATCAGCTTCTTGTGACATCCCTCACTTCTGTGCACCAATCAGCATTTAGCAATATCTGACTCAGCATCTAAATATGTGTGTGTATGTGCTTGTTCGTTCATTTCACAAACTCCGTCAATCAAATCTAATCATACCATACCACCTACACAGTCCCAATGAAACCCCTGAGCCAAATTTATTAACGATGATAGTACTGTTGATGAATAATCTCTATAGAAGGGCTGAGCAATATATCGATGTTATAAATCTTATAAATAAGATCTTTGAGTTTGGGTTTGTTAGTAAGTGTAGTCTTCTCCTGGTTTTGGACAAGGGGCCTATAAAAGGCTTTTGTAGGTGGTGGGATAACTGTGTGGACAACATATTACACCTGAAGCTCAAGGTAACTAAATCCACCAAAGGCCTACTAGAACCAAGAGAAACAAAGAATCCTCACAACGTGCTCAAATAACACATTTCCACTGCAGACGTCTGTTTTCAATACCTCAACAACTTTCCCCAGTTGTTTCCACTGTGAGCACTGAAACACCCCAAAGGACGACTATCAGCCCACAGGAGAAGTGAAGGCACAACAGCCAATGGAGGAAGTGAATTAGAATAACATTTCTGATTTTATAGACCAGTCCATAACAAAGGGTAACCCTGCTTTCAACATTGAATTTCTGTTAACAAAATAAAGTCACAATCATGTTTTTTTGATAGAACTTATTGACGTGTTGGTTCAAAGTACCCCATGTCTTAATGATTTTAAAAAAACGTAAGATAATAAAAAATGCTGCGGCTGAATTCCAACCTCGACCTGGTTCCTGCAAGATGGCAGAATGAGCGGTTGTCTGTACTCAGAACACATGTGGAAAGTTCCTCAACATGAGTCTTTTCAATCACTTCACCCCCACTAAATAATCAAATGTGACCATGTTTAAAAGGACA
The DNA here is from genome assembly GCA_903131615.1 of Diplodus sargus. NCBI lineage: Eukaryota > Metazoa > Chordata > Actinopteri > Spariformes > Sparidae > Diplodus > Diplodus sargus. The sequence continues at coordinate 385,072 of CAEMYA010002124.1, forward strand.
AAACCAGCAATAAACCATCCAGAAAACACAGAAGGAAGATATAACGAGCCTCAAAAACGACATCTTCTGAGAGAAACAAAACCACGATGAGATTGAATGACTCACCGCCACTAACTCCATCGAGAAGGAGCTTATGCTGGCAGAGTTTTACACAAAGATGACTCAAACCGAAGTGATGAAGGCAAATCTCACCAAGTCAATCGAGTTCAACGCTACAGGGGTGAAGGAATGCAAGTAGGACATCTCTGTGTTTGAAACCCAGGTATCCATCCTACTCAAACAAATAAATGAGCTCACAGAGAGGTCAAGAGACCGAGGACCGATCCAAACAACGTTGGAATTTGAGGACAATGGGGATGAAGGGGAAGATGGATGAAGACATCAGACAGGATGTGATTCCGCTGCTTTGGAAAATTGTTCTGTTTTTATCCTTAATGCCTTTGCACACAAGGGGTTTTAGGGACCATGCAAAAAGGAAAGCAGTATTCTTATTTTGCAAGGGACAAAAAGCCTATTGCCCTCTTTTTTTCTACAAGAGACACACTGATGTGACGACAATGCCACCTTCTGGTCAAACCAATGGGGAGAAAAACTATTGTTCAGCCACAGTTCTAATTGCTCTGGTTTTAGTAGATTTCCTGGGAATGTAGTCACTTCTAAAGTGGATGACTTCAATCATTGACTTGCTGTTGTGTTAAATATTGAAGGTACCTTTTTTATCCTGATAAATGTCTATGGTTTTAATAAAAGTAACCTAAACAAATTACTGTTGTCAGAAGTGACAGACGTGATCACTGGATATAAAGAAAAATATCATACTGAGTTTGTTTTGACTGGTGGGGATCTAAATTTGACACCTGATAAATGACAGAAAAGATATATCCTTCAAAATATAGTACCAACTAATAGAAAACTGAGTCAGCCAATTAACATGGATCCATCCAAACGGTAGTTGTAAATCCAGAATAGATTTTTGGTTAGCAATTCCTGAAGTTGCAAATTAGATGGGTCAGTTTCAAAAGCTCCTTTAACTGATCACTGTGTGATCGACAACACCTTTCATTCAAACCACAGAACAGAACTAAATAAAAAGACAATTGGAAGTTTAACGCAGAGTTATTAAACACAAGAAGTTTGTTAAAATTGTTAACGATTTAATGAAGAAAATGGTAGTATGTGTAGCTATAGTAGCAGATGGGAGTATTTTAAATGTAAGGTTTGGGATTTTTACAGTACAATATAGTAAATCAATATGTAAACAACAAAAGAAATATGAGACCCAATTGGTCCAGGATATAAGTGTCTCCCTGTCAGTTTATCAGCTTTTCATCAACAAGTTCTCCATCACTGGAAACTCATACACAAACTTTACTCCACACATGGTACCAATATGGATTAAAAGAAGCATCTTAATTCAGAGAAAATCTTTCTTTTACAAGGAATGGGTGGAGAAAGGTGTCTGGTCAATTATACATGTATTAGTTAATTTTGGCAATTTTTTAACATGTGACGCTTTTATTAGGAAATACAATCTGATGGGTACCAACAGATATTATAATGCAGTAATTAAGGCAATCCCATGCCTTTGGTTAAAAGCATCATTGTTTGAATGATGCTTTTAATCAAAGGCATGCTAACCTACTCTGTGGTTATTCCACATGAGCCTTCGTTAGTCACAGAGGGATCTAGCGTTTTAGACAGAAAATATAATAACAAGTAATTAATAAATAAATAAAAATAAGATCAAGCTACCTCTCTTATCTAGTTCCTCCTATGGCAAAAAAAACAAAAAACATATTAAAGTGCTGAACAAGATCTGTCCATGTAGTGATTTCTTACATCAAACATTTCATTTAGATTTGAACGTCAGAACATCTCTTCTCTTGGATTTTAACCAGGACATTTTGGAATGCTTTTCAGTCTTGGCTATCTTGTAAATATTGTTATCATAAAACATTTTTAAAAAATAAAATAAAATAAAAACAGAATTCAATTGGGAAACAACTATTTGATTTTCATGGCAAATTATTGTATAGACCTCTCCCATATTTGGTGCTTTTCTAAATGAGATAAATGCATAAATGCATACAAACTTGATAAGAGTTCCAAAATGAAAAAAGCCAAACATCTGTATTACTATGTATATGCCCTAATTCATGATTAAAACCACTTTTGTGTGTTTTCTGTCTCTCGTGTTTATTGTCTATCATGTTCGTCTCCCCTTTATTTTTTTTATTTATTACTTTTCTAATTTAAGGTTGTAAACGTTTCCTACTCACGCTCAGTTAAGCCTATATAATCTATCTATGAACATATTCATGATATGCCTTTTTGGACTGTATCTTGTTAAAGTTAGTTTTAAAAAGCATGTATCTCAATTAAACCTAACCCTGACTATTCATCTTCTGACTGTGTTTTAAGTAAGTTAACTTTGGACATCCCTGGTGATGAACTGTCTAAAAGACTACCATCCAAGTAATGAATGAACTCATGTGCAATATTTCAGCATCACTGAACGTAGTAGCAGTAGTATACCGTAATTACACTACCAGACGCTCACCACAATACACACACCGCTAACAGAAAAATCTAGAAACTGCACATTGATTATTGTGTCGTGAATCAGATACTCGTGTCAGGCAGTTTATATACAGCACACGTAGTTCACTGGATCACAACTTTTAACTAACAGATTGTATCATCATGCGAGGTTGCTGAGACGTGGTAACGTAAACTTAACGTCAACTATTGTCACTGTTAGCTAAAAACTCCTTCTTCTACTCACCTGTCCGCCGATAGTTATGTCAAAGAAGACAATCGGGTTGTTTGGATTCGATGGCTGGACTTGGATTGACATTGTCACACCTTTCGTGCCTTTAAAGACTAGATAAATATGCTTATTTTACGTTTACACGCGTATTATTTGAACGACCAACATACGCGCGGCTAGACCCGGTGATGGCTTCTTCTTCTTCTCTGTTTCCTATGGGGCTACTTCTTCTTCTTCTTTTTTTGTTTCCGGCACACTAGACGCAGCCAAGTCCTGTTGCTGCCCTCTAAAGGTCTAGAGGTAGAAGTTCTTTGGATGCCTCAGATCCTCACATAGAGTCCAGTGCGATGGAGAAACTGTATAACAGCTTTTGTTGTTTCAGTGCTCCCCGCGAACAATTGATTTTGAAGAATCTGGTTTGCAATTTTGATTCCGATTCTGATGTTACGGTTCGCAGTTGGGGACAAAATTCTGCTACACGCACCTTTGATAATAGGCATTCAGGGCCAAACCAGAGAGTTTGTTCGGGGCTACTAATTAATTATTAATAATTAATTAATTAATAATTTATTCAATTGTAGCATTTCGGGCTGCACTATTCACTTTTTAATTTTGTCACATGTATGAATTTTACATTCATTTTTATACTTGTGTCATGAGTGACAGCCCACCTAACAAGAGTGGACTTGGATTGACATTGTCACACCTTTCTTGCTTTTAGAGACTAAATAAATATGCCTCTTTTTTTCCAGCTAGGTGCTGTTGTATCACAGGCAACTGGACTTGTTTCAGTTTCTTGTATACGTTTCACCTCTCATCCTCTTCATCAGTTCTAACTAACTGGAGGGGTGTTGCAGGTGTTTAAACTCGGTGTGGGAGTGTCCTTACAGGATCATTAGGGTCATGTGTGAGCTGAGTGTCAGAGTCATTACAGCTGCTTGTGGGTCTAACTGGCCTTTATATGGGTTTGTATGGCTAAGCTAGCCCAGCTGTGAATGGTAGTTAAGCGGTCTGGGGAGATAACTGCAATAAGTAATGTAAAGTAATAAAGTACTTTTTCTACGTTTACAGCGTATTGTTATATTCTGATGATATCTTTTAAGTATTTTTATTACTTTTGTTAAGTATTGTTTTGTTGTTTCGCACCTTCAGACCACAGCATTTCCCTAGTATGTGTAAACTAAATTGGCATTAAAAACAACTCTGCTTCTGATGTTACGGTTCGCAGTTGGGGAAAAAATTCTGCCATTTTGTGAGAACGCGTTTGATCAATCTACCAGGGTGCCGACTGGTGGTAATGTAGCTTCTACATTTAGAGAATTTTGGATGTTTGTAAAATAACAGCAAACCAACATTAATATCCACCAGTCGCAATGTGGTTTTCCAGTGATTTTGCCATGAAGAACAGGTATTTAAGAGCTATAATTCAAGGACATATTACTACATATCCATTTCCTATTGGGATCATTTCATGGTCGATCACCAATACATTTAGAGGAATTTGTTTTGTTTTTGTTGTATTCATAAATTGTAACCTGCTAAAAATATGTTGGACTTCTGGCATAACAAGTGATTTTATGACTGAGAATATTGATGAAAGTTTTGTCTTGCTTTAATCATTGACACCTCACTAGCCTTTCCACCCAAACCAATATGACATACTCTTTTGTAAAAGCACATCATGATCAGCTTACGACAGACCCATAAAAAAGTGCAGCACAGGGTTTATCTGGCTCTCAATCCCGATAAATGCAACATCTCACAGACATGAAGGTTTTTAGTAAGGGTTTTATTTTTCACAATAAAACTTATTTTACAATTTACGTAATGCAAAGGTTGCTCCACAAAAATAACAAATGGCAAAGAGACTACATAGATGTGTCAATACTGTACTAAAACACCGTGATCAAAAAAAAAAAGCAATAAAGGTGTCATCAGACTCTGGTGGGGGGTGATAAAACTAGCAAAAGCAAAAAGCCTTCAAGAAAGACAGTTTTATGTAAAGTAATATGGTTTCTTGACATTGATTCCGTATTCTGTGAGGGCAGGAGTCAGGTCCTCCATAGTCAGAGTGTACTTCTTATCCTGTAAAGTATGGAGAAAAATATGCTTTGTAAATTATCAGGAATAAAACAATCTGAGCACTTAAGGGCAGCTGACAACAACTACCACTTGTACCATCTTCTAAAAACACTCCTCTACTCACATACAGCATTATCAAAATATTGTATGAAGGTACAATTCGTTTAATCAACACAATAACAATTAGAGAAACACTCACCTTTGTCTTACTCCTCGAGCTACCTGAGGCAGTCCCCTTCATTTTACAGTACTGCAACGCATCATTGGCAATGTCTGAGATAAACTTCTGAGAGGCAAGGGAGATCAGACGGATTCTAAAGAAAGGAAAAAGAAAATCATTGTGGTTTCCCCTGTGGGTATACAGCCAGCCTGAGTCTGTATGTCTTTCTGTCTCCCTGTCTAAGATCTGATGAAGAGTTCCATCAATCTCATTTTGACTCTTCATTTCCACAAAACCATTACAGCAGCCATCCAAAAGGTGATGTGACAATAAATGATCTTCTAGGCTTAATTAAAGGTGTGTACTTTATGCTGTTATAAGTCAATGAACATCAGTATGGACAATTTGCAGTAGTAGTAGCAATTCATACTGTATACCAGCATACACATATGTAGTAGAACAGCTGTTTTTTTTTTTTTTAAATAAATCAAATCCCCATTTGATAAAAGTCAGACAGGCAGGGTGGTCAATTGTTCTTAGTTTGTAAAAAGGTTACTAGAAATTTTGACTCAGCAAATCACATAATCATAGAGATTACCTGACTGAAGCTAAACTAAATTCAACTAAATTCAGACAACACTGCAGTTATCATGAACAGTAATTTAAACAATTTCTTCAAATCGCTTTAGCACATCGTGCAGATTTTCCATAAATTATTATAAGCATAAGGAAATATATTGACAAGGTTTACAGATGTGGTAATGATGCAAAACTGCAATAATATTAGTGTATGATTTAATTGCTGATAGACTGACTTTATCATCTTACTTTGCCAAACATAGTTCCACAATCTCCTGTTTCAATTGACAAACTATGGCATGGCTCCAGCTTGTCCCAGCTTATTGATGAAACGCACTCCCTTTGAGCCTGCCCTGTTAACTTCTGGTTATGACTAACTTCTGAATGTGACAACTAATAACAGTACTGAGGTTTGTGTCATTTGCTTCCATGGGGTATCAGGCAGATCCAGTCACACTGAGACTTGAGGGTAGCCAATACTTCAGAGTCAGTCACTACAGAACTTACATTCTTGGATCAGAAGCTTCAAAGCCAGCCCGGTTGAGGTAATAGCCTGTAACTGCATCAGGAATCTGGGGAAGAAAAAAGAAGAGAGGACCTCAGGTTGTGGTCAAGATCCACAAAATCAATGCTACTGACACTTCTTAGTCAAGCAAGGTTTTATTGTATGTCTGCCATTCAGTGATGATCCGCCAGATGAACTCTAACCACTGACAGAAACTAATGGCATTGTCTGGGAGAGTGGTTGGTCCATAACAAAACCGGATTCTCACCACAGGCAGGAGCATATGAAGTTATCATGTATGGCAACAGAACCATCTAACGACTTACAATTTTCAATTATATAACAATTATTCAGCAGAGCTATTGTGGCAATTGTGGATTTACAGTATTTCAATATAAATGTGATTTAATGCTCTCATCATTCAGTTAATTGCTTGGATAATACAAGGATGGACACACTGTACCCTTTGGATATGATATACAAACATTGTTTCTTGGTTGAATTTCAATTTCACTTTGTGATGGTGAAAAGTGATTGACACAGTTATTAATAAACAGCTGGCCACTCATTTTCTTTCAATCAAATGTTGCAACTTTACTCACTGTGGGAGTGTACTCCTCCAGCTGCATGAGGAAATCTGCCAAGGGTGTGGTATTGATAGCAGGCTTCACATCTCCATTGGTGATGCCACCAGGAACATAGACACCGTTGGAGACAGATGTGTCTGCTGATGGTGTCACCATGGCAGCAGAGGCTGAAACTGTAATAAAATGGTGTGGGATGACTTAATTATGTTGAATTAAAGGGAAAAAATTGCACACATTTCTGCTGCATTTCACACATACTAAGATATTACAAGTTCTTTCTTCCGGGGAAAGATGCATTAGAGGTTGTACAAAGTACAAACCATGTTTGCAGACAGGTGCACAAAATTCCAGATCAACACATAATAGTGCATTATACATGTTAACCGTACTTACATCCATATTGTGACTGGAAAACAAATCTTCTATCTTACGTATAAAAAGCTAGCTATCCTGTTGAGCACACAAACATGGACACTGTACAATAACATTAGCAAAAGTCGGATAACGTTACCATTACTCGTGACCGAAGGGATGCTGCTGACGTTGGTTGTTGCATTATCATTTACGATACAGTTGCTTGAAGTTGAAGACGTCGTAGATGACACTCCAGTTGTGACAGACTGATTAACGTTGTCGATATTCATGTTGTTGAATGTTAGCTAACGCGCTAACCTTTGCTAGCTAGCACAGATAAATAACCAAATATGACCAAAAGTGCGATTCCGTGCTATATAGCTCGAATGATAGTCCTCGACAAAAGACTCTTTTGTGGAGTAAAGCTATTCTTGTGACTCAGAGAAGTCAGAATCACAGAATCAGGCAGTAGTTAGCATCAGAAATGTTTGTTTCTACCGTGCAGCAGAACGCTGATCTCACGCTGCAGAGCTAGCTGCGTCATGTGACCCTAGCTGTACGGCTCGGACCCGACGATAGAAGCCGAAGATTTCCGAGGACCCTCCACCGATTCTTCTGATAGCCCCGCGGTAGCGCAGTTTCTCATTTGTTTGTTGAACGGTAGGTTTATTTTGTTTAGTTGTATCAGCAGATAAAAGGTAATAAATAGCAAACATGTAACTAATAATACGGATTTAGTAACGCTGCTCAAACCCTCTTAATCCTTTTCTACAAGTGACACGAGCTAAAATGGTGCCTTCTGGTGCTGTTGGAAATAGTTCGCAAGATCTGTAGCGCGGTCCACCATGCTTTAGTCATCATCACACAGTCTGTCATCTCACTGATTTGACCGTGATGACTTCAATAAGACTTCAGCCTTTTCATGACAGACCTGTCTGCCGCACGGTGAGGTCTAAATGCCTGAAACATCCCACCAGTATAAAGAATTGATACAACGTTTTTAGAGGGAAAATGTGTCGTCTTTAAAAGAATACGTTCCGTGGACTGGTACTTTTATATATCATATGATCTGTATGACTAATAAAGAAAACGTTTAAGTTTTCTATATGAAGTTGCATTTCTCTCAAACTACAAGTTACCGGTTCCAAACAAGGAATTAACGAGTTTACGAGATGACCAAAGAACCAGAATGCAGCATTCTGGCTGTGTACACACTAGGGGGCGTTAGACAACTCTGAGACTGCTTTGCGGTCAGCTGTTTGGGTCGAAGAAGAGAAACACCGCTGGTGTAGTCATTCGTCCACTGGATGGCTATGTTGCAGTCGTGTCTGGACAGTGGACTAACGCGGAAGCGGGACAGGCTGTTTTGACAGCTTAATGGGGCAAAACAGGTAAGCAGTCAATTTGTTACGTCCTAAACTGACACATATTGTTTACCGGAAACACTTTTCACACATTTGAATGAGCAACCTTCATACAGCCTATTGTGCCTGTTAGGGTCTTTTTGTTCGGTTTTGTAAAGGGGTCTTTAAATGATGATTTCACTGTGACTAGAGGAGTGTAAATGTAGTAAAAATAAAAAATAAAACGGCCCAGATCACATGAAGTAATATTTCCCTGACTGGAATTGTAGAGGGGGTCACCTCTGACTGAAGACTGTTTCATACCTCAGACATGTGTCTGTAAGCTTTGATTTGTGTTAAAGTTCACAGGGCTCAAAAATGTCTTCCCCTGTCCGTGTGATCGTGGTGGGAGCTGGCTGTCGAGGGGAGATCTACTCCCAGTATGCATCCATCCACCCTGAGCGAGTAAAGGTCAGGAGAAGTTGCCTCACACCTAAAGCCTGATGTAGTCAGTCAATGTCTATGGATTGTGTTCTTAAATTGACAATATTGATATGTATACACTGGCACCGAATAATCTCTGTGGGCCAAATGAGCCAAGAAAAGATCAGGACAAGATATCCATGAAAGAAAAGTAAGGTGTGTCACAGTTCAAATAGATCCTCAAGTCCATGCTGTCTGTAGCCCTGAAGTAACAAGTGATGCAAATTATATACTTGTATTTAGTTAATTGCTATTTTACCTGAATAAATGGTCTGAATAACTTTCCACCACATTTACTTGACTTCATCCATTTCAGGTTGTTGGCGTAGCTGATCCAAGGAAATTTGCTCGCACTAAACTTCAACAGCAACACAAAATAGAAGATGAAAACATATTTGACGGTGAGCACATCAATTACATTTAATTGTTTATAATTATCTGCCTGATGCTAAATATTGTATTTTTTGTTTTGTTTTTTCAAACAAGACTGGCACAATATGGTTGAAAGAGAGAGGTTTGCAGATGCGGTCTTAATTTGCACCCCTGACCGCCTTCATAAGGTAAACATGCAATACATGTTTATGTTCTGTATATATGTGTATCTCTCAGTTTTAAGTCTTCTGTGAACACACCTCATTACCTGTTGAACAAGTCTGTTCGTCTATTGAATAATTATGTGTTCCCCAGGAACCTGCGATTGCTTTTGCGAAGAAAGGCTACCATGTTCTGCTGGAGAAACCAATGGCAGTGAGTGTTAGCCATCATATTATAGCGCAAAGCTCACATCTTGATATGGATGTTAATAATCATTCTGCCATATTTTTACTGTAACTTAGTAATAATAGTTTTTATATTCTGTTTTGTTGGCTGGTAAAGTGTGTAGGATTTAGTGACATATAATCGTGAGGTTGCAGATTGCGACCAACTGAGCACCCCTCGCCTCACTCTTCCCCGTGGTGGCCTCTAAGAAGGCGAAAGGCCCTCTATAGAGCCGGTGTTTATCCACTGTACTTTGTACATTTCCAGTAAATATATCTATACAACAATCAACCTTCTTTGACTTCAGACAACTGCAGAAGACTGCACAGCGATCGTGGAGGCTTGTACTCTGAGTGGCGTGATGCTGTCAGTGGGTCACGTCCTCCGCTATGATCCTCTCATCCACAAGATAAAGGTGAACGCTTTCTGCCAGACCTTCTCTGTATGAACCATATGACCATGGTTTTACAGTTTTGAGTGTACAGATGTCTACTCATCAATCAATGATGAATGGATCTTTTTCCAGGAGCTGATTGATGCTGGAGCCATAGGGGATGTGATCCACATTCAGCACTTTGAGCCGGTAAGAATGCAGATAGAGTAGATCAGAAAACGAGAAAACAACACTTTACATTCAGGACTCTTCATTAAACATCATTATTTAAACAGCATGTGTGTGTGGTTTTTATTTTATTTTAACTGTAACGCATTAGTTTTGTCTTTTCTTCCAGGTTGGGTTTTACCACTTTGCTCACTCATTTGTTCGGGGGAACTGGAGGAATGAAGCAGAGAGCTCTTTTGCTCTTTTAGCTAAGTCATGTCATGACATCGACCTTATACATCACTGGGCCGGAGCACGCAGGTAAACCAACGAAGAAGCCAATGATTCACTTCAAGTTTTACTCATCTCAAGAGATTAGATGCATTTAACACTGAAAATAAGTTAGTTGTTATAAGTGTATACATTTGTTGAATGCCTATTTCCAAACAATGCTAGCAGGGACTAGACCCCTTACCCTGGTGGTTTTGTAAGACCACTCTCTGTGTTTTCAGCTGGACAAGCCTGTTTTCTGTGAGTTTATTCTGCTTTTCCTGAAATTAATCATTTACATCACTGTTTGTGTGGCCAGGTGTGTCAAAGTGTCATCGTTTGGATCCCTCAGCCACTTCACTAAAATAAACAAGGTGTGTGGTCTGTTTGCAGGTTTCCCAATACAAAGAAATAATCATTGTTGTAAAGAAAACCATCAGCTTCTACAGATACAAACATTTTGTTCTGTAGTTTTACAAATAGATCAAATAGATATCCCCCCAAATGTGTTTGTGTCATGAAGACGTTTTATATCCATGACAGCGAAGAGCAGAAATCTCTACACTAAACCTGAATCTAAAATGTGACTTCGCCTGTTTTCTGCCAGCCAACAGGTGCTGCAGATCGCTGCCTGGACTGTTCAGTAGAAAGAGACTGTCCGTACTCAGCGCGCAAAATCTACGTGGATAGAGTGAAACAGGTTCAACACATGATTTCCACAAATGATCTACTACTCTTAACCATGCGTGAATAATAATACTTTCGTTGCTACACAACATTTTTCATGCACTGTCTTTGTCTTTGTGTATTTATGTGTGTAGGGTCACACCGGCTGGCCTGTGTCAGTCATATGTCCCAACTCATTCCCAGACATCGAGTCAGTCACTGAGGCACTGAGGAACGGACCATATGGCCGCTGTGTCTACGAGTGTGACAACGATGTCTGCAGTAACCAGGTTAGAACACACTGGCATTATACCACAATCATGACTGGCTTCTCTGTGACACCTCTTTTTTCCATGAAGTTTTGTTTCTGCTTAAATTAAACTCAAATCGCTGCAGGAGCACTACTGCTGCTCTCACTGGCTCTTTTGTTATTTACATTCTTTCCTGTTTCCAGAATTTGTATTGTTATTTAGTCATTATGATTTAAAAAAATAATAATGTTTTAAAGTGATGAGTTTGAGCCAAAAACATCTTAAAAGTGCCTCTTTTGTCGTAATTATGCTTTTACACGAAGGTTTGACTCATATACATTCACAAAAAAAGTTTTACTTCAAGTCTGTCAAATAATTAGGAGATTAAAGCCATTTTCAAAGATGTTTAAACTGAATTTTTTAAAAAATCCTGAAGATGTATTTTTTACGTTCCTTTAGACACAGAATGTCCCATTTACATTTAATGTATCTCTCTCTCATCTTTTTGCCCAGGTTGTTAACATGGAGTTTGAAGGAGGTGTGACGGCGGCCTTTTCCATGGTGGCGTTCACTGAGGAGATCTGCCAGCGAAAAACAACCATCTCCGGCAGCAAGGTAGGAAAGAAGTGCTTACAATACAAGAATTACTTCGGGAGCCAGCAGAGAGAAGATACATCAACTACCAGCTCACAGAAATTAGAGTAATTCTACCCGAACAAAACTGTTTATGCATCATGGAGAGGAAAGTAACATAAAAAATAAGTAGTATATTACGTCCATGTATGATACAGACAATAATATGCTGCAGCAGCATTAAGTGTCCTCTTCCATTTAACTAAGAAGCCTTGGTCTGTTGCTCACCGTTAAACACAGCCCAGAGTAAGTGTGACGGAGTACTTTCGACCATGTTGTGTACCTTGATATTGATATGTATTAATCCAGTGTAGCACGATTTAGTTGTATCAACTGAGCGGTATTTTAATACTGAACTGTGTCTTCACAGGGGGAGCTATCATACAATGGCCACGAGGTACGCGTGTTTGATTTTCTGACGGAGACAGCCACGAAGCACACAGCACACAACAATGCTCCCAAACACTTTGGCATGAGTGGACATGGTGGAGCAGACTACCACCTTATGAATGCCTTTATTTCTGCTGTGGCCGTGAGTATTTACTCAATTTTTCTTTTTGTCAAAGTCTAGTTTTGTGGACAGCTTTTTTTTTTCTCAATGGCAGTCCATCAGTAGAGATGAAGAATATTTACTGTAATTACACATTTGTACCTGTAAGGGAGGCACTAACTCTACATTCATGTATACAGTATAGAAGCACTGACTGTGTGTGTGTGTGTGTGTGTGTGTGTCTGTTCCTGTGTTTTTGTGAGCACAGAACAATGACCCATCCCTGATCCGCTCGGGACCTGAGGAGACGCTGCAGAGCCATTTGTTGGTGTTTGAAGCGGAGCGTTCGCGACTGGAGGGCAGGGTGGTGCACCCTGGTGACACTAGCAACAGCTACTGACAAAAACACAAAAATGATCTCTCCTTAAAGATTAAACCTCGTAATCATACCTAGATTATTACAGAC
>CAEMYA010002124.1:398696-485179 GCA_903131615.1 Diplodus sargus
TACATTCATGTATACAGTATAGAAGCACTGACTGTGTGTGTGTGTGTGTGTGTTTGTTCCTGTGTTTTTGTGAGCACAGAACAATGACCCATCCCTGATCCGCTCGGGACCTGAGGAGACGCTGCAGAGCCATTTGTTGGTGTTTGAAGCAGAGCGTTCGCGACTGGAGGGCAGGGTGGTGCACCCTGGTGACACTAGCAACAGCTACTGACAAAAACACAAAAATGATCTCTCCTTAAAGATTAAACCTCGTAATCATACCTAGATTATTACAGACACAACTGCACCGTTGAATAGGGGGCCAAATCTTGTAGTGTGATCATGCTGCTTTTTTTTTGTTTATATTGCTCAGGGATTTTAATACTACGTGTGTGTAGGTGTGTGTTTGAGTGAGAGTGAGTGAGTGAGTGAGTGAACAAGTAAACCTTTAAAATGTTTAATTTATGTAGGAATTTGATAATTTGATAATCTGATTTGCTATAAAAAAGTTGGAAATCAGTTTCAGTCTCAGTTTGATCTTAATGTGCCTCACTAATGCGACCCCACACACCTGATGACTTTCCCCACCTGTGTCAGCGTGTACAGTATATCTAAGGATATTAATGAATACCGACCGGTTTGAAGCCAGTTGATCTGAACTGCTTCTTGAAAGGCTAAGTGCTTAAATGTAAAAAAAAAAAAAAACACAAAGAGAAAAAAGCAACCAAAAAACAAATACTGCTGAGCTATGCAACTTAACCTACTGAAATAGATTTATTGAATTCATAAGTATCACTGGCAGGAAATACACAAACTTTCAAACTTATTTTAAATCCAAGATACCATGAGCATGTTTAAGCATATTTAGAAACCATACTTCTATGTGAGCATTCACTAAAAGAGCAAACTGTATAGTATAGCTTGTAGTAATTAAATGTTCAGCACAGACTTAGTTTCAGTAAGTCATTGTGCTGTATGTAGTGGCAGTCCATAGAGCAGCATCGATTGAACATCAGGTCCATCTTCTTTTTACTCTCAATCTGAGGAATAAATAAAAGAAGACCTTCTTCTCATGTCTGCAGGGATATGTAATAAACATTTGGACCTATTGGACAATAGCTTAACATGGGAATATCAACAAAAATACAGCTATAAACTTTTATATAGACAAACAGGTGTGACATTTCATGACAGAAATCTATATGTGGACTACCTCAGAATCAATCAACTCAATATTTTTTGATTTGGAATAAACTTTTCTTTACTCATTGACTCCTTTGCCTCCAGCAGCACTAACACCTCTCAGTCTTGGTCATCAAGGAAGTGTGACAGAGATCATTAATTCATACATGCAGCTATTTCAAGCATGCACCAAATAACATTCAACTGTGCTATATCAGTTAACTTTGATCATCATATCTGATACCTGCACACTTTGGTGCGGGGGTTGCAGCGGCGGTGTTCAGTCTGACAGCCGGGGCGCTGCTTCCCAGGAGCTGCTCTGCTATGGCAGTGAGGCTGTCCTGAAGATGAGAAAGTCATTAATATGTGACAGCAACAGGTATTTTCATCAGTGTGCAGCCTGACATATTCCATTGATCATTTCTTTTATCAGATGTGAGATTGCTGAAGGCACTCAATATGCAGTAGCCTGAAACAAAAATCTACGGACATTTTCAGTCACATTTTGACAGTAAGTGAACACTGCTTCAGATCACATGAAGGCTCCTTCCCTTAATGGAACAGAGCCTTTATCAATGCCATTAGTAACCCCTGTGTTTATCTTCTGGTTTGTTTTTGGTTTGCTGTGGACAGTACCAGTAGTTGGTTTTCATCTTCACTGAGATGGTGTTTTCTGTCCACATACCCACTTGCTGAGCTTTTCCTGAAAGTGAACGTAGGACAGCAGCGTGAGAAGCTCTTTAACTCTGTCCTCCACCATTGTCAGTGACTCTCTGATGTCTTCATCCAGGATTATATCAGATGAGCCCGATTGCTCTGGTCCGTAGCTGACCTGAAGCAACGACTTGACACCTTGGGAAAGTAGTTGTGAGATGTTTGAAAGAAACTGCAACATTTCAACAAGACTGATATTGCAACCGTTATCTTATTCCCCATTGATAGATGAACATTTCATTGTCAACAATGTAGCAAACTATTTTGCAACATTTTAAAAGTATTTAAGCGTAAATTAGCTGATAACCAAATTGGCAGGTGCTCTTACTTTAGTTTAACAGATTCCCATCAAAACCCAGCTGCCGTTGCTATCTTACATAGAACAGATTTTGATGAATTGAACTGAATAACCACAGCTGGCTTTCGCTTCTGTGAATGTACTTCTTTTTATGGTATCTTCAACTAGAGACGATCTTGCAATGAGATCACACGAGCAGCACTACCAACACATCAATGTTCTGACCAATGACAACTCAGCAGTGATCACCACATACAGTTATTCCAGCAATGTTTATATACTTTATATTTTTTCTATCGAGAAAAAAGAAAAACTATGTGAGGACAATAAATAATGTTATGCAGCAGTGCTCGATGCTGTACCTTCTTTGAGCTGATCTAGGAGCTGTTCCTTGAACTGAACATGTTGCTGATAAACTGCCAGCTGTTGCTCGGTAGCCTCTCGTTTGACAGCAGCTGTCAGCTGAAGAGCCCGATCCTCCTCCTGCTGCTTCTGCTCTTCAGCCACACGGGTCTCTCTCTCACTGCAAAGCTTTTAGTCCAAGACACAACGAAAGACAAGAGCGTAACTGCAGTGATGTTTCTATTTGTCTCTCTCTTCACCTCCAACACAAACATACACAGGTAACACTAACCTGAGAGTTCTGCCTTCGCGCGGCCTCTGCTTCATTGCGCTGGTAGTTGACAAAGTTCAGTAAAGTGTAGGTCTGCTCCTCCACTGATGGGAACAAACGACAAACATAATGTCACTGCTGATAAAATGCAGAAATGCCATGAACTAATAATGCTTACAGAGGACCTACTTTGTATGAAGTTGCTGATCAGTTTGTCCAGGTTGACTTCCCCCACCTCATTGAGGATGTGTGTCATAAGATTCTCAAAGTCTTTCAGTTCCAGTTCCTTTGACCCTGACTGCTTACACTTCTCCGCTACGGGGACAACAGTGAAACTGAAGTGAATACATGACAAGATCCTTACTTTATCTATGGCACCCAGTTAATGAAGCTTACCTCAGAGTTGCTGTACATAAAGAATGATGTAAAGCATTGTTTGTTTGTTTTTTTTTTAATCAGTGTTGGGTTACAAAACATTAATTGGCTAATTATTAGAATAAAGACAATTCATAAATGGGCCCAAAAAAGTTAATCAGGGCTGAAATCACAGACACACAGTTGGGGTATACTGTAGTAATACTGTAATAGAAAATACGATAAATTATACAATCAATGAATCTATAATATTAATGTTCAGCCTCTATTCAGAATTCAAAGACGTTTTACTCGCAGAATAAAAGATAAGTAGCAAAAGAAAAAACGTTGTTTAAATCTCTTTACTAGGCGTCCTCAGTCAAGTAGTGACATCTCCTGAACACAAGGTGTCAGTAGTTGATTAGATTATGAGTCGACGCTCCACCAGCCTGGACTGACTTTGCTCAACAGAAGGATTTAATGAGCTTGTGGAAAAGGTGCAACAAACTGGAGAAAGCAAGAACCTGCAGCCTGTAGCACCACGCTTTAGGTGAACAGAGGGATCATAGAACTTTGTACGCTCAGGTTGCTGACATTTAAATTTCTGCAATAATATTTTGATTCCTACAAATGCACATTATGGTTTTTGGTCACAAAATCGTAATGGCAAAAACACATTTTGTGTCAAAAGCACGACATTTACAGTCACCTCTTCTGTGGTCGACGTCATGGCTGCGTGTGTTGGCCTTTGTGTTTAAGAACGCCTTTAAGTAGCTGTTAGAGGACAACTCCGGTTGCAGGTTTCTTATTTGTTCAAGATACTGAGCATCTTTTGCATTTTGGTCCCTCAGCGTCCTCTGTGTTTCTTTCATCTCCACACTAGATGCAACCATAGATCGACAATAAATTAGACAGTTAGTCAGAGTGGACGTACTTTATCTTCATTATCTAATGCTCAAATAAATGAGAAGCTGCTTCTTTATAAGCACCGTTGTTACTCCTAAAATATATCCAACTTCTTTCAAGTACCTGATGGGAAACAAATATGAACATGCACTCTAACCTAACAGAATGGTTTACCTGGAAGCAAAGGCTTCAGTACATTTAGTCATCAGGTTACCAGTATCCTTGCAGATTGTATGGAGTTCCTGAATGAGATAACACAGAGTAAACGACATTATCAACATCAAAGTCTTGCCTGGGTCTATTCCCAAACCTCTAATCATCTAATGTAATTAATTAGGTAAGAGGAATGGAACCATCATTCTGGTACCTCTCCCTTTGTGTTCTAAATATTTGTAGCATGTATTAGCAGCAAAATTCAAATCTAAGGTCTGACAAATGTCAAGTCAACCTGCCTTTTCCAGCAGGGACTGAACATGCAGGAACTGTTTCTTCTCCAGCTGCAGTGTCTTCAGTTCCTCCCTCAACTCTCCATTTCTGGACATCAGCGTATTAAAGCATTCGATACCCTCGAATAGAAACAAACCGTTTGAAGTGATGAGGTCGGTGAAAATCTCATTTGAACGCATGATAAAGTGGATTACCAGTTTAAGACTAACCCTGTGCACTTTGTTTTTTATCTTTAGTAAGCTGTTTTCAGATTTCATACTGCAGTGTGTCGTTCCCCCACCAGTCCTCTGTCCTACCAGCTTCCTCTCCCATTCTGAAATCTAAAAACAAAGTAATAAAACAAGTGGGGCCAACTTCAGCAGGATCAAATCAGGAGGAAATTCACTGGGCTGCGTTCTGTGTAAGGTCCCTGGAAAAGCTGCTTCACCTGATCATTCAGAGACGCCCCTTTGTCTTTTTCCGCTTCCAGCTCCTCAACCACTCTGCCCTCACAGGCCAAAATGGCAGTGGGATCTTGAACATCACTAACATCGGCGTTGTGGCTAAAACAACTGTGAAAGACTCTGAGGTTGCGTAAAAACCCTTCGCGTTCATCCTGGAGCCTCTGGAGCTCCTGTCTGATCAACACAGGGACACACACACACACAGAGAAATCACACACAAAGTTCGAACAAACATTCTCAGAGGACATAAGGAGTTACGCCAGAGACGTTCTACTATTGTAGAAGGTCCTAGAAGGACTTTGGTTACGCCTCAGGCAAACATCATAACACAGATGCCTTTAAGAGACTCATTTTCAGGATGCTGTCGTTGGTTCATGTCCTCTGACAACAACCGCCATCACACACAAATGGCTGTAGTTCTGATTGAGAGCTTATTCAATGACCAGAAATGCCCTTGACTTTTAGATGAATGTCTGCATATTAATGTCATATGGTGTCTATAATCATATAATTAATCAATGCAAAATGTCTGGTGCTGCCAAGATTTGGTATAATAGAAGGGACAGCACTTACTTGCGTATTTGGATGAGGCCTTGAGTTTTGTTGATATACTCCCGCTTGGCCCTGTCTGCTCTGCGGTACTGCTGCTGCAGCTCGGTCAGGTATGTCTCAGCTGCATTAAAGAAATACTGTGTACTGATATGCTGAAGCTATGTCCCCTATCAAAACTAGTGTTTAATCAATGATAGATTTGGTTTTTGACAGAGAGAGAAAGAAATGTTTCTAGCATTGGCACTGTGTGAGATATACTCACTATACTGAGCCAGTTCGGGCATTGTGACTCAGAGAAGTTTATTAACTTTATTTATGATGTTGAACATAATCCTCTAGTCACATGAGCAACACACACATGCATCTTATCCGTGTCGCTGGTTGAGACCGGGAGTTGAACACTAACGTTAGTCGTGTGGATCTGATGTTGAAGCACTTGGCGCAACACAAGTGTGATGTGAAAAGCGAGCGGCGTGACTTAACTTACTGCAAGGATCCAGAAGCAATTGTCTTCTGGCAGGAAATGATGGCCTCATGCTGACTTATGTTCCGCTTCGAGTCTGAAGAACAAAAAAAAAAACGTGAAAGGTTTTCTAGTGTGACGCTTTCTTAAACATGGTGACAGTACAAAGCTAAAGGTAGCGTTACTAAGTGAAATTTGCGACGAAGCCAGCTCAGTCGGGTTTGATTTCAACTGACGTTAAGTGACATTGATGGCCACTGAAGTTAATAAATAATGCTGCATTGGTTCAAATAATAGAGTTACTGGCTTTAGTATATTAACTACCTCTTATAGTTAGGTTAAGTACTTCACTTTATGTTAAATTTGTTAACAATACCAAATCCGCTAGCTAGTTCACTAACTGAAATATCGTTAGCTAACAGTAGCTAGGAAAAACGTTAATTGGTGTCGGTGTGTTAATTCTTAGCTAGCCTCGGCTCTCTAACTAAATAACTTAGCGTTAAAAGTAACAAGTCATACCGTTACAGATGGAGACGAACATGTGTCAAAACATGCGTGTTTACCATCTATGTTTAGTCATTACACTAGCATGTTAAACTAAATCAAAGCTAATGTAGCTAACCAACTAGGATTAAAGCACAACCTTCAGTTAGCTGTTATTTGATTCCAAGCTAGCTGGTTAGCACTATTTTTTTGCAATGTGCTGAGACGTTAGCAGGTTGTTGAGGCATGAAACAAATACAATTAAAAGTAAATTAAATTAAACACTATTGTATGGCTGTGATAAAGACAAGGTTGAGCGATATGTGCCTAAAGGTGCTATGTGCAACATTTTAGCAGTAATTACAATACACTGTCAAATGAATACTGTAACGTTATACTGTTTGTAAAGGGTTGATATCAAGTTTAAACCATGCTATTGATTTACAATATTGATGCATGAATATTGACTGAAAGAAATTAAACTTATCCCATACTGGGGGCTAAACCTGCGCAACCTTGAATAAAAACCAAACTGGGTTCAACACCTGGTGTTGGGAACAGGTTCGTCTTTCAGTAAAATTCCATTAAACATTAAGTTCTTGTACTTCCATAGTGTGTTTCTAAACTTGGCACCCACACTGTACATACAGCCACTACTTTGACCCCTGTGTAGACATTTGACTGTTAATGGTGCTAAAATGTTACACACACAGAAGTTAGCACAAGCCAGCGGATAAAACACCATCTCAGGAGGTGAGGATGCTTACACTATAATAGTTAAAGATGGTTTTGGATAGGAAATTGGGCTGCTAACCATTTACTGAAAGCACTCAAAGATGTCTGCGTGGATGCTCTAAAAGCAAAAAATACTGGAAAAAGTCCTCAACAGCTGAATCCCATATGGGGTTTCCCGTAATCCTCATATGGGATTCATCTGTCGGCGCCCATTTTGGAGACTGGATTGCAGGTTTATACTTGCTGACACGGATAATGCCTGCAGGTATCTTTCCAGAAACAGCTGCTGCTAAATTATTTTATCATCATATAGCATCTGTCATCCTGTTTTCTTTTTTTTCTTTTTATTGTAAGTGAGGCTAAAGAGTTCATTACAGTGCACAGTCCTTGAAATACAGTCTGACTCATTTTCTGCAACACACTAATGGTAAAACAGCTCTACAATTTTATCAGGATATCACATTCCTTCATGGAGGGAGGTGTCTTTAATTACCCTCTGAACACAATAATGTCAACAGCAGCACACACCATTCCTGGACCTTGCAACACATTCAGGATGACTAATTCTGGAGTGTGTCCTAGAGTCCATACTCCCATGTGGATCGCATTGTGTTTCTGGCTGGACTGACACAGTTATAACACTGCTGTGGCAAGAAGGGCGTGTTAGAGAACGAAGAAATGACGAAATGATTGAATCACAGAAAAACTTTGACCCGGTGCCAGGACGGGATTACAGCAGCCGTGTCGGCACTCCTTCGGGCAAAGCTTCCTATTTTCCATTTGATGTAATGTGCACGGCGTGTCTCCGAGCTGTTTCTAAACAAACCACAAGCATGTAGTTTCTGACAGAATGGAACCAGGATGAGCAGTGTTAACTTCTGTGTGGTTTTTTTTTCAGAGTAATAGAGATCAAGGGGGAGTTCCCCCCGTCCTGTCTTTAAGAGGATGATCGGTCCACGCAAGAACAGGTTGGGTTAAACACACAACACAGTCCAAGTTAGAGTGGCGACGTGCTCCCGGAGACAAGTTTGCAAACTGAGTCAGCAGCTGTATTTTTTAATGACTCAACCGATCCACCGCAGAGCCCTTTCGTTTCTAAGAGCCCTGCCCTCAGCCCTCCCTCCCACACAGGCACGCACTGCCTACGTTTACGCGAGGGTTTACCTCACCACAGCATCACTTCCTCCCACTGTTCTCGTCTGCATATGGCCAATAGCAAAAAGAACATATTTTTCCAAAGAAGCAATTAAACTTTCAGTGGTATTGGAAAGTTTGTGTAATTATGTATCTCATGTTTTATTTTATCAGTTGAGTCTGTATCTCCTCTGATGTTTTTCACCTCCCTCTCATGCTTGAAGCTCCATGTTTTTTCCTCCGATAATGATCTGTGATATAGACTGATCGACATGCTGTGACGGGTGATATGCTGAATTTTCTGCCGAGCTAATAATCCCATGATCCTCCGAGTCATTTACTGTATGAATCAGTCATGTTGCCAGGAAGAGACTCCCACGTCTGCCTTGAATTTTCTTTGACTCTTACCTTTTTTTCATTCGGTAATAACTAGTGGGGGCTGTTCTAATGTCCCACTGCCTTTTTTTTCTTTTCTTCCTCACATGACAGGCGATCTGTGAACAAGGAAGGAAGGAGGAGGAAAGCAAGGAGTGGAACAGTAAACTCTACAACACGGTGAAGTCGGGCTCTGCCGGTGACTCAACAGGAAATGATGGAGCGGGAGTAAGTAAGGTGAGAGAAGGAAGGGGAGGAGGGTGGGAGTGAGAGGATACATAAAGTGAGGGAGAAGAAGGATGACTGGCTTTGTCATGCCTCAGGATTCTAAACTATGTTGTGGGTAAAGACAGATTAATAGGAAAGATCATGGTTTTCTGGGGAAATCTGCAGTGTGTAAAAAGAGACAGATGGCCTCGTCATTTCTCCTCCCCACTACTCTGCACAATAGAGTCATGACGTGGGCATGCACACATAGTAAATAATCAGCAGACGAAAAACAACATTACCAAAATTGACTATGTTCCGTTTGCCCTGTGTGTTACGTGGTGAGTCAAAAAAGACTTTGACCTTCGAACAAGTTGGGAAGACAAGCAAATATTGACAGTCTTACTGTCACATCCGGCTACCCAAAACGAAAAACACCATGTGTCCACGTCCTGATGAGCAATCTTATGATAGTGCAAACCACTTGTGGTTTTTACTCTGAAGATGGTGTTTTATGCAGCGATCTGTTACTAAGGAGCAAAATACTATCAAGAATACAGTCAAATTCATTGCCCATATACAGTTCAAATGTAAAGCTCATTTTCTCCCTACTTTATACTCACTCGTCACATCTTAAACTTTTAATGAACTGGGGATCAACTTCACAGGCCTGCGGAAGGCCTCCCACTGGGCCTGCAGACCCTCTGCCCGCATTGAAGCATGAAAGCTGCCCGGGCCTCCAGTGCTGCATCCTGGGTAAAGAATCACTCTTTTCATGCTCTGGTCTCTGCCATTCAATGAAGCTGTCACCATGAAATCAGATGTCACAGGGTTTAAATCACTCTATTCCTCGCTACTTCCTCAATCACTCCTTTGCCTGCTGACTCAGTTTTGTTTCTCCCTGTTGGTAGCCTGGGAAAAAAAGTGTTTTCTTTCTTGTCCTTTATATAGAGATCGCACCACCACACATTGAGCTGCGTGTCTGCGTATGTGTGTGTGTTTTCCACCTCTCATCCGTTACTTTCCTCATAGCTGCATATCATTCACGTGATACGTTAGCAGCCTGGAATGCTGTTTGTGTCATTTGATAAAAAGCAAATCAATTTAGCATAGATTTCACAGAGGGTATTTTCTTTTGACCCACAGTGTAGTTCCTGAGCTACCCCCACAATCAAAGGCAGCACAAACATCCTTCTTCAGGCTGTCCTCCTCTTCCTTGCGGTGGCTGCTGGCTCTTTGATAACTGAGCTGTCTCCTCACAGGATGAGGTCAAAGGCCGTGGTGCGAAGCCCACTCAGAGACATTTGAGGAGCCCGATTCCTTCCTGACGCCTCCAACTTGTCAGACAGATTAAATTAAAACACATTAAACAAAGGGTGTGTTTTTCAGATCACATATAACTCTACAGAAGATAAAGTCTGAATGACTACTGATTCAGAAAGTAATTCTAATTTTTGTTAACCTCATATATTCATATAGCAAACTCCTAAAGAACATATATTACATGTATCAAATGCCCTGTTTGGCAGTTTACTGATTAACATAAAAACATTGAACATGACTGTTCCATGTCAGGCTGAAGGAAGTGGTGGGTGGTAACAAAGAGATGTAATAAACTCGATCTGAGAATTTCATAACAATTTCTCTCTTTTCACAGTTACTGCAACTTCAGTCTGGAGTTGGATGACGATGCCCCTGTTTTTCAGCTCTGGCACCCTACAACAAAGCTTACTCAATCATTCCAGAGCACTTGATTAAATGGACAGGAATTTTAACCTCTTACACATGTAGCATCTGTCTGCAAAGTCTTTTTACATGTTACAACCTCTGACATTGATTCACAGGAGCGACAGCGATTAAAAGGAATGTGAAACTCAAACACAAGACAGGTCGACCGTGACTCTGAAAACAGTCACAGGCTTGTCAGTCTGCAGTCAGTACTGGGCTCTAATTACTATTACATGTTTGTACACAGCTGGTTCCTCTATAAGAGAATTCCCTGTGTCACCGTGTCAGCACATCAACCTACACAAATGTATTTACCATAGAACACGTATGTTAACACCTACTTATTCATTTCCTATTCCAGCTTTGGACATTGTTAACCGAGTGGTGGGCAGACATTTCTCTTCCGGGATACTGAGATCTGCTCTAGCGATCCAGCTTGATGATGGACTATTATCGCTGTTTATTCTTACTATTCCTGTACAGTACTGTTTACAACAGAATGTGAAGAAACAACAGCGTTGATGTTTCTTCAAAGACATCTATGTATGAGAAGCTAGCATGCCAACCAGGAAGACGCAGCCTTTGCTGTTTTGTTGTACCACCTTGTACCTCAGCTGGGAGATTCATGTGAGTGGCGAGTTCACTATGTTAATAAGGAAACAAAATAAACTCACAAAGTGTGAAGCTTTTCCTGACAAAATAGAAAAATGTAAATAATAAACCTTCTGAATTAGCTGTTTTGGAACTAAGACAAGCTTAACTTCCTTGTTAAAGTGACTATGAGGACCTTTTAAGTGTTTGTGATTATAAATGACCTGTAACAGCAAACGAGACCCCCAGAGCCACAAAGAGTTTTATAGTGAGCAGCAGTTAGCGGCTATGCTAACCGCTGTATTATTGTAGTTACCTTTTTTGTTCTTGCTGAATCTTACAAATTACCCCTTTAACCTCGATGTGTCCTGCATATTTATCTAGTCGAGCGCATAAAGAATCACGAACAGAAGGCGTCGGGATGGGCCCAGCTTTGATGGCCCATCTTAAATTTTGCCGCAGCATGAGGGAGTTCCCTTAAAGCAATCCATCACATCTTTGAAAGAAGCACAAGGAGGAGGAGGGGTACAGATGTGGGAGGTGGGCTTCTGACTACACTGACAGCTGTGAGGGACGGAGGTCTCTCAGAGCAGGAAATGACTTGACCTCCCCTGTGGGAGACTGGCCCACCCCGACAACAGCCCCCACAGCTTTGAGCATCCCGGGTCACCACCAGCGCCCACAGAGGGCAGTGAAGCAACAGCAGATCAGCCACGGGCGAGAAAATCTGCTGGTCCTGGCAGCAAAGACTTTGTATTTGGACGGTGTCTTGTCACCAACACTAGACGAGAGGGATTGCGAGTGTTGAGTTTCAAAATCAAGATGTGAGCTGCGCCGTGGCTTCTCCTACATTCGTTTCGTACGTGACAACTGACAGCAGCTAGTCATATGTCACACTGGAGTCATGTGCCAGCAATCGCTGCATTGCACAACAGGAAGTTGATCAAACAGTTTATTTGCTAAAAAGTATGAGTATTCCTTTAAGCAAACAAATCACGTGATTGCAGCAATAAAAGCCCATTGCACGTGGCGTATTTATTTAGTGGGCTTATATACTGTAGGTATAAGGCACTCCTTAATTCATATATGATCCTGTGGATTTTATTAGTTTTACAACTGGAACAACTGAACAATAGGACAGAAGTGGAGGAGGTCACAGGTCATTGGCATCGCTCTTACATTTTTACGAGGCGGTTGTATTGTTCAGTGCTAAACAATATTTAATGAGGATTTATTTGGATTATTACCACAATAAAATGATTATTTGGCAGTCTGGCGGAGGACTGTGGGCTCAGTGTGGTCTGGATGGGTAAAAGCAAGAATGGTCTGCACTCACTTCCCTGTTATTTTCTCGTAAATGGCCTCCTGTATTGTCCTTCTGCCTCTCTCGGCGTGGGCGAAGACAAACACAGACAGTGAACTCCTATGTGACATGGAGGCTTCAAAACAAGTTTGCGTCCGCGATGACTGGGCTGACAATCTCGTCCTCGTTCTTCTCTATCAGTCCTATATTGTACTTGTGCCAGCAGCCACCCACACACACTCTGACTCCCACACAGGTCAGACCAAAATTGTTTACTGCCTTATGAAGGGCAATTTCCCAGAGACTCATTACACAAGATAGATACAAATGATTCTAATTCTGGAGGTCGCTGGGCTTTGTTGCAATTGAGTCGCCTTGTGTCGGGAAACATTGATTTGCAAAAACTGGAAATGTTGATTTGTTATTTATGAACATTCTCCTAAGTTATCCAAATATATAATAGATTAATGAAAGAGACTTCTGCTCTAATTAGTCGGATGTCTATTGATTTCCACAGGTTTGCTGCTCCACTGGCAGCGAAGACACATCTTGTGGATGCTGTCGACTGTACCTGAGCTGGAGATTCTGTAAATATTATACTAATTGCCTTTATTTTGTATATTTAGGTTGTATATATTTCTTTTTACATTGTTGGCATTCTGTATTTTACATTGTTGGCATTGTTGCCATTGTAAAGAGAAACATGTTTCCCTGCTGTGCATATAACATTAAACTTTTTGAATCTTAAATCTACTATGACCTACATTGTGAAACGAAAATCCACAATTTATTTACGACAATTTATTAGATCCTTTAAGAATATAATGCTCCAATTACAATCAAAATACTGGATGTGAGTAAAAGTACAGAAATAACAGCAGCATAATGATACAAAAGAACCAAAAGTAAAACGACCAATGATCATGTTATTTGATTATTTTGACTTTGTAATGGTAAAATAGATAACAAATACAACGTCTTATGTGCTGTATTAATGTTTGTTCAGTAATTGAATCAAGACCATTGCATCCTATTTAATGAGATCATGTTTTGTGTCTGTGGAATTTAAATGTGCAAAGCTGTCAGTTAAATGTAAAGGATTTCAATGCTTCCCTCTGAAAAGAAGTGGAAGAGAATGAAGTCCCAATTATTTAAGTAATGTACAACTAAATAAACACAAATGTAGGCCCAGTTAATTTCCACCACTGCTTGTTTATGAGCCACAGGCGAGTTTCCTCTGATGCTTTGTGTTTTTCGGGGTATTTTTTCCCTTTAAGAGCAGCTTGGGTGGAGTTACAGTGCGGTGCCCGGGGAGCTGCTTGCATTTATAAGGAGATGTGGAAAAGCGCGTCACTCTGACAAAATGAGTTTCGCCTCCCAGCTTTGTTGACAGAGGAGGGATGTTGCACATGGTTCAGTTTTCACTGGGAGACGAGCGGCTCGTACTCTGCTGGTAGATTATCTGTCTTTGGACCGGAACAGATCGACCGAACCCGGCTGTACGTGATGGACAAGAAGTCTTGTGTTTTCATGGTAAGACTTCATTTCTACTTAGCAAGGGAAATAATGTGTTTATCAATGGGAAATGTGCGTTTAAATCCACTTAAACCGAGCGACCAGGGTCAGTTTGATATGTGATCGAGCAGGACCAGGATCAGGACCAGCACCGGGCTGCTCCGCGCCGGGAAGTTCACGTTAACATGTCAAAAGACTCGGCTGCCTTGACCGCTGACCAGGATCACCGTCACTTCAGGTGTTTCTTTGAAAAAAAGTCCCTCTCAGTTGAACAGTACACGGCCCCGTCGGACGGGGTTAGAGTAGGCAGTGAGCAGCGGGACAGACTGTTCTCCTGACCCGCTGCACGGCGCCCTCATGTCCGCCGAGAAGTCCCGTCGAGGCGGGATGGGTGAGTCCTGGCTCCTGGTCCGGTCCGATCCGCCGCTAGTGGGCGCTGAAAGGAGCCAAAATGGGGAGACATTAATAATTCAACTGAGAATGATGATATCGTTTTGGTACATTTCACATGTACTATTCTGTACTAGGAATCTGCAGAGTATCGATCTATATGTAGCTATCTGATTATATATTCATGTTGCCTATATGAATACTTATTTATCCTACTAAATAAATCATGCTTTACATAAGAATGTATTTTAATCTGTGACGATATTACTTCAAATGCACTGAAAGGTGTAGCAGTATAGATAGTCTACTTAGTGAGACTGCTTTCATGTTGACTCTAAAATATTATTAAAATTGTATAAAATGAGTTGTATTATGTTTATTATATTCTTTTCTCACGCAGCTTCAAGTCACATTTGAAGGCTGCACATTACATTTGTTTTGTTGAGAAAACACAACTTTGGGTAGCTGATAGGAATATGATATTGTTTTATTACGTACTTACGTTTTAATGACTAAAGTGATTATTTTAGAGCATATCTGAGTCAGAAATTACAACCTACAGCTGTCACCCATTTACCCACAGAGTGGCACATTTCTGTCTCCCGAGTAACTTCCACACCTGCTGGCTGTGAGCAAATAAGAATCAGATCAACTGTAAATTGCTCTCATCTACACCGACTGAGTCAGCTTCTGTAAACTATCAAGGCTCCTATTAACCTGAGAAGTGTTTAAATGATTCTTATCATGGTGAACTGCATGCCCCTTATTGAGTAAACTGCAGTAGTACATGAGCGAAATGAGCCAATCCCACAGAGTAATGATTCACCAGGATATCGTTCCCACAGTCTGCAGGATTTAAGTCTCGATTCACATTCAAGGGTTTTATTTTTCACATGCTTACTCAACTGTAGGAGCAGTGAGATGTAGGCGGGCATAATCTTAAGGCTGTGCAAACAAGGCTAACCTAGAATTAAAATAAGAGTGTACATTGGCCCAGTAGGCCATATTTATTGGCCATATAGACTGTGCAGTTTTCCTTTTTACAAAGATGTGACTGAAAGGATTGTTTTCCAGCACACTGCGATCACTAAATGCATTAGAGATACCTCACTGTGTTCATGGAC
Organism: Diplodus sargus; assembly: GCA_903131615.1. Lineage (NCBI taxonomy): Eukaryota > Metazoa > Chordata > Actinopteri > Spariformes > Sparidae > Diplodus > Diplodus sargus. The sequence continues at coordinate 414,233 of CAEMYA010002124.1, forward strand.
CAAGAAGATGGAAATATGAATTGTACTTATGTCACATCCTTTTGTACACACTCAGTCCTTTTTCACTCAGATGTCCTGCTCTCACTACAGCTGCATTCATTTCCCCACATCCTACATGGTTGTGTCAGTGCCCATTGTTTCCCATCAGGTTGTACACGGTCATGCGAAGGCTTTAATGAACTGCATCCGTCAGACTTGGCCCTGTCACATCTACAGCACAGGCCTCACACTTTCGACCCATTAAAAACCAATACAAGTAGGGTAAACAGTATCTCTGCCACATTTCTGTGGTTAGTAAACCATAACACTGTGTAGTATTGTAGCCCACTAAATGATGTGGTGGAAATATTTACAAAGAAGCTGCCTGGTAAGATTTCTGTACAGCCTGCTTAGATAGTGTTGACCTCCCAGTGTTACCTGGCCGCTAGAGTTTGCAGCATGTTGCAATTAGGTGACGTTACGCACATCCAGCGCCGTGATTAAAGAATTTGTAAAGGTCCAGTCAATGAATGGCTTACTGCCCACAAGCAGTGAGGAGGGAACAGCCAAGCATGACACATCCAGGCTCCTGCCCGATATAAACAAACTGTTTCTTAGCCTCTGGCTCGTCTTTTTTCACAGTGCCAGTACGCACAGTCCTCCTGCGGGGGATTTGCAGCTCAGGCTCATACCTTGGCCACGTTTGCTTGTCTCCATGGCGTATCTTCAGTCTTAACCTCATGGGAGAGTTCACTTGTATTTTCAGGCTTGCTTCGCTGCACACCAAAGTGACACAAAGGCCCATTCATGGCTGAGAGTGGCTCCATTCATGGACGCTGAGTACTTGCTGGTAGAATTCATAATTGTCCATCGTCTTCCATCTCCGAAGCTCACTGGCGGAAATTACGCCACAGTCGGTTGTTTTAAGGATGACATAAATATTCAAATGGACGCATGGGCCACTGTTTTGTTTGTAGTGGCTTTTGTTGTTGCATTATGCATGCTCTGCATTGTTTCCTCCCACATTGACTGCAGATCTGTTGGTGACATGACACAAAGCAGGACTTGGAAGGATAAGATTGCAGTATGATAGTCAAATTGAGGTCTAGCTTTGTAGGAGTCGGGTAGGGGGGGGGTTTACTAATTAATGGTTTGCAGGTGAATTGCTGCATGGTGTAATTCTACAGACAGGAACTCAGCCACGGGGTTCTGAGCAGCATTCCTGCTCGAAGCTACAATATGTCAGAGGCTTACTGACACTTAAGTTGTCCAGCTGTTTAACCTTTGACCTTCCATCTTGTGAGTAAAGCCAAAGTAGCAAGGCTAATCGCACCGTTCACATATTATTTTGCAATACTTAAGAACGGAATTTCAGCCCGAGGATTGTGTCCCTTTTTGCTGTGCTCTGCTCTGTAGAGGATGACAGAGGAGAGGATGAATGATACAGGACTGCAACCTTTCTAAACAGTATAGTTCAATAGCTTTAGGTAAGCAGTCATTAGTCCAACTGTATGTAGAGTTATTCTCATGTCGCGTTTACCCTTTAAATGCTTGTCAATAAGGAGATGAGGCTTGAAGTGAGATTACAAGCAAGTAAAAAAATAATAAATGTTCCAGGCATGTTGACCGTACTCTGTTGTAATAGAAAAATTTAACTTGATTACATGATTAAAATAACATTATCATAATGGTCACAACAAACATATAATTATCATTGTAAGCCCTAAAAATTCTATATTCTCTGAGGTTACCTTTACCTGACCCAGATGTCGCTACATAATCATGAATTTAACTATGGCCTGACATGTCTTCATTTTTCTACCAACACAACTTTCTCTGACCGTACAAACTTTCATTTCAGTACTCAGGTTTCATGGTATCAAATATTACACAATTATTACTAAAGCACTGGTTATAATGACCCTTAAAGGACGTTTCTATTGGTTGAACAAATGCTTTATTATAACTGCCATTTTTCATACCGCGATTAACGTGAAGCTGGTGCTGGCGCTGTGCTTTGGTGTGTCGTCTAAGTGTTGGAGTGTGTCCGTCAGCATCACAGGAATGCTGCACAATTAGCCCCTGTTGTAAGGGCGGATACTGCAGAGTTTCATGGTCACAGAGAGGGAGGAGGGCGAGGACTTCTGCTGCCCTCCCACATCTGACCCAGAGGTTGTGCAATACTCTGTACATCAGACAAATGACTTTAAGCTGGAACCACAAAGAGACACAGATGGCAGCTGCCAGATCAGACTGAAGTTATTTACTGGGCTTTTGTCGTATCACCACTAAAACAATGCAGTGATTCAGGAATGTGAGTAGTTGTTTACTGTACAAAGTAAATATGCTTACTACTCTCACAATGTATTATTATACATGAATACACACACACACACACACACACACATTAATGTGCTCAGTTGTGCTTCAGAGTGAGAACTGTCTGGATAACAGAATATATGTGTGCAATGATATTCATGGTCTATCAATAATACAAGTTATTGATCGATAGGTGATTTATGTGTTTCGTGTTCTGAGCCTTGAAGTATTTGTTCTAGACCTTTGACCCGCCTCTTTGGATGAGTGCACAGCTGTGTGTGCTGCATGGGGATGTGCTCCAGATGTACACTGTTTATATTCCCTGTTTCATGGGCATTTCACACGGATGAAGGTGGGATCGGAGCAACTGAGAGGAGTTGTGTACTGCAAAAGCCAAATGTGGAAATTTATTTTTCATTCCGTGTGTTTAAGGCTTAGTTCTGACACACCTGCTATGACAAGATGTGAATGTAGACATTTGGATATAGCCAGTTGAATCCCTCACCACTCAGTTTTTTCTGTTCTGTCTCCAACAGCTTGCACTAGAATGAAGCCGCGATGGGTTTGATCGAGCTGACCTGCGTTGGAGCTTTGGACCGATACCAAACAGAACCTTGCGCTTTTTGAGATCACAGTTTCTGCAACAACATGGCCGCAAGTCAGAACAACTACTGGGGACAGCATGACCTGAACAGGTACGCAGACACCACTCTAGTACATGAACAAACAAAATGTCAACAAGAATCAATTATTACGACGCAGTGTGACAATACAAACACTACTTTAACATTCATCCTGTTTTCATTCTGGGAAAATGTTTATTAAATACTTTAATTACCACTATTGGTATTGTTTTTTTCTTTTCAGCCCCTTTATATTGATTGTAGAAGATATGTTATATATAAAAATCAATTAAATCCAAAATCTGTGTTGGCATTGATCAACATACATTTATCAGCTCACTAAAAATACTTTGACATGTAAAACTTACACATTGCTAAACAGACACATGAGTAAACAGGCAGAAAAATCGCTGATAAAACTCAACAAGCTGGTCACTACGTCTACATCAAAAAACAAAAACTTTAGTTGTTACAATGCTGTCTGAAGGAGGTAGAATTCTGTCTGTGGTCTGAATCCACCATATTCTTTGATAATGTCAAGTCATTTAAATGGCCCAACATCACAAATGTAACCACTTTATTATTAAACCTTTTACATCAAAAAACGTGAAAACAAACAAATGCACAGAAAGGGGGATCTCTCCAGGATGGACAGACATTCTGTAGTTGTTGTACATTCAGAGTAAACAGTATTAAAGTAAAGATTATACGGAGAAACAGAATGACAATATTAGCTAAATAAAGAGCAAGCATACATAAAGAGTGTGGCTCAGAAGAGACATCGTGCTGCTTCCAATGCTGTTACATAATGTAAATGAACCTAAAGCAGAGTAGGGCATATGTTCTGTTAAAGCATATGTCGCGCTTGTTATTTCATTTTTAATGACTTACTCATGTCAGGTTATGTTCTAGAATGATTTACACACATGCACGGCTCCGTATGGATTTCTCAACCTCTCTTGATCCACAGAATGTGCTTTCGCCTGAGTGCTGACATGGATCACAACCTGACGGAGCTTCAACAACAGCAAATTGCCAAGGAATTTAACTGTGAGTCCTTCACACTGTATTCCTTTTTACATAATGAGTGATTATAACATGATTTTAGCACAAATTAAACTTAAGATTGAAACGTGGAAGAATTTGACACTTGTGGTGGTTTAAATTTGTCAGAATCTCAGTTAATGTTCCTCTGAATATTCTAATATTCATATAAAACTGTGATTGTTACAAATTACAGAAAAGGTTATGCTACTAGAACCTGTTTTCAGACTGGTGTGAGTTTGAAAACCTTGAGATAGAAGGGAACATGACACACAGTACACATGATCATGAATTATCTGTCAAATTAAATATAATTAAACCAAACACTGATAATACGTGACAGCAGCTGACATTTTGACTCTACTTGTAATCTTTTTGAATTTTTGTAGACTGTAAGTGTTCTAAACGCTCTGCTATACTAAATCACTACTTTGAAGAGTTTAACCCTGTTTGACTAGAACAGCGTGTAGACAGGGTTATGGTGAGTTTGTCATCACTGCACTGAGCTGTGTAGCAGAGCAGGGTGAAGGAGGAGGAAAAAGCTATTGCTCCCTGGTCACCAGCTGTTCCTGCAGTCTGGGGCACATCGGATGTTTCCACAGAGAAGGACATGGGAAGCTCCGTTAAGATTATGGCCTGCCCCGCAGATAATGACGAATCCCGTGTTAATCAGGGTGTTGTGGCTGATGTTTGACGAAGAGGGTGATAGGTCAAGAGGTTGTTTTCAACATGTTTTCACTCCCGTTTCCTGTGAGATACCTTTAGCAAAGCAGGAGATTTTTTTTTCTTCTAACTAGAATGGGCAGCTCACTCCCCCTGGTATTTCTTCCCTCCTACACCATCACTACACTTGAGTTAGGAGGTTTTTTTTTCCCACTACAAGTTGTTTTCCATGTTTCTTCCGCTGAGAATTGTTGCTGCACTGAAGGAAACAACAGTGATAGCAAAACCTTGTATAAGAAAGCGACGGTACAGTATCTTGGTGCACCGTACGATTTCAGATGTCGGTTGTTTAATACAAGATTGTCTGTCCCTTTCCCAGGCAACATCTCCCAGCCTCCCTTCTATTCTGACACTTGCCGCCTCGCTTCTGACAGCATCCCTCTGCCCCATGAGGGAGACCAGGTGGTCCCTTCTTCCCAGAGACGGTCAGTATTCGGGGGCCATCAGAGAGAAGCCAAACCCCTGCCGCCTCTGCCTGACCCTGAGGAGCTCATGTCCGATGAGGCTGCTGACAGCGAGGTGGAGTTTTTCACCAGTGACCGCCGACGCCTTTTGCCCAAAAGCTGCCCCAAATCTATTTGCAGGGGCACAAACAAAGACAGCGGCCAAGTGAATCACGCCTACCAGGAGACTACTTTGAGGTCTGGTGGTCCTGACACTATCGCTTTCTCTTGGCCGAGCAGAGAGGACAGACCGTCAGGTCGAGGAATTGGGTTTGGAGCGAACATCTGGGCACTACCTCTCCAGAGAGAAGACCACCAGCGTGTGGCTTTAGATACTTTGTGTGGCAAAGACCAACACCAGGCATCCAGACGGTTTTCCTGTTCAGGCAACAGCAGCATCACAACCTGCCCCACTGACAAGCCACAAGTACCTCCCCGTATCCCCATCCCCCCAAAACCTGCTGCTCTCTCAAAGAACGAGGAGGACAAGCCTCCCAAAATTCCTCCGAGGGTCCCTTTAGTTCCTCCCTGCCCACCACGTACCCCAAGCCCCAAAAGCCTTCCGATTTATATCAACGGTGTGATGCCTGCCACTCAGAGTTTTGCTGCTAACCCCAAATATGTGAGTAAGGCACTACAGAGACAGCAGAGCGAAAGGGCGCCACCTGCAGCTGAGTGCTCTCCCTGCATCGTTCCCATCTTGAAGGACGGCAGACAGGCCAGCGCTACGCACTACATCCTCCTGCCGCCGGGCCGACCGGCATACTCAGAGAGACGAGAAAGACTCCTGAGCGAACCGGCCAGGATTGGAAACAGCAGCTTGTGGCAGAACAGATAGAAAACACTGGCTGATGTGGGAACCTTGAGGAGTTCAAAAATGTGACTGACATACATAAATAACCATGTGACCTGTTACACAGAGTGGAAAGATTCACGTGTCTAATGTCACTTTGGGGTTATTTCAAACGACTGATGTATTTTAAGATCACTCATGTCACACAATACTCACAATACTGTGAGTGAGTTTTTGTGTGAACTGAACATTTTACCGGTCAGTATTTTATTGTCTTCTCAATATCAACCTGGAAAAAACCATAACATTCCAGTTTCACTAATAATGGAGAGATATTTACCTCTTATAAATATTTTTCACTTTGGTTTACTGAGATATGCAGTTTTTCTCACAGGGATTATGTCCCATCACTCATTAGTGTGTAAAGTCTGACAGCCTCATGCTCACATCACTAAAGCAACCTGAGCTAATACTATATTTCTTACAAGAGAGCAAACGATTACTGTATGTACAAGCTGGGCTTGTGCCAGACTTTTCATCCCTTGTGTGTTATTTTTCATGACGATGCTGCTTGAAATCCGAGTTATAATGTATTGATAGATGTAACTTTTTGCCGAATCATTCTCACTTAACGATTTATGATACATGGAACATTGTGCCTGATATTTAAATGACACAACACGACCCAAACATGCTTTGAACTTCAGAGATATCGAACGGTTCACCTGATATCACTCGAGGAACTTTTTCCAGCCTCTTTGTTTTTGAGCAGCCTTCACTGTCAGAAAGCTGCTGGTTTATTTCAAAGTTACACCCATTTACATCGTACCTGCAAGATATTCAGATTTTTTGTTCGAAGCATTGGCTTATTATAGCCTCTGCTTGTGCGCACAAAGTTAAACTTATTTAAAAGAAAATTCTCTTTCAATTATTTTCATTGTTGATTAATCTGTGGATTATAATTTAGTCATTATTCGGCCTTTAAAATGTCTGAAAATGTCAATCACTTTTTCCCAAAGCCCAAGATGACTCTTTGGATAGTATTCAGGATAGTGTCATATTCACAAAATGTTGACATTTTGTTTAATAACTCAAGTCGATTAATCATTGCAGCTTTAAAACTCCGTTAGCAAATTAACAAAGTCCATTCCAACTCATCCACACCAAGAGCTCATGACCTAATAAACCTAATTAATGGGTCTTTTAATACATAAGTCAACAAGTCATTAATGTTTTCTGATGCTGTTAAAGGTTGTACATCAGTGGTGATTTTAAAAACAGGAGTAACAAAGGCCTTAATTTGAATTATGACCAGTTGACAATTGTTTAATCACGATGAGTCTTTTAAAACTGTTTGTGTATTTTGTTTTAATAATGTATATTTGGTCAAAAAAGTACAGATTGGGCCTTTAATGCTTGTTTTGTGTGTGTGTTAGCATGGAAAACATGTTACGTTTACACTGTCGAGGTGCAGACCCACGTTTACAACCTTTGTCACATCAACAGGTTGGAAGTTCTCATGAAGGTTGTGTGTCGGCCCAAACAAAGGCTGGTCATAATATGTTCCGTGTCATAAGTAAATCATTGTAAAATTTTGTTTTTAATCTATTTATAGAAATAAAATAACTTATTCATTCTATGATAAAGCTGTTGTCCTTTTTCCACACTGGGTCTATGATATGCCATGATAGATAGATAGATAGATAGATAGGTAGATAGGTAGATAGATCAAGGTCCATACATTCTCTACTTATTGTTAAAGAAAACAATAAGTAGAGAATGGAAGAAGCTGGGATTGCTGCGTGCTGTTGGTGCACACACTTTGACCTTTTTAACTTTCAAGATCTTTCACATGCACAAGAACCTTCAAGACACTGAAGGACAGGAAAAAACCAAAAAGCCTGACAGGTTCCCTTTACCAAACGTTTAGCCATTTGTTGTTAGAATGTTTTCCCTAGCAGCTTGATATTAGGGTATTTACATTATTGCTAATCATTGTGAGGGATGGGCTTACGGTGGTGGTCAACCTAAAGTAGACGTGTTACTGTCCAGTCTAGTTGGTGCAACGTGCCCCAGAAGGCTCTAGCCCAAATAACTCACATTGGAGTAGGGTGACTGGAAAAGAAACAATCCACATTGGTGGTTGTTTGAACGGTATAATAAACGATGCATGTAAATAAGTAAGATTGAAGTACAGTCTTATAAGTCGGCAAAAATCGCCATCGTTAGAACTGAAATGTTCTAACTTTAATCAGCTGCTGCAGTCGTCAAGACACCATCTATACATGCTGACATGGCACTCATCATTGCTGATAAAAATAAGTAATATGACAAAATGACCTTTTGTTTGCTTTTGATATCACGTTCATAATATAGTTATCTGCAGATAACAAAGCTGATTTTCTCGAGACAATGACATAATAAAGAACTTATTGTAAGCACGGCAGTTCTTGCTTCCGTAGTAAACGCAATTTTGAGGTAAACAAGCCATGAAAATACCACGTTTGCTTCAAAAATGTCAAACATATTAGCATTTTGGAGACTACAAAGAATTTTTGTTTTTTCTCCGAAAGCTTGGCAAAACAGGAAAAAAAATCCAAACTGGAGTTTTGAGACAAATTTTAATGGCGCATCAACAGTAGTGGATCAAACTGCTTAGAAACATGAGCTGCAGGACAACTGATGTAGGGAAAGTAAAGGCGAGCGATGGTCTTTTCACTCGTCAAGCATGGGATGGTGACGGCAGCAGGACAGTGCCTTTGGCGGGAGATTTTTCAATAAACATGTCTTGTCCACGCCACAGTCTCCTCACTCTTATTCACAGTTCATTTGCCATCCAACCAAATGGCATGTGTGTATCATGGTGATTCAGCAGGCTAAAAGTAACAAACTATACAACTATGGTGTTGTATCAAATCATGCTCACGTATTGCCCACCTTCTGTCTCCCCTTTCTCTGACCTCCATATTTATTATCACTCTCCATTAGAACAATCTAATGAAGCAGAAATGGCAAGAAATGTAATCTTGGGAAAAACTACCATTGTTAAAGTTTCTAACTTTCACATGTGTAGGAGTTTCCGAACTCCACAGTTGATTAAATCCAAGTCCGTTTTCATTAGTTGTAATCAGCTATGTGTTAAACATCTAATCAAAAAGACATGGCACAAACAAACAAAAAAAAAAAAACATTAATTCTACTATGAAATAATTCCTTGTGCTTGCAAAATAAGTTAAAAAATAAACACATAAAACCTTTACTAACCCCTCCGTTCATCACCCCACCCCACCGTTCCCGCACCCCTGCAGTTCCTTATGGGCCTTGTTGAACTTTGACCTGTGTTCTTCTACAGGCATGGCCCCAGCCGGCGTCATCTCCTCGGGCTGAGGTCCTTCGTGCAGCCTCGGGGCTGTCAGAGACGGGATTGTGACGGTCACTTTACCGCCAGGCCCGGTTGAGCAGTTTGACTTCTGCCAGGCGTTTGCTGATCATGGTGGCAAAGAAAAGGGCGAAGAGAACGCTACTGATCAGCATGTAGTCATAGTCGTCTTTCAGTACGTCGAATTGCTTCGAGGGGTAGACCCACGTCTGGTAGATGTCCAGACCATATGCCACCACCTAAGGGAAAAAGTAACACCATCATATTTACATTTCATCTACTTGAAGGAGATAAACAATGTGTTGCCTGAATCTGTTCTGGATAGATCGAAGTATTTCTGGCTATTTCTGACCATTTTACAGAATCTGTGACAGATTTATTGTCACAATAAATCTCTGTTCTGGGTACTGAAAACTAAATACACAACATTATCACCCCTTTTATGTACTGTGTATGTATAAAATATGTATTTCTTAGCACTATTTTTATTGTTTATGATTTATGATTTAAAGAAACACTTAACTTATATATAGACCAGGATTATTACAGTTAACTTATGGTACTTATAAGTGCTGTATTAGTTTCTTGAAGACATTTCACCTCTCCTCCAAGAGGCATCTTGAGCTCTAACTAACTGGAGGAGTTTGCGGAACTGAAACATACTTTACTTACAAAACTAGATCATATTAATCAAAAACACGATATGCAAGACATGTCTTTGTTTTGGTACATGGTTTTAATGAGGCTGGGATGTCTACATGATTGCTGGGTCTGTATTCTAATACCTATTCTGATCTTCTTAAATCTCTGTAACCTTTCCTGTAAATTATGTTTAAGTGGAGTCAAAGTCCTTGAATGTGGGCACATGCCTGGCCAAAAAGATGATTCTGATTCTCGTCATTAGAGCTACTCTATCCTAAACTCTATGTCAGTGGGTGTTTATCCTCAAGTAACAAGGAAATATCACGTAGTAATGGGACTGGAAGTCAAGATCCTTAAAGATTTCAGAAGACAAACGCCAAAGATGGAAAATTAGGAAATAATTGGCTGCATTATTCAAGAATAATTTTTTTTCCCCAAGACATCATTCTGTAAGAATATTTTTAACTACAGCAACAAAATGTTAAAACAACAAATGCCTGCCTACCTAACATAACAAATTAGTCAGTGATTTGACTCACCAGGCAGGTTGACTCCAATCCAGAAGGGGCAGTGTAAATTCCTCGCACTCTTGTTACCGTCTGATGATAGTTGATAAACCACTCTGTACGGATCAGCAACTCTGGCGCATAAGGTATTAGGTTCTCTTCGCTGGAAATCAAGTCAACAAGTTAGATATAGAGACGTAAAAAAAAAAATAATAATTTAAACCAAAGCTGACTGAAGGACTCACCGGCTCTGCTCAGATACTATTTCTGGTCTCCGAGGGTCAAGGAACATCTTGGGCAACGACAAAATCCCTCCAGATGGCAAGCCAACTGTGACAAAATAAAACCCAAGAAACAGATTTCTAAAAAAGGGCAGCAAGCTGAACAATGTTGAATAGACCTTTTTGTTTATAAGAAAAATTCATTGAAGATCAGATCAGATCAGACCGAACCTCACTGAAACTTACTGAGCAGATGGCGGCTGGTGATGCCCTTCTCCGTCAGTGTGGCCTCCATAGTAGAAATGGAGGAGGGGAAAATGTAAGACTGCTGGAGCACCTGAGGAGCATGTGGCCGATCCAGTGAGCTGAAAACGGTGCTGTTGTAGAGCTCCATCCCCTCGTACAGCTCAATGACAGAGAACTCGTTCCTGCGAGACTTGGTGCTCCAGTATTCGTACTGCAGTTGAACAGAGGCGGAGGGGGGACATATTCAGGAGTGAGATCACTAAGTGTCAGGGTGCGGGAAGTCACTGACAGCAGCAGTGAGCCAACACCATTCTTACTAAAACACAAACAAAAAGCAGCAAAAGAATTTAAAACTCTTTAATTTCTAGTTCACAATACTCACCACCACCCAGTTTTCAGAGTGCACAACATGCACCGGTCCTTTGGCCTTTCTCTGAACGGCCTCGTGGATGATGCGACCAGTCACGCCATCAATCAGGATGATCCCAATGAAGCTTCGCTCCTGATGCTGGTCTGTGCTCTCGGTCACCAAAGCGAGTAGATTGGGGTTCAGGTACTGCATAAAAGTACATGAAACGCCATTCAGCATCTTGATTGAGGTTAAATGTTTGTGGCCAACACCACTTTGTAGTCATATGCATGTTTCCCTGCCATTCACTAATACACCTAAATCAAGAACGTTAATGTTGTGGCCCATCTTTATTTCCTAAGACAATCATGGCTGTTGAGGACTGTTTCACTGATTGGCTGTCTGTGATAAGATGAGACACTAGAAATGAGAACATCATGGGTAAAAATATGAGGGCCTGCATCATTCTTTTGTCGGTTGATCCAGAGCACGGTATCTCAGCACTTACTGGACAGATGATTAGATATTCTTAGTCCCTACTGGATGAATACTAATGATTTTGGCGACCCCCTTTTCATCTAGTGTCGCCTTCAAAGGCTTTTTCCACCCCCTCTGATAAACAGCTTAAAGAGTAGGAAAGATATGTTGTTCATTATTTCAGACACTTTTGATACTGGACCGTTGTAATGAACATTGCTGTCCCAACAAAGCCTCGACAGGCAAAGATTAGAAGCAGGCTCTACAGTGAGAAAGTGCAAGAGAAAAAAAAAGATTTAATTTTATTTAGACTCGGTGGGAGAGAGGGGGCATGAATCACTGGGGAAACAGTGAAACGATGATGCGATGGTATTTCTTGGAAAAATTAGTTTTCAGCCTACATCATTGGACGGGAAATGATTCTGACTGAGGTGGGAATGAGACAAGTTGAGACAACATTTACCAATTACCAATAACATCAATAAAGGCAATGGTAGAAATTTCAGACTTTCTCAACACTCCTTCCAAACCAGTGTTAGTAAGGATTTTGGTGTAAGTCATCATACCTTATACAGGACACTGCGGTCTCCCATCACTCTGCCCTGGGAGTGCACATGCTCATTGGGCCTTTTCCCTTTGACTGAAACAATCTTCTGCACCTCAGTTGGGATGACGACCTCCCAGATCAGCTCAGTCGACAAGTCCTGAGCGCACAAAAACATCCAATAAGTCATCTGTGACTTTTGTACCATTTAATGGTAGAATATGAACAATAAACAGACCTCTGGCTACAATGTTCACTCTCAGAATATTTTGAGCATTATTGTGCATGTCCATTTGCTTCTCAAATTAAAAGTATAGTGCTCTAGTGAGTTCCCTCAAACTCAGAGAAACTCTTCTCCAACCCTTAAAAATGACACTTTATAGATTAAGCATTGTTAAATAAAATACATTTGAGCATTCTTTAATGCCTTTTCATTAATGTGGAAGTGTTCCATTAAATATGGAATAAAACTGTCAATACAATTGCAAACTGTTGGTGGCGGCAGCTCTGTAAAACTTGTCTAAAATGCAAGAGCCCTGAAGGTCGAAGACTCTTGAAATAGTTCACTTGCCGTTCGTAGCCTGTAGCCAGAAAGTCTCCCCTGGCTGGAGTCAATAAGAAAAAAGAATATGGATGAGGCCATCTCCTGGAGCTGCTGTAGCACATTCTTTGTAGAGGGAAATGCGACCACCTGTGGAAAACAAAATAATGTTTACTAACAACATCTGGGTTACAGTTATCACTCACCCTTTAAGAATACCACAACAATTCAAATCTACACGATAATACGGTCACACGGGTGTAGATTATGTGGACAGAGAGGCCGAATCACAGATCTAAAAAGATATTGGTCTGATGAGTGAGGATGCAGAGGAATAATGGCTTTGAGACTGTTTATGTCTGTGTCTGTATCAGTGTATACAGACCATTAATCTCATGGGTGAGGAGGTTTATAGTGTGCCACTGACCTTGTACTGGTCATCAACAAGAAGTAAGACTTTTGCATAATCCTGGTCCATGAGAGGCAGCATGAGTGACTGAAGGATGGGCTGAGGCAGAGCAGGTGGAGTGACGTGACTTTTCTTCCCAAAAATGGGATTAAATACATGGAGTGTGGCCAGGCCCGTGTCCTGAAATTGAAAAGAAAATGTTATAAATGACAGAAAGTATAGGTGCAAGTATAATGACAGTATTTTGGTAAGATAGAGTCAGCATTGTCCTGGTTCCCTGCACAAACAGCCTATCGGATTTTTTTAAAATTGGATTTATTTTAGCAACCACCGTTTTTAAGACCCATAAAAACCCAAAAAAGACCCAATGAAACTGTGAGACATTTAATGATGTACTTTATGTCACAGAACAAAATGTGTAGACATCTTAAACCTGTGGTAACCACAGACCTTATTTGGGGCATTTAATTGAAAATCTTTTAAAAAACCTCAGACCTTGAGATGGGGGAACCGGAAGTGAAAGATGCCAAGTAATTTCTAGGTTTTAGAACTATATCTACACCACGCCATGACAAGGCCACTTTGGTCCGTACCTCAGGTCAAATATAAGCTGGTATTTTTTTCAGGTTTCGAACCAAGTGGGTCAAAATGCTCCAAATGCTCTGAAATTATGTGCGTTAGCTGGAACAGAACTGGTTTCTTTTTCGGTGAAATAAGCAACGGCATGACGGACAAATTCAACTGCTGATTTCATAATTATGTCCTTTACTTTTGTTTCTCTGGCCCACAGGATAATGATACTGACCTCCGCCCTGAAGATCTTTAACCACACAGCCTAAAGCCCCCATTTTTTGAATACCTTGTCTTTGATGATCAGTGAGCACTGTGGTGGATGAGGGAAGTGTGCAGTGGTCCGTTGCACCATAAGTTTGAAGGCTGCATTCGATGGAACATCTTCCAGGTAGTGTTTCCATAAAATACTGCCTGTCTTGCTGTCAATCCCAAAGAGCTTCACAAAGAAAAAAGGAGAGGATAAACTTTCAGAGACTCCTGCTGGAATCTGTTTATTAGTGTTTCACTTGACTTTGGGCCTGCCTGACCGTAGACAGTTTAGTTTGACCACAAGTGTGCAGCAAAGCTCATCTCTTCCACAACACTCCCAAACAGTAGCTAAATTAGAAGTCAAAACTTAAGTCTCGTACCTTCCCAGACTCAGTGACCATAACCATCATCTTCTGCAAGTTGAACTCGTCTCTGGATAGGTTCTCGATGGTCACCTCGTTTTTAACTTGACTGCGCGGCTTCCGGGCATCGTAGAACAGCTTCCAGAGGTGGGCGATCCAGGCCTGTAGCAAGATGAGCTGAGAGGAGAGCCTCTTCAGCACCATTGACATCAGCCCATCTAGACACACCACAGTAAGAACACAGGCACTGATTAATGACTTTCAGTGGATTCAATTAACACTTTAGATGATGGAAACTTTAGATGATTTAGGCAGAAAGAATTTCATGTGAGCTTATTAGATGTTTCTTGTGGTGGAAATTGTAGTATTGTCTTGGCAAGCAAATCACAAGTGTAACTGATAACCTTAGATGACCTTGTATATCATTGTAGGTGTAAAAAATAGATGATAGTAAAATTGATACTTGCTTAGCAGCTTATTTATCACATCATTATGTAAAGAGTGCAACAAGGAACAAGACTGGAACACAATTGGCATTGTAGAAATATAATATGACTGATTCTAAAACTGAAATCAAGCAATGGGAGGTGGGGGTGCCTAAGCACAACAGGTCCAGTGGATTGTCAGTCAAAAACAGGAGATCTGAACCCTCAGACCCATTAGTCAAGCTTATTGAAGAAAAGTATTACCTTGAATGGCTGAATCCAAGAGCAGCAATAAAAACAGGACAAAAACAAAAAGACAGTGAAGCCAAAAGCAACCAATCGAACACACCCAAGAATCAGTTTAGCCAAGGCCTGTTGCAAACACAAAGCTACAATGCTGATGATTAAATGCACTTGCTAAGCAGCTGAAATAATGATTTAAGTAAAAGCAACAATGTAGTGGACCTAATTATTAGTTCTATATTAGCGGAAAGCACAAAATGATAAGGGTTAGAGATGAGCTTGACAAACTACACCATGGACTGCTCAGAGCAGTACAACATTGTGCGCACGCGTACACACACGCACGCGCGCGCACACACACACGCGCGCGCACACACACTATCTTGCTCAAGGATACTTTGACATGCAGCTAACCTTCTGATAACTAGATGACCTGCTCTACTTCCTGAGCGACAGCCACCCCACAAGCCCCAAGTTTCTAGAACCCACGAGAAAATTATAGAGCGACTAAAACGGGCAGAAAGTAATAGACGAAATACTGAATATTAATCCATTAGTAGTAGAAACGCAATGGGATTCTGGGTTGACATTTACCGGCTTTTTTGCCAAACTCTCCCTCCAGCTCGGCCTGCGTTCCTGTGAGAGGCAGATCCACCATTTCCATTGTCACCACATCTGACAGGGCCTCCTCTCTTGTCCACATTACACGCCCTGGAAAAACAAGAGTCATTATTGTTCTGCAATCATTCATTCCACTTTCCACACCCTGTCACAGTTTGCATAAATTACGACTTTTTCCTCCTTTCATGCTTGTGGAAAGGAGATCATGTGAACATTATGAGAAACCGAGAGCCTGTTCGTGCTCCACGCAGTGGTCAGATGTTGGCAGTATTTGCGATGATTAAGAAGTGGAATACCCAAATGTTATCATGAGGCGAGACATGGCTCACTAGTCTCTTTGCACTCTGGAAAGATTTACTTAGTCAACATTAAACACAGTGACACATAAATTAGCGTGTCTGTTAGTAGTGTACTGCTGTAAATTCCACGTGATAGCCTACAACCCACAAACTTCAGATTCTTACTTTGGCGCCCCTCGGTGGTAGAATAAAAATAGACAATGCGGTAGACAGCAGCACATACTGTACTTCAGATAACATTTAGCAGCACAATCTGACAGAGCACGCTTTCCAGCACCAGCAAAGCTTCCTGTTTTCCCACCCGTACCTGGCTGTTGTAGAAACGAGAGTGCATGGTCCTCCGAGTGCACCATGACCCTGTAGCCGACAGCGTCGTCTTTCTTGAGGAACGCCTGTACGTACAGCTGGAAGAGAGAATAAAAAGAACCTAGATTACAAAAAGAAAATGGTGTATATTTAAAGCTGAAAACTGTTATAAGATGTCTTAGCTTTTGTGATCCTACTGGCTGAAGGTCTAATATTGACAAATGGTATCTCCCTCTCATAACCACTGAATAAGAGACGTAGTTTACTGTTTTAGACAGCTCCCTTCCAATTTGATTAGAAGGTACATTTCTCCACTCATTTCTTATTAGAGGCAACTTTTGCAGTTTTAAGAATTGAATGTTTACCAGCAATTGTACTAATGTTTCACCTGCTCCGATGACACGATTGTATATTCTTGCACAAAAAAAACCCAACAAAACTTTATTTTTAACTTTGTTTACGAAATGAAAATTGTTAACAAAAATGCCAGATGTCCATAAGCCTTCTCCCAAACTAGACTGATTTGTTCAATCAAGTGATTGCAACTTAGGTGTTGCCATGCAGTATGGACACAATTGGGACACACTACTTTGTCATAACAGCATGCTTTAAACTTTGAGCCCTATGTCCATTGCAGCCTTAGCTCAAACTTTTGGAGTAAAAAGAGCTTATCGACACTCAAATGTGCTCTAATCTGTCATTACCATGTCCAGCATTTTGTAAAATGAGCTGTTTTTGCTGTTTGTGCTCTCTAGCCTTTGTTTATATTTGTGTGACGCACTGTTAAGTATCTTCCGCTGAACAGAAGATTGTGGGTCAGAACAGCCAGAAAAGCATGCTGGGATGCATACTGCAAAATATGACCGGATGTAGTCGGACATCCAACTACTTTTGATATTGCATTCACATACTTCATACTGGGACATACTTCATCTTTTTCTGGCATACCAAGTAGTAGTACAGGTATTGGAACCCATAGACTCACTTTCTCTGGTTTCCCAACATTAGGATCCAAACTGTAAATCATTGTTGTGTCGAGAAGTCTGCGTCCAGTTTCCGCACTAAAAAGGTTGATACTGCAGGCCTATAGGGAAGAAAAGAGATAATTACATCTGTCACAGTGGTTAAAAAAATGATCATTATCATTTGACTTATAAAAAAGGTTTTGAATTCAGCTCAAATAGTATCAGATAGATCTCACTTTGTGTCCAAGCAGCTACATAAAAAGCCAGGCTTATACAACTTTATCAAAATCAACAATTGAATCACACCACAAACACACAAGGAAAGAACTATAGCAAGCACAATGGCAACCACACACTAATACAAATCTGATAGCATGATTTTACATTAACTCACAGTTTTATTCTTGGGCGACATGACAGCAGCAACGGTCTTCTCTCCAGCAGTTGCAAAAGAAACCAGCATAGCCTGCGAATTGACACAAAAGCATCATTAACATTTGAACCCTTACATTTTTGGATGGCAAACATTACAATATGACAACTGGTTTGGATTTTAATTGTCAGAATGTGAACTGAGCATGAGAGAGAAATGAAAGGGAGTAACAGTTACTTACAGGCTTGAAATCCCTCAGTGTGACTATTTGCCCATTGTTGAGCTGGAGGAGCACATAGTTTTCAGGCCCGAGCTGAACAAAGAACTCTGACAGCGGCTGCTGGGCCGGGTTGGGCTGTGTGGACACCAGAACTGGATGAAAGCCGGGGACGACTTCAAGTCCCAGTGACTAGAGGGAGACAAATGATAGCACATAAACACAGAGAAGATAGACCCAGTTCCATTGTGTAGATACAGAAATGAAGAGAAATGAGATGGAAATTGAAGCTGAACCAAACCTAAATAATAGATATACATTGGAATTTAACAAGAGCTTTCAGTTTATTCTGGGGAGTACCTGCAGTGGGATCTGGGTCATCTGTGACTCTGCGTGCAAGTCCAGCATGTACAAGGACACAGCTGCAGGGTCCACGCAAGTCAACATCCCCTTGCTGATCACTGCACAGCTGCCCTGGATGTTCGACAGCCATGGAGCTTCGACCGATGCCTGAGGAAAACACAAACAAGTCAAAAAGTGGGATTTAATTAGCATATTTGAAACAATGGTTTGTTTTACTGAATGCATTTCAAAGAATTGTATTTTTCCATTCAGTATTAAAAATCATATTCTACACAGCATCTACGTACTTTATAATGTGACTATAAAAAAGGCTTACCTGTCTGATTATCTCTCCATCATCGGCACTGTAAACCACAACAGCAATGTGGGAATGGGGAACAACTCCCAGTGCATACACTTCACCATTTCCACCAGAATACACAGCCTGGTAATCCACCGTTTCACTGTAGAGATAAAAAGATGGACAGCTGTTATATAATATAAATATAATATTTTCATTACCTTATTTGAAATGCACTGTTAGAATTTCCCCCAAATATGGATTACAAACTACTGCCAGCATCTTACAATGTATACTTTCTACAAAAGAATTCAAGCAAACAAAAATAGTAAAATACTTTTAGTCGCCACACCATTCAAGCGTGTGCTTCACTTCCTGTTATTTCACTGTGCAGAGTGATGTATGCGCAAAGTTTGACACTAGTGGACAGTTTTCACATTCATCTGCTGAAGGAAAGTGTGTCTGTCCTCACCTTAAATCTTAAATCCTTCAATTTTAAGGTGTATACCTACAAGTATGATGTACTACATTACAACTAGTTTGAAATCAACTGTGGTCCAGTACAAAACTTAGTTTTTCCAATGATAGACGAGTAGATGTAATCTTTACAATCTGAACTTTTTAGAGGAAAAACAAGGAGATGTTAATTATTATTCAATGGATAATATGTTTGGGGGGCATTTTTAATGTTGGTGGAGATGGTTTGTTAACAGAAACAGCTCACACTAAAAGTATAAAGACAAATACAAGCAGGTTTAAATGTTCACCCCCAAAAAATCAACTTGCCTTTCTGGAAGATTCTCTATCCACTTTTGATGACCATTAGAAAGGTAATGGAGAGAGATGGCAGTTTTCTTTAAAACAGCCACGTGTTTTACGTTGTCCTGCTGTCCACTTAAACATGCGGCCTGGAAACTAAAATGTACAAGAAAAGCGGTTAACAGCTGATCAAATTTCAGACAGTTTCAAACTTAACAACTGCCAGTTGAGGAAGCAATCACCTGCCAGAGTCGAGCACAATCTCCCAGTTCAAACCGCCAACATTTATATCCCAGGACCGCAGCAGGCGGCCATTACCAACTACCAGCACGGCATCTAGGAGACAAAAACAGTGTAAGGACTGATCTGGTTTTAATAAGGGAAATCAGATCTCTATAAGCACAAACGCAATGATAAACCTCACCTTGTCCATGTTGCAGAAGGGCGTCAATACTGCCCTCTGGCCCAGTCTTATCCACATGTCTCCAAACTGCAACAGTCAGTGAATAAACAATTATTATAGGAACACAGTGTGTCTTCTGATAGACAGATCACCTTTCTGTAACAATAGACAGACACAATACTCACAGAGGTCTCCGGTCCTGGTGTTAAGTGCAGCAAAAACATTATTCTCTGTTGCCACCAGCACCTTTTTGGATGACTGCACATGTGTGTCGAAATGGGAGAAGCGAACCTTGCCGACATATTGCTGCCTCCTGTGAATCACGAGTAAGAGAAGAAGCTGTCAGGTCAACCACTTCGTTTATACTCCTAGCAAACCCAAATGCCTTTATCAATACAGGAATGATCACAAACGGCAGTGTTGTGTCACACACCCGAAATAAAAAGGAAGAAAATATTGGTGGACGGATTACTGATGTTGGCCCAAATCCATTGAATCGTTTCAATCCCATTAAGAATAACTAAATGATCTTATGTGATCTTTGGTTTACTAAAGGCAAACTAGAAACTGTGAACAAGCTAACGTCACTTACTTTAAGCGAGTAAATACAATCTTTTTAATTCATTTTCATGTCTTTTGGCCTGTTCTTTCAAAGTCCACCCCAAACACACCGGGTCGCAGCTAGTGGCTGTGACAGGTGTTAGCATTAGCACCTCTACATTAAAACATGGCTCTCAATTACCTTTCATATTTTATCATTCTCTAGAATCCGCTTACCAGTCAAATTTCCCTACTTGATCCTCGAACACAGCCCCGATAGTGCCGCATAACGTCACAAATTTCAAACACAACAAAATTAGCTTTGCCATTGCAGCAGTAGCTTTGGGCTAGCTCTTCAACAGAAGGAGGAAGTCGGAAGTTGACTGTCTTACATGTTTGTCTCGTGACTGAGAGGTGCTGCCCCCTACCGGTTAGACAGGCTCACAGCTTTGATCAATGTTATGCAGTGATCAGGCTGCAGAATAAACAGATGTTCAACTAAATCATAATAATGTGGCGAAATTAAATAACCTTTTGTCCAAGATGAATTGGTCCAGTTTCATCTATTTCTTTGCAGACACATATGTGAAATTTGAGTTTGAGACTGAACACAAAACATTCTTCCTTACCTGAATATGTCTGTCTGAAATCATAGTGATAAAGGAGACTAGACTTTTTTTTGCTCGGTGGTGGTCTTAAATTATGTAATATTACTAGAGACGATGCTGTTTATGTGCTGAATAAATTCTTACATGGCTAATATTATATTGGACCAGAATAGTCCAGTTTGCAGTGCGGTCAGTGTTACTAATTCCTCAAATTCGAAAGAAATAGTCCAGTCTGCAAAACACTCATACACGAGGATACCAAATTACAAGAATGCCAAATATGAATTATTTATTTGTTTCTTTATTAACACAATAGAATTTGTTTTATTAAAAAACACTGCTTCAAGCAGGGAACAACTGTTTTTCAAAAGTGACCTGTCTGTTGTTTTGGTTTTATTTGCACATAAATGTAACAGGGAACTGAATGACCGAATTGGAAATTGTATTATTAGCTGTCATTAACCCCGGGATGAAAAACTGCTCCTTAGAGACAGACAGTAAAAACTAGGATGACATGATGTTGGCCTGACTGTTGTCAGGTTGTGAGCGCCCCCTACGATTTACTGTCACAGTTTCTACCTCCAGTAGCTAGTTTTTTCTATGGGATTTCAAGATGGCGTCGAGCGGAGGAGATGGGGAACACGAATGGACAGCGGCAGTACGACCGCTTTTATCAGCGTCGTACACCGCTTTTGAAACGAAAGAGCTACCTCAGCTTATTGGGTCTATAATCAACAGGTAACCGGTTACATGTCAATAAATTCCGTGTCTGTATTTGCCCAAATACCGGCCGTGTCCACCCAAGAGTGAGCTGACTGGCTAACTTGCTAACTTAGCTTGGTTGGTTGAGTTCGATGGGAAACATTACCCTCGTAGCTAACGTTAGCGGCTAGCAAGCTACTTGAGCTTAACTTGCACTGGCATCGAGTCAGTTGCTGCCGTTAGCTAACATGCTAACGTTAGCTAACTTACTCAAAATGCGATTTAGCCTGCCCTGGCTGGCAATGCAAAACTGTTTTAAACAAGCCACGATTAATCACAGATGGGCGTTGGTCGTAAATATATGAGTGTTGCTTCGCAAACATGAATTAACGTCGCAAGGGAACGTTTAGAATTTTTGCTTCATCATTAGCTAGCTAACACAAACATTAGCCAACAGGCTAAATAAGGGGCCTTCGTAACGTTGAAATGGCCCAGTCACAGTGAAATTTTTACTACGTCAGCTAAGTTAAGTTGCCTGAATTAAACAGTGATTCTGTGCTGAGGTTGTCACATTCAGTCTACTCTGAATATGTCAACAGACGGTTATGCATTAGCTGAATAATACGACAGTCAGTTTAACGTTTTCTGCCGTATGCCTGTGGTTGTTGGGCTGAAAGTAGGCGGGGACCTTGTAACGTTACTCTGCACTAATTTTTGATGAGGCGTTGAGTCGTCGTTAATGTAGCATTATTGTGAGTAAAGCGACAACTTGGCGATAATGATGCTTCCTACTTAAATCGTATACTAAAGAAGTGTATCAAATCCGACATGGTCCTGAAGGGAGCTGGTGCAGTGCCTGTCACGGAGGGGGGACTTGGGTGTCAGAGCCAGGCATAATAATTCTCGGGACTTTTCATTACCTTTCTCGTAAAACTAGTTAGCAAATGCTCATTTAGCCCTGCAAACTACCGATGCATACACCGCCGTGGAGTCAGTATCAAATCCGTAGTGCCTTCACAGTATCCAGGATGTCACTCAGCAGTCCTTTTCAGTGGTGACATCAGTTGATCCCTGTGGGCACTCAGTTGAAGAGCTTCCGGCAATGTTTAAAGGTTTCATTTCCTGAAGCAACACTGCAAATATGACAGCAATGCTGCTTTCAGACCTGTTAGTTTCGTTTTATGATGAAACTGCCAATTGGACTGGTTTACATGTTTGTTTATAACTGATCTGATGCTCACTCATTTCTGATGTGGAACATTTTTCAGCAATATTTTATTGACCATTAGAGATTTCAACCTCCTGATCATGAGGAAAAAAAGAGACATTTTATTGATCAAGCCTTAAGAGGGGTTATTGAGAAGAGCAACTGGGTGGGACTGATTTGGTCCTAATGTCCTTGTTACATTTCTCAGTAGACTGCTCATAAAGTAGGTGTGAGCATGTGGATGAAGTGTTACTGGAGCCCTTACTTTCCTTCCCCCTGTCAGTATGCAGCTCATTTGTGGTAAGGGGGGAAAAAAATAACAAATGCCCCAATCAGCAGTACTGTGGAGCTTGTTTTAGGAAAGGTGTGAGCTGCAAAATCAGGGTCTGTGTTTGCATTGTATATAGTTGTATTGGTTGTTGTGATTACTTTGTACATTGTCATGGTGTGGAACATTAAATTGGATTTGTAATGTCAATTGAGCAGATTGATGTCTTGTAGGCTGCAGAATAACTCACAGGTGTACAGAGTATAGTTATGGGGAAAAAACATGGGGTTCATCTCACTGTGAAGGACTTATTCTAACAGTGACATGGCCGCACAGGTCGGTTTCCACCCACACAGACTGCTTTCCTTCTGTTTGGAAGTGTGTAATCAGATCACCGACTGAAGAGGTGACATTTGGTTTAGTCATTTTGTGCCTGTGCCTGGAGGATGGTTAAGGACCCTGCAAAGGTCTTTAAGGTGTTTTTTAGGACATCTTACAGGCTAAACTCAATGGTGTCATTTAACACAAACTGGTTTTCCTAACGATGACAAACTGCGCTTAGCCTATGAACAGATCTGTCCAACAGAAAAGATTTCATAGATGGTTTGGCCAAAGCCAGGCATTATTTTACCTGAGGGCAATGGACAGTGAGCTGCCACTATTAAGGACCAATTCTTTGTTCTTTTTATTTATGTGAGAAAACATATATTAACACTTATTAATAACAAACTGTTTTTGTTTGAGAAATGTGGCAAAATGCAAAAGGTGTTGCCCCCCTGGGAAACTTTAACTGTTGTGCATTAGTTAGCAACTAAAAAAATGTGTTTCAATCCAAAGGTAATACAGTAACAAACACTGTGTCACACCATTTCACTCATTTGTGCAGTGTTGACAATGACTTTTTGCAGATATGTTTATCCATTCTTCATGTGATCAGCATTATTGGCATAGAGGTTATCGGGTTGTTGTTGTTGTTAAATGTTGTTGGGGGTATCACTGGTAGGTTAATAGTTTTTCCATACAAACACCATGTCACTGTCTGTCTGTCTCCTCATTCTTCTCTCAAGAGAGCAAACAGCTATAAAGAATTGTGAATTAATTTATGTTTGACTGTTTTTAATGAGAGAACCCACTTGTCATTTGCAGTGAATCGGACATCCTTCACCATGACAAACAGTATGAGCCTTTCTACTCATCATTCGTGGCACTCTCTGCACACTACATCACCACAGTATGTGGTCAAAGTACGTATCATTCATATTCTCTTAAGTGATATATAAGGAATGACTACTGCCATTTAGCAAAAAGTCTTTAAATGTTACAGGTTGTGTTTCTTCCTGCCAGCCAATGATTTTTGCTCTGTCTTTTCAGTACCAAGAAATCAGCTGCTGTCGGTTGCTGCAGCATGCAAAGTATTGATCGAGTTCTCATTGCTGCGGTTGGAGAACCCAGACGAGGCATGTGCAGTATCACAGGTGAGAGAAACAAACTGCATGGGAGATTGTTGTGAAGAGTTTAGTCAGTTTAAAGGAAGTTCGACATTCATTATCCACAAATAAATTGTTAGCATATTTTCTATTCGACAGCCTTTTTGTTGTTTTTTAAAGAATTAATTTAGTTAGATTTGCTTGTTTTTCTGGTCATGTGTGCTAGAAGGGAGACCATTTACTGTATTAACTATTAATCAAGTTAAATTTAATAATATTGTTTATTTTTCTTCAGAAACACCTGATTCTTCTAATAAAAGGACTTTGTACTGGCTGCAGCAGACTAGATCGCACAGAAATCATTACCTTCACTGCTATGATGAAATCTGCCAAGTTGCCTCAAACCGTCAAGACCCTTTCAGATGGTAAGTGTCCTTTTAAGAGATGGACCAAAGGAAAACAATAATTGAATGATTATGACACAACATGACTAGTAGTACTATTATTAATTTATTAAACAAAGAACAAGTTGAGTAATTACAAAAACTGGGAATATGGTGGCCGTCCTCAAAGGATTTATAAGTCATTGCTATTTGATTTATCGATTTATTTGCCTTAATGCAGAATATGAAATCTTCAAAGCTTTTGTATGTGACTGAAAAAATGTGTCCTGTTCATTTAATAGTGGAAGATCAGAAGGAGTTGCCCAGTGCTGTGAACCCGGAGCTTCGACAAAAAGAAGTACAAATGAACTTCTTTAATCAGCTGACTTCAGTTTTTAACCCCGACCTTACCACCATCCTGGCCTCCCCATCAGCAGCACACATGCAGGCAAGTGTTACATCACTGCCACAGTGACTGACAGCTGAAGTTAACCACAACAACTTGTTTTCTCTTACCAGTGTTTATTCATGTTTTAAAAAACAAAACATAAAAAAACCTCACTTTCAACCTTTTGTTAACCCTCTCCCCATAGGCTGAGAGTGATTGCGATGACCAAACCACAGATCAAGCCATTCAGGCCAAAATGAAAAATGCCTTTGTCTCTCAGAATGTGTCAAGCTTACAGGAACTCGGTGAGTAGTTGCAGCTTTTTTGTAGAACATTGTTGTTAATTGAAAAGTTTTGTTTATTATTAAGTTTACAGTTTTATGGCATACCAATTTTAATGTATATGTTTCATCCTGGCTAGAAAGGCCACAGTTTGTTAATATGCATCAACTATTGCTTCAGATTTTGTATATAGCCCTAAATGTATATTGGAAAATACATTTCTTTCCAGTTACTTTTCTGTTTTCTCTTTTAACTACAGCCAATTGAAGTACTCACTTATTTGGCATTATTTTTTTAATTAGATTATTTCCAAATTGAAGGTCAATTTGACATTTTAGTGTAATCAATTGCTTATACCACTTAATATGTCATAACAGATGTGTGCAGTTTTTACACTGTAAAGCCCCATCACCTTGCAGCATATCTTTAACAGAATCCTGTGTTGATTTTTCAATGTTCTTAGGAAAAGAAAGATTAACTCTGGCAGATTACATAGATTCTTAAAAGATACAAAGCTCCAAAGCTTTTGGCATTGTAATCTCCCATTCATTCCATAACTTGTATTTCTAGGTGGGTCAGAGAAGTTGCTACGAGTGTGCCTCAACCTGCCCTACTTCCTACGCTACATCAACCGTTTCCAGGATGCTGTATCAGCCAACTCTTTCTTTATCATGCCTGCCACAGTGGCTGATGCCACTGCTGTCCGCAATGGGTATTTTTCTTGTTCTATGTATTAGATCAAAATCTTCTAATTACATTTTTAAGTGTAATTTATTCAATGTTTTGAAGGGGCACTATCATCTGTTTGGAAAGTTTTAACTTTCTTTTTAAAACCCATCATACCCAGGTTTCATTCACTGGTGATAGACGTAACCATGGCTTTGGACACACTTTCCCTGCCTGTACTGGAACCCTTGACACCAGGGAGATTACTGGACATGACGGTGCTGGCTTTGAGCTGTCTCTATGCTGGTAGGTGTTAACTCGCTATTGGTCAACAGAATTAGAAGTTCCAGTGACTCAAAATGTAATAACCTCCAACAAACAAGGAGGAATTGTACTTGGGTCAGCAATACTTTTTTAAGTTTTCTACAACAGCCCTTTTAATATGCTGTCATGCAGCATGAATGTATTGGGAGTCGGTGGAACAACCACTACTGGTCTTTACCCTATTTAATCAACAATTCTCTGCATAATGTTGGAAGTCCAATTGGTAAATGTAAATTTTTTTCCTTGTTTAGGTGTGAGTGTGGCCACTTGCATGGCCATTCTGCAGGTAGGTAGCGGCTTGCAGCTTCGCTCTGCTTCCACTGGGACGAAAGAGGAGGACTATGAAAATGATGCAGCCACGATCGTCCAGAAATGTGTGAGTATTATGAGTAAAACATTCTCAGTGTATGCTATCCCATGTAAGTTATGAGACCTTGTCTGGTGCTACATGGAAACTTTATTCACTTACTTGTCTGTTTGTTTGGAGTTATATTTGTATTTTGACTGGGTCAAAGGAATCTAGAGGTTATTTTCAAATGTTTGTCAGTGTGTCAGTTCTTTCTTTATAGTTTTTTATTATCTTTAATCACTGCTTTGGAAGTTTGCAAACCTTAACAAGATATCACACATTTTAAAATGGTAACAAGTTCAAATGTTGTGTTGGCACAGCTGGAGATCTATGAGATGATTGGACAAGCCATCAGCAACTCCCGTAGAGCTGGAGGAGAGGTGAGTGCCTTGTTTGAGTGCTATGCTCCACTTATATATGAATTAGATTAGTTTGGCACCTTTGACTATGTTTGGACTGTGCCACTTCAGACGGTTGCTTGTAGTTAATGATACTGTTATTTTTTTACTTATAGAAAACTGTGCATTCTTGGTAATAGTGTGTTTTCTTACTTGTGCACTACAGCATTATCAGAACTTCCAGCTGCTTGGAGCCTGGTGCCTTCTGAACAGCCTGTACCTGATTCTTAACCTGAGTCCCACTGCCCTGGCAGATAAAGGGAAAGAGAAGGATCCCCTGGCTGCCCTGCGTGTCCGGGACATTGCTGCGCGCACCAAGGATGGCGCGGGATCGCCTAAACTTGGTCCTGGCAAAGGGTAACTTCCAAGGAAATGACATGAAATAATGTCTCAAGTGTCATTTGATCTTTATTAGTTATGCATGTGTTTGTATTTATATAAATGAAGGTGTGGACAATGTTTACTGAAATAATATCTCAGAAATGTCGACAGTCCAAACCCTTCAGTTGATTGCAAGAAAGGCCTATATTTAGAATTGGACTATTATAGATAACCTCATGATATCCTCATGCATATGTTATTACATTTTTTTTTTTAAATGTCTCGCTTGAAAAATGATTGGTTTCTTTTTGTTTTGCTTTTTTTTAGTCACCAAGGGTTTGGCGTTTTGTCAGTAATCCTGGCCAACCACGCCATTAAACTTCTGACTTCGCTTTTCCAGGATCTGCAAGTTGAGGCTCTCCATCGGGTAAATGATGTAACAAACGAAAACTTTCTTTCTCTTGCTTTACAACATGTGTCTTACTTGTGTACTTGTATCACACTATATAAGTGCAGAAATTGCCACCAATATTTTCCAGTATTGATTTATTACTCATTCAGTCTTGTGGTACAGATAATTATTCTACTTTATTCATTCTTAAAGTTGAGAAAAGTTGAAAAGAAATGGCCCAGTAAGATTATTTTATTGGAAATTTTTTAAATTGTGTTTTAAATAAGCCATGTTTCCTCATCCCAATTATTCCCTCTGTCCACCTGCAGGGTTGGGCAAGTGATGGTCCACCAGCTGAACTCAACATCATGGCACAGAGCACTTCCATCCAGAGGGTCCAAAGGCTCATTGACTCTGTGCCTCTGACCAATCTCCTGTTCAACCTGCTCTCTACTTCCTACAAAAAGGTTCAGTCATTGCATTAAACAACTGTATTTGCTTAATTCCTTGTCAGTGTTGTTGTTTTTGTCAACTACATGCTGCTTTTTCATAGAATGGAGTTTGAAAAGAATGTGAAAGATCGAAAGGATGATTTATTAAGACTGTTATTGTTTTTCGCTTGCACCAGGCTTGTGTTCTCCAGCGCCAGAGAAAAGGCTCAGTCAGCAGTGATGCCAGCGCTTCTACTGATTCAAACACCTACTATGAGGATGATTTCAGCAGTACAGAGGAGGACAGCAGTCAAGGTAATTTATCATTCTGAATGTAAGCAAAATATCACAGCAGAAAGACTTTAAACCCAAAGTTCATGCTCGATTATGTACTCATATAGCAGCTTTAGGTTGGCAAAACAAGAAAATATCATACCTCTGGCTGTTGGTTGGACATAATCTTTACTTTGGAACAAACGATGCACACATTATTCTGTACAGCATTGCTAACAGGTGCAAAACGTCAAAAAGGACTTGAGACTTAAACATTTTACGGAGGGGCTATTGTTAGTTCTGAGCTGTATCAGTGAGCAGTGAACCAGGTGTGCTGTCAGTGGATCAGTCAGGTTATGGCAGCGGTGAGAACGGTATACATAATACACATTCACACAGTAATGTAATTTGAATTTTTCTCCCTTCATCACACAATGACAGTGTAGTTGACAGTGTCTACTATTTCAGCAGAGAGAAGACAGGAGAAGACAAGTGCAGCTTGTGTCTCAGGTCAGCAGTTTTCTGTCCTCAGGTCAAAGACTTGATGTCCACTTCACTGTCCTAGATTCATTTGTTATTGTTTGTCTCACAATTTAGGCTCTGAGCTGCGGCCCTAATAGCTTAGAAAAAGACAGAGCCACAGATGGAGAGGCTTCAGCAAAACAGCCCCTAGTCTGAAAGGTGCTTTCTACGGAAATTGACAAGAGTTAAATTTGAATGTTTTGTCAAAGAGGTTCATCTGTGGCTCAGTGTGGTTCAAAGGATAATACCAGTGGTGTTGACATGTGGGTACTGTGATTTTAAAAGCATTCAAATCTTATATCAGAGCTGGGTGGTGAATAGAACAGTTCTTGATATCAACGTTTCCAGTGACTGACCGACTAAATTTGGATCCTCTTGGTAAGCTGAGTAAAGGTTTACCACAGGTGCTTTTAAGAGCACATCGATCCTTTGTCATCCAGTCTGTGCCCCTGTCTTGTCCTGTCTTAATTTAATGCACACCTCTAGTTGTCAGACTGTTGTCAAAGTTAAACTTAATCCTATTATTTTCATTTAGTAAATTGTCAAAAAAAAAGGTGAGTATTTTAAAATTGTTGTGATGACTTTGTGATCAAGTCACCTACCCATATCTCAGATCCTGCTCATTTTTTCTTCTGTCATCATCTTTTTCTTACATCTTGTCATTGCATAACTTTTCACACATGCCTGAAAAAGTCCTCAGTACAAAAATAATGTAGGAACCATGTCAAAACAGTGGTATTATTCTTGAGTATGATACAATACAGTTGCTTGTAGAGTATGGGCTTAAACACAAGTGCTACGTCTTGCTGTCACTTGAAAAGTTATGATGTTTGTATGTTGCATGCACATGTGAATATCAACTTAAAGTGATATTCTTTCTAACAAAAGTAATTCCTTGATTTGTATTTGATTTGAATCTGTAGATAATTAAACTGGCTGAGATGCTTTTCAAGTCTTATCATAATGCTGCTAAAATATAGTTTTTTGATTCACAGTTACTGAAAAAAGTAGCCTTTTTGACTCACAACGTGTGAGAGTTCAGTGTTTTGCTAGTCACTTGGCCAGCAAAAGCAGTGACTGGGCTGCCAGATCTAAACTTCAGTGGTGCGTTGTGACTTGAATGCTCATGGTGAACTACCTGTGACACTATGTAAGAGCACAAAGTAGTGGCACCAGTGTCCTCGGTAGCAGAAAACCATAGGCCAGAAATTGATGAATGACTATATGGTCATGTAATCACATACACCTGCATGTCTTGTACTCCAGTGCGGAATGGAGCAGAGCTTTCATCTAAATTGGATCAGGTGGCAGATAAGGATCCCCGACACACTCATTTAACCCAAATGTGTTGTGAGGGTTAACTAAGAAAGTCTTGCAGACCCGTCTCACCAAATCCTAAAATCCCACATTCAGAGTTCTTCTTCCTCTGTTCAATCAAACATTTAGACATGGAATCAAAGTGGTCTATGATAAAATGCTCGGCAGCTCCAAGGGGTATTGAAACCTTCTGTGGCAGCTAACCAAAGAAACCTGTTCGATGTCTGTAGAAGAGACAGTCAACATGTCTTCTTGGTCTCCAAGATTTAGATTATCTCTGTATATGCTCGAAGATAATAAGGTTTAATTTTGATTCCAACTTTTCTTTCGTTACTTCAGACATTGCTAAATGTAACTGCCTGAATATTGATTGGGCACAATAGCATTATATTCCCACTTTAGACAGTTGTTTTTTCATTAGACATTCAGGATGTTGACCTGCTTTTCAGTGACACAGGGATGATCTCTGTCATTATCACTAACTGTTTTGATTTGAAGTGCACTTGAGAAATAGGAAAATCAACACAGCACTTGGGCCTTACTGTCATGTCGTTTGAGAAAATTATTCTCAGAAGGAGAATTCTATAGTATTCTTTAAGTGGATATTCACCAACAGGATGTCACTATATGTTCACTATTTATTGCAGTCTTTGGCTGTTGTCCACCGCCTGCACAGTGTTGTAGGTGTCATGCACTAGTTTGAAGCTTTGAACATCTTTGATGACACCACTGCCACTTCACAAATATCTTGTGAGTCTTGGGACATTTGTCACCTCCACTCAGAAATATTATAAAGTATTTGTCTTTTTCTGCAGATGATGACAGTGAACCAATATTGGGGCTTTGGTTTGAAGAGACTATTTCACCCACCAAAGACAAAGTCGCTCCACCACCCCCTCCCCCACCCCCACCTCTGGAGACGTCTCCCAGACTGAAGAGCCCCAGCAAGCAGAATCCAAGCGAGAATGGAAACATTTTAGCTGGACGTAAAGACCCAGAACTGGTGAGGGCTCATTTTTGTATACCTGTGTAATTTTGCGACATTAAGTCCAGAGTAAAGAGCACCTGTATGTTTTTTTTAAATATTTTATAATGCTAGCTTACTTTTCATTTAGCCTCTCATAGCTTACAAAGTTTTTCTTTTTTTGTGATAACCCTGCAACTCAAAATTGTTTGTGTTTGTAGTTCCTTAGTTTAGCCTCCAGTATTCTGAACTTCATCACCACCTCAATGCTCAAGTCCAGGAACAACTTCATCCGCAACTACCTGAGTGTGTCTCTTACAGAGCAGCACATGGCTACTCTAGCCAGCATCATCAAAGACGTAGACAAAGATGTCAAAGGTATGCCTGGAAAAAAATTTCTTCTTTTATGCAACTGATTTCAGTATTTTGCCTAATTTAATTTTGTTAGCTAATGATGACAGTAGCTCATAATTACAATTCATGCTGCTTAGTTTAATGCATTTGCTTCTCCTCAGGCTCCTCAGATGAAGTGTTTTCTTTAGCTCTGTATCACTTCAACCACACCCTCGTAACATCAGATCTTCCATCCCCTGCCTTGCAGGTAAGAGGAATTCCATTATGTTAATCACCATCATCCAAAATCTCTGCAAATTAACTTCTAATCATGAGCCTTTTATTTTTGAATTTTGTATTCAATGTCGCAAACTTAATATTGTATCTTTTGTCTTTCTCAGAGCACCCTTCTTCAGCAGTTAGGTGTTGCACCCTTTTCAGAGGGTCCCTGGCCTCTGTATATTCACCCTCAGTCATTATCAGTCCTCTCCAGACTTCTCCTCATATGGCAGCACAAAGCCAGTGTGCAAGGAGAACCAGATGTGCCTGAGTGTATGAAAGTCTGGGAAAGGTATGGCAACCTTGGCACTTCTCATCTGGCTCATATGTCCAGTGGACTGGGTTAAATTTTCAATTTTCGCATGATTCTATCACGCATAACACCGGGTTACCATTTTACACAATGTTTAACTCAAGGTATGATAGATTTAACTGGCAATGGAAAAATATCAACTGGAACTGGAGTGCTCACAGAAAATGCTCTGCTTTGTTTACTCCTTTTAATCGATGTGTCCTTTCTGTTATCTTCCTGCCCTCATAGGTTTTTGGGAACTTTGAAGCAACACACCATCCAGAGTTCTGTTCACGGAGAAGATGACCTAAATGTGGAACACCTCCAGCTTCTACTGCTCCTTTTTCACAATCTGTCGGAGCGTGGTCGACGGTCAGTCCTGACCCAGGTCACTCAGGCCATCACAGAGGTTGCACAGAGCAGAGACTCCCAGCTGAAGGCCGTGCCCCTCAACCTGGCTCGCCTGTGTCTAGTGTTTGACTACCTGCTACGTCATTACTCCAAGGCTCCCTTGTACCTTTTTGAACAGGTTAAGAGCTTATTTTCAAATTCCGATTGTCTCATCTTGTTGGTAAACTGCATATGCAGGTGTGATTCTATTTGTACATTCTCTTTGTGTGTGGCACTGTAATGACAGAAAATTGTCTCTCTCCACCATGAATAATTTTAATAGGTGCAGTATAATCTCCTGACACCACCATCCACTGGGCCAGGTTCTGTTCAGGAAGGTGGCAAACGCGGCAGTCTCCCACTCTACTATGGATTCAAAGAGGTGGAGGAGAACTGGGCCAAACACTGTTCAGCTGGTAAGTTGTAAGCTGGACCAAGTGAAGGAAATAATTAAGAGCCAGACAGTAGGTAAAAAAGTCACCAGTTGCAGGGACCATTTTTGTGGAAATGAAAATTAAAACAACTGGAAATTGATCAAATTAAACAATTAGGAATATAGAACCTCAGCAACTTTGACACTGATATTTCATATTGTCCGTGTTATTATTTCTTAACAATGAGGAGAATGTAGCAACGCTGGTGCTAGATGAGAAAATAATCTTCTGTTTTCGTGTTTTTCAAACCTTTAAACTAGATTCAAATGTGCAGCCCAAATTCTACTGCGTTCTGTCCCCTGAGGCATCTGAAGATGACATCAGCAGACTGGACAGCAAGGTGAGACTTTGACCTTGAATGAATAAATACTTGGATACATATGTACCACCTTTGTGCCTCACTGTATTGAAATATAATTTCCCCCCCCGGTAGGTTTTTCCTAAGCTGTTCAATGGAGCCGTTAAATATGATGACCTGTATGCGTGGCTCATCTCACTCCTGGTCGCAGGCTCTGAGTTTGACACAGCGAGAAGACAGGAGAACAAGCCCATTACTCCTATGGTGAGAACATACCTCATGAACAAACAATACATTGTCTAAACAGGCTAAATTAACCAATCATGCACCTTCATGATTAAGTATTGTTCTTGTTTGTTTTTGGGAGATTTAAAGCCCTGAAATGAACTCAGTGCAGGTTTAGAAATCGGTATGATTGTTTGTGACTTTGTACAGGAGGCATGCTCCCTTCAGTACTACTTCCTGATACTGTGGAGGATCCTAGGCGTTTTACCACCTTCAAAAGCCTACATGGAGCAACTAAAGAATGGCTGCAGCGATCCCAGTGAAAGCGACATCCTGCACACACTGCGATGGTCCTCACGTCTCCGGGTGTCTACCTACGTGAATTGGATCAAGGTATGTTATAACCTGAAAGTCTTAAATAATTGACAAAATAAATGAATTTAATGAATATTATATTTGATTTTGTGTCATGCCAAATTTAAATGTAATGGGTTATGATTGATGAATTATTGATATGTTCTAAATTTGAGTATTGTACTCATTGTCAAACAAATCTGTTTTAACTTGATGTAGATGTGCATTATTGACTTGATTTTCCTCTTGAGGTCTGATTTACACAACATGCTGTGTCCTTAATCCTGTAATATGATAAAAGTCTTCTCCTCCTTTGTATTTTTTGATGTATGACTATGCCAATATCATCACTGACAGGAACACCTGGTGAAGCAGGGAATGAAAGCAGACCAAGCAGCCACTCTGGTTGAGATGACAGCTGCTAAGTGCAGCACTGTGAAATATGATGTGGAGCTAGCAGAGGAATACATTGCCAGACAGGTATAGATTAAAGTATACTCAATATTGACCTGTTAATTGTTGTCCATACAAATCTTTGAACAGAAGTGACACTGTGTGACAACTTGTTTCTGTTGCAGATTTCCACCTTCTCAAGTGTAGACCCAAATGTCATCCTTCCACTTCATCAGTTACCCTCTCTACAAGCCATCTATACACTGGATGCAGTCATCTCTAAAGTGCAGGTTTCCCTAGATGAGCATTTGTCTAAGGTTGCCATTGAGGCAGACAGCCACAAGTCATCTGAGATCACAAAGAACCTACTGCCTGCCACACTGCAGCTCACTGATGTTTACACAGCCTTTACAAGGTGAGAATGGGATCAGACTTGACTTCACACTGAACGTCAGACAAGCTTACTTTGGTTATGCATTATGCCTAGCAGGTTTTTTTGTTTCTTGAATGAGTTCCTTGAGAGTAGCAAGGAGCCTAAGAAAGAAGGAATGGTCATTACATAAACAAATCTTGCTCAGGTGCCAGACTGTCGTGGTACAATATGTCAAATGAAAAGAATCAGTTGTTGCTTGAACTTCAGTTCTTTGATTCTACTTCTTTGATTCTTGCTGAAGCATGAGAACCGTGTAAACAGGAAAATAAGTATTTTACAGTAGTTAAATGCAAAAAATTTAGATTTTTTTCTATATATATTCAACTGTCTGTGTTAATGTTTGAATGTGCTACAAATCCAAAACCTGTCATGAAAAAATAATGCTTAAGCTGTAAATCTTTCATCTGTCCCAATAATCAAATTATTAAACATTGCTTGTCATAATCAGGTCTTACCTACTGATGAACATCCCAGAGGAAGGAGAAAACAAGCTCACAGATGCCAAGCTCCAAGGTTATGCCGCAGTTCTGTCCATTGGATCCACCCGCTGCAAGGCCAACCTGCTGGGTGTGTGAAAGATTTACTCAAGAGTAAAACAGTATTTCC
This sequence comes from Diplodus sargus, assembly GCA_903131615.1. NCBI lineage: Eukaryota > Metazoa > Chordata > Actinopteri > Spariformes > Sparidae > Diplodus > Diplodus sargus. Next base: position 449,707 of record CAEMYA010002124.1, read on the forward strand.
ACTTTCACAACATTTCGGTTCATTCACTGTTTTAACCTGAATCTTTTTAAATTCACAGGTCATAGTATCATGCAAAACCTGCCATCGGCTGTGCAGACTATATGTGAGACTTGGAACAGCATCCACACCAATGAATTCCCTAACATTGGCTCATGGGTATGTTAATACAGTTGTTGTTTATTGTTCTGTTTGACTTTATAAATGGGGTCTACTCACCATTTACTTTTTCTGCCTTTGTTTTAACATTGGGCTCGTAAAGAGTCATTGAGTCTATCTTGAAGGATAATGTAAAGTGAAGGCAGTTTTCATTTATATAGCCTATAGTCTATCTATCTATCTATCTATCTATCTATCTATCTATCTATCTATCTATCTATCTATCCATCCATCTATCTGTCTATCTGTCTATCTGGTCATATTCATATTTTTATATATATATATATATATATATATATATAAATATGAATATGAATATGACTGAATTTGATTCTTATCTGAAATGTCTAGAGCTCTTAGTATAATTCCAATAAAGTTTTAACCGTTGTTTCCATCCCTACACAGCATTTAATTTAAAAAAACAAATGTACTTATTGTTATGTTTTTTTTTGTTTTTCTTCTCAGCGAAATGCGTTTGCCAATGATACGATTCCATCAGAGAGCTACATCAGTGCCATCCAAGCAGCTCACCTGGGCACACTGAGTTGTCAGTCCTTGCCTCTGGCTTCTTCTCTTAAGCACATCCTACTATCTTTGGTTCGCCTCACGGGCGACCTCATTGTGTAAGTGCTTATCCATTCCTATTAAAGAAATCATTATACATATAACCAACAGTATGTGTTAAAATGTATTCAAGAGTACACTGTAATCGTCAGTTAATAATTCTGCATGTCTGTCTCCTCAGCACAGAGGAGCTGAATCCTTCGCAGGTTGTGCGCACTTTGTTGCCCCTCCTCCTGGAGAGCAGCACAGAGAGTGTGGCTGAGATCAGCAGTACCTCACTGGAGCGCATCCTCGGCCCCTCAGAGTCGGACGCCTTCCTGGCCCGCATCTACGAACGTTTGGTGACCGGCTGTTACAACATCATTGCCAATCACTCAGACCCCAACAGGTATGCCGTGTGTGACATAATAATTAATCTTGCATTAAACATATTTTAAATTAATATTTGATAAGAACACTGTGCACTAGTGACATTTGCACTGCTAAAGAATAAGGCCCCATTGTACAGCTTTTAGCCTAGTTTAGCATATTGTACTTGTTTGCTAGCCTACGCATTTATTGTTTTGTTTGGTCTCACTGCTCTTATCAAACTTTGATCCAATTTCCTCAGTGGTTTGGATGAGTCTGTCCTCGAGGAATGCCTCCAGTACCTTGAAAAGCAGCTTGAGAGCAGTCAAGTCCGCAAAGCCATGGAAGAGTTCTTTTCATTCAGGTATCTGCTCAGCTGATACAATCAACTACATTATTACACATATATACTGCTGTCTCACTTTTGTTGTGCTCTTTTTCCAGTGGTGAACTTGTCCAGATTATGATGGCGACAGCCAATGAAAATCTGTCTGCAAAGTTCTGCAACAGGGTGCTGAAATTCTTCACCAAGCTTTTCCAGCTAAGTAAGTCTACAGCTGTGATTTCAATAAGAAAATTCTTATCTGAAGGTTAAGGTATGCTTTAAATGGACTGGTTCATACAAATTGTTGCCTGTAGTGTAAGATGCAGTTCTTAATGGCCACATTTGAAAGCAGAGTAAAAAGCCTGCCTTCAGACAGGGGTTAGAGACGATAGAGTGTAAAAAGTGGAAGAAAGCCACACACTTTAAGACAGTCTTATCAAAGCTTTGCATATAATTTAGTGACAGAAGCACTTAAATAATTTCAACCCTTGCATACTTACTGCTGAACACTTGGTCAATTGCTGTCTAAAGGTAGCGTGCTTGTCTGATCCTCTGTTTAGGAAAGTTATAGGGGGCAGTGAGACTGATGTCAGAAAGGTGTGGGGGAGGGTTTTTCAGACAAGGTTCGATGGTCCAGTAAGCACATTTGAAGCACACTGATGCCTTGAAAGTGTAAAAAATCAAATCCTAAATCTTTTAACTGCAAGTCTAAATCTCATGATGATGCTGTCATACCCAGCGGAGAAGAACCCAAACCCCAGCTTGCTGTGTCTCTGTGGCTCGCTGGCTCAGCTGGCCTGCGTAGAGCCCTCTCGACTGCAGTCCTGGCTGACACGCATGACGGCCACCCCACCAAAGGACTCGGAGCAGCTGGAAATCGTGCAGGAAAACCGACAGCTCCTGCAGGTGCTCACCACACATATTGTGCGTGACAACAGCCAGGTGGGCGAAGGAGTGTGCACTGTCCTCCTCAGCACACTCATTCCTATGGCAACAGACATGCTGGCTAACGGTGATGGTACAGGTTTCCCTGAGCTCATGGTCATCATGGCCACACTCGCCAGTGCTGGACAGGGAGCTGGCCACTTGCAGCTGCACAGGGCAGCTATTGACTGGCTGACCAGATGGTAAGAAATTAGTTGCACAGACTTGCCTTTACCTGATTTAATCTACAGCATCTATATGGTCTTAGATTTCTGAATATTCTTTTAAACATTTTCTCTGCAGCAAAAAGTATTTAACACAGAAGAATGTCGTGGAAAAAGTGAGCACAAACTTAACCCAAGGAAAGGTACGTTTTCATATTATCAGTATATTGCACCAGTTTAAACAATGGCACATTAGGCATTTTTCACCATGAACCGTCAAGTCATTGATGTGCACCTGTTCCTTGATAACAGCACGCCAGCATGCTGGAATGCTCATGCCACATCATCTCCTATCTGGCTGATGTGATGAACGCCTTGCGGCAAGGCAGTGGCCAAGGAACCTCAACATTGCTGATGGAGGGAGAAGAGAAGGCCATGGAAGTAGACTCTGACTGGGTGGAGGAGCTTGCACCAGAGGAAGATGATTCCCAAGCAGAGGACTCTGTGAGATCTCACCCCTTTGTCTATCCTTAAACCAAGCCTTGTTCTGTAAATGTGAAGTATAGTATAATACAAAAGTCTTATTGTTATACAACAAAGACCTAATGACCTGGTCCAGGCCACCTGCCCCAGAAAACTGTTTTAATCTTTGTTTTCCTGCTACAATTTGACTGGAGGGAAAACCCCTCTGGTTGAGTTGTATAGTATGTCTTGGCTCCTCGTTTAGCCCATTTTACTGTCCAGTAGAGCTTCCAGAGGGGATGTGGAACACTTTTTTTTTATTCAGACGCAGCTTTCTAAACCAAAAAAAAAAAAAAGAAAGAAATCATAATTGATTTATATAGCCATTTTTAGAGTCTTTGGGACCCAATCAGCTGAGTTATTTATTTCAATTTGAATATTTCAGTGATGAAACTGTCATACTCATATTTTTTTTATCCATGGAACAATCCATCCTAACATGTTTGTCTATGTTTGACAGGATGAAGACTCCCTCTGCAACAAACTCTGCACCTTCACCATTACCCAGAAGGAGTTCATGAACCAGCACTGGTAAAGAAAACTTAATTATTCCCTGCGATTTTAGTTTTGTCCTTGAAAGAGGCCAGAGGTTGTTTCTTTCTTTTAATCACTATCAAGTCGATGGATTTTTAGTGAATCATAGGTGTTTGAGTTTAAACTGGAGGACTTGTTTATCTTAAATTCGGTTTGGCACACAGTAACCCTTTCATTACTGAGAATAAAGAGCAAAATCTATAAATATAAAGATCCCACATACTGTAGATTAAAACAAAGGAAAAAAATGGAATTTGTTTGGGCCCATTGAAACAACGGGCAAATTCACACTGTTGACAAGTTTATTTTGAACATAGATTAGCTTCATGTAGCTGAAAGGGGGAAAGTAAGTCATTGTGTTAGTGGGATATTTTCTGTTAGCAGTGTGTTTATGTTGTTCTAATGAGTTGGATGTCAAGCCAGCTATTGAAACTCATTCAATAATCATTAAACTGCTCAGTTTTTTCTTACCAAACCTGGAAGCAGCATCCGGAAGGTTTTTGTTATTTTAACTCTGGACTGTGGTTATATTTGTTTGTTTCTGTTGTGCATGTTAAAATGCCTGTATGTAGAAATATGTAGGTGAAAATTCTGTCGTGACTAAATTGTTGATGTACTACACAGTCCTGTCATGATCCTTTTCATTCTGCAGGTACCACTGTCACACCTGTAAGATGGTGGATGGGGTAGGTGTGTGCACAGTGTGCGCCAAGGTCTGTCACAAAGACCATGAGATCTCCTATGCCAAATATGGCTCTTTCTTCTGTGACTGCGGTGCCAAAGAGGATGGCAGCTGCCAGGTGAGACCGAATACCTCAGGTCATCATGGGAAGAGAACAACAGCGGTAACTTTGGCTTGCAAGTCATTCCCCCATTGACTTCCATCCCGTCATTTCATTTGGTCAGGGTTATAGCTAGCCCACACATGTGGCCAGAACATGAGAAAAATCATGTTATGAATGTCTGTTGTCAACATTTTGTTGAAAAGGCCAGCTTTCCTAGTTAATCTTATGTGATGGATTTTTGAATGTGCATGTGATGTTGAACAAACCATCAACTACATTTTACCTTCAGTTTATTTCTGTTTAGTTCTTTGTCAGTCTCTTGATTATAATGGTTCATAGTAGTTTTGTTCAAATGGATAACAAAGTAAAAGTACGTGGTATTGGCATGCAAAAAATTCAAATACAGTTAACAGTTGACCATGAATTTTGTGTGCCTTTGCAGGCAGTTTAGATACAGTACGCCTCCATCCAGCACAATCTGTCTAACCTTCCTTTTGACTATTTACTCCACAATGTGGAGGAGCTAGAAAAGCAAAAGCAGGTTATCCTAACTGTAAAGAAGTTAAACAAAAAAGATGCTTTTATGTGAAAAGTTTGTATTTGATGTGTTGCCACATTCAGACATGTATGCATGCAAATAGCAACAATGTTTCTCTTCTCACTGCTCTCCTTTGTGTCATACTATCCACAGGCTTTGGTCAAACGCAGCCCCAGCAGCGGCATGAGCTCCACTCTGAAGGAGTCCTCTGCATTCCAGAGTGAACTGCGTATGCCTGACAGTGCTATCCGCCACCAGAATGCCTCACCCTCCGACAAGAGCAAGGTCACTATCTGTGATGGCAAACCTGGTGATGAAGACAGACCTAAGAAGAGCAGTGTGTGCAAGAGCATTGAGGGCTGCCAGGAAGAGCTGCTAGCCCAAGTGGTGAGAGAAAATATGTTTATCTATTCTGGTTTAATCATCAAGTCTATGTATCTGGCTATGAGTCTTTTTATGCTAAGAAACACAGCTCAAATGACTTTTGATTATTGCATTTCTTCTCTGCTGTTGTAGTTCTTTGATATAGCTACTCTACACTCCCTTCACATAGTTTAACTTTTGTCTCTTTCTTCTCCTCAACAGATGGGATCATCCACTGCAGCGGTCATACTGGAGATGCTTATGTTTCTCATGGAAGCTATCCAGACAAACTTCCAGCAGGCATCAGCAGTGGGAAGCAGCAGCCGGGCTCAGCAAGCCCTCAATGAACTGCATACTCAGGACAAAACTGTGGAGATGACGGACCAGTTAATGGTATGAAGACCTGTGTCATTTGGTGATCACAAATCATATATAGTATTATGTAAACACTATCAGAAACTAAATTGTACATATTAAATTGCTTTCCATCAGGTGCCCACACTTGGCTCTCAAGAAGGGGCTTTTGAGAATGTAAGGATGAACTACAGTGGTGACCAGGGACAGACTATACGCCAGCTCATTAGTGCACACGTCTTGCGTCGTGTTGCAATGTGTGTCCTGTCTTCACCCCACGGCCGCCGCCAGCACCTTGCAGTCAGCCATGAGAAGGGGAAGGTAAGATTCACAAACCAGTTAGCTAAATCCCATAATGGTAATACTATTATTATACAAAAATAAGAAAATATTTAAAGCTTTAGTGGATTTTATATAGATCTTTATTTGATGTACACAATTTGATTTATGTATGTTAGGTTTTTGTTATACCTGAATGACAGGATTTATAGAATAGAGCAACATCAGCAAACAAAGCAACACATGCTGTATGGTTGCACATTCTTTCAAATTAAAGCAGACATTGACTTTATCATCACATTATTCCATATGGTAAAAACAATATGTCGGACAGATTCTAACATGAATAATTTAAATATATAACAAAAATTTTGAATAAAGTTTATTACTACACCCTTTGAAGTGTATTTCTATTTACTTTCATGTTGTTTGTTGTAACCCTTTTTTTTTCTCTCCTCAACAGATAACAGTTCTGCAGCTGTCCACCCTCCTGAAACAGGCTGACTCTAGCAAGAGGAAGTTGACACTGACCCGACTGGCCTCTGCTCCAGTCCCTTTCACTGTCCTCAGTCTCACGGGCAACCCTTGTAACGAAGATTACCTGGCTGTGTGTGGCCTCAAGGTCAGAAAACCATCTGCTTTGAAAGAGCCTATATAAACCTATATACTAAAAAAACAAAACAGGCAGTAATGTAGTTATTTTTCAAAACAAAATTAACCATGGTAGAATTCAGGGTAGCTAACATTCATGCCAATGTTAGCTAAGTAAACTTAAAGATACTTTTTTATACAAAATGCTGCTAATTTGAAATTGGTATTTGACTGTTTGTGTTTGTTGTACGTTTATTTTTTCCCAGGACTGCCACGTTTTGACATTCAGCAGCACAGGCTCTGTCTCTGACCATCTGGTGTTGCACCCACAACTGGCAACTGGTAACTTCATCATCAAAGCCATCTGGTTACCAGGCTCGCAAACAGAACTTGCCATCATCACTGCTGACTTTGTCAAGGTATGTTTTAAGAAAAGGGATATCTTGTACATAACTTGGTGTTGGCCAATTATAAGTGGTTTGATTAAAATCTATCTATTGATTTCTGATTTTCTGATTTCTTCTTTGCTAAACAGATCTATGACTTGTCTGTGGATGCCCTGAGTCCCATGTATTACTTCCTGCTCCCAAGTTCCAAGATACGTGATGCAACTTTCCTTTTCAATGAAGAGGGGAAGAGTGTTATCGCCATCATGTCTTCAGCAGGTTACATGTACACCCAGCTTATGGATGAGTCAAGCAGTGCCCAACATGGCCCTTTCTATGTCACAAATGTATTGGAGATAACCCATGAAGACTTGAAGGTAAGCAGGATACATCTAGGTAATTGAATTATACCCACAGAATGGTATCACGTGTGATCACTTCAATCACTTAATGTGTCTTAAAAATGCTGAATGGCAGACAGCAGTATTAAAGTGAAATCTTTCTGTGTGACTCCAGGATAGCAACGGGCAGGTAGCCGGTGGTGGTGTGTCGGTCTATTACTCCCATGTGCTTCAGATGCTTTTCTTCAGCTACAGCCAGGGGAAGTCCTTCGCTGCCACAGTGAGCCGCAGCACCACGGAAGTGCAGAGGCTGTTCCCCATCAACGTCAAAGGGTAACACTTCCACCACACCATATATGGTCTCTTCACTTGCCTGCACTGGATCTTAGTAATGTAACAGGTAACTGGAAGAGCCGACTTATGTCTCATCTCTTTTTCTTGTCCTCCTGCACTCTTTAGCTCCAATGGCAGCAGCAGTAAGATGTCGCCTGCTCTGTGCCAATGGTCTGAGGTCATGAACCATCCAGGCCTTGTGTGCTGCGTGCAGCAGACAACTGGCATACCGCTTGTCATCATGGTCAAGCCTGACACCTTCCTCATCCAAGAGATTAAAACTCTGCCAGCCAAAGCAAAGGTAAGAACCACGTACTGCAATGACAGGAAACAGTACCTCGGAGATTAGAACATGGTGAATAGAACTGTGGTTGCAATCTTGTTATTTAGTTCACATATGTAAAACTCAGCTATATTCTTAAGGTATTCATTCAATAATTTTCTCTGTTCCCCAGATTCAAGATATGGTGGCAATCCGACACACTGCCAGTAATGAACAACAGCGCACAACCATGATTCTTCTCTGTGAGGACGGAAGCCTAAGAATCTACATGGCCAATGTTGACAACACCTCTTACTGGCTCCAGCCCTCCCTGCAGCCCAGCTGTGGCATCAGTATCATGAAGCCTGTCCGCAAGCGCAAAGCAGCAGCTACTAGTGAGTTTGAGGCCAATTTAGTATAATAATTAATGGTGTAATTTAAGTATTATGTATTTAAGTATGCCTGACATTTTTGGCTTAAGTTCTTTACCTGTCAATCTCAAGTGGCTGTTTATTCACAATTCTGATTGAAATTTCTTTCTCAGTATGATTCTCGGTACACAGTAGACTAATTGATACAATCAGAAACAGAAAAGTAAGGGCTTGCCAGAAACTGCTTAGGCTGTATCTTGGGTGAAAGTGTCAGATTTTAATGTAATGATTTTACTTCTTAGCCACCCGAACTTCCAGTCAGGTGACATTCCCAGTGGACTTCTTTGAGCACAACCAGCAGCTGACGGAGGTGGAGTTTGGGGGCAACGACTTGCTGCAGGTTTACAATGGACAGCAGATCAAACACAGGCTCAACTCTACTGGGATGTATGTCGCCAACACAAAGGTAGGGGCATTTTGACATCATTCGCTGTTGGAAAATGTGTAAATTACTTCTGTAATGAATTGCTACTGTCAGCCATGCATGTGTTTTTTATATGAGTATAGGCTATTGTGAACAAAAAAATAAATCTATTTTTTTCCTTCTAGCCTGGGGGATTCACAGTGGAGGCAGTCAACAACAACAGTTCAATGGTGATGACGGGCATGCGGGTGCAGGTGGGCACTCAGGCCATTGAGAGGGCTCCCTCCTACGTGGAGGTCTTCGGACGCACCATGCAGATAAACCTGACGAGAGCCCGCTGGTTTGATTTTCCCTTCACCCGAGAGGAGGCACTGCAGGCTGACAAGAAGCTGTCTATATTTAGTAAGAGCAAGAGATGATTATACCTCGTGTTAATGATTGGTAGTAATTACTAGTAATAGCCAATCGTGTGAATTACCTATTACTTCAGAAATCAATCTAGTCATTGTTATAGTTTCTTGATGTAAGGATTTAACTAAATGGTTAACACTAAACCACACTGTGTCATCCTTCTGTTCATTTTAAAGTTGGAGCATCTGTTGACCCAGCTGGAGTCACCATGCTTGATTCAATCAAGATCTATGGAAAAACCAAGGAGCAGTTTGGCTGGCCTGAGGATCCCCCAGAGGACTTCTCGTCTGCGTCGGTTAACAATGTCTGCAGTCCCAACCTGAACCAGGGCAATGGCACCTCTGATGGAGACATAGCCACCCCTACCACCACTAGTGGCAGTGTGCTGGAGAGGTATGGGCTTTCCACTTAAGGCTTTAGAAGTTCAACACAAGTTGTTGGCATTTACACTTCTCAATCCTCTGTAGTTAAATTAACCACACTCATGATCTGATGAGATAGTATAACCATTTCTTTGACTTTCAAATGACTACTTCTGTCCTTTTGATACCGTGTAATACCTTTAGCTAACATTCTTGTTTCCTTTTTTTATCTTTGAATTATTTTTTTCCAGATAAATAATGATATGATATTAATAGTAGTTTTGTTGAATTGAATATTCATATTGTGATTAGATGTAACACATTTTATCCATATCACACACTCCTGCCATATCTTTATCCTTCATGAGTCCAGCGATACAGCAGGAGTTGTAGAGGTCAATCTTGAAGTTCTAACAATGGGGGTTAGGTTCTCTTTAGAGTATTTAGTGCATGGCTATCGTGATGTCATCTTTTCTTGCATGCTTCTCTTATGTTCAACTGAATCATTTAATTTCACTTGTTTCTTTCTGTGATCCTCACACTTTGTTTTTGTTCTTTTTCTTTTGCTCCCAAAAATACAATAAAAAGTTGTGAAACTGAGTCCTTATCAACCTTGGACCGGTTAGTAACTGCCCTTTCTCTGCTTGTTTGTATGGTTTTGTGCATGTGTGCCAGTTTGTGTGTCCATGCTTGAGACTGTGAACATGCCATGCATCATTGCCACACTTGTACAACAGCAACATTTTTTCCTATTCTTGCATTCAGTGTTGTTTTGGCATTTAGATCAGCACAGACTGCAAAAGGTTAAGATTTGCTCTTTGTTGGTTGATTTTAAGGAGAAAGCTGCAGTAGACGCACTGTTGATCTTCTTTCTCAATTTCAGGTTGGTGGTCAGCTCCCTTGAGGCTTTGGAAAGCTGCTTTGCAGTAGGTTCCTCCAGTGAAAAGGTAAATAGATGGAGATTTAATAACATATTTGAATGAAAAACCCTGTGTTAAACTTGCTTCCCTTTAGGGAACATTGTTGACCTCATGTCTTTAACTCTGTGTAGGAGAAGAATAAGGCTGCAGCGCTGGAGTTGGCAACTCTACTCCTGTCCATGCCAACCCCTTCTGGTGTGCAACAGCAAACCAAAGGACTTCTTGCCAGCCTGCACACCAGTCGAACTGCCTACCACAACCATAAGGTAAGAAAACAAAACAGACCAGACTAAAGTGAGAACATTCTCCATGCATGACGCAACATAAGTGCAAATTACTTTAAGTGAAGGATTAAATGTTAAATTTGGTATCATGTTGATAGCAGTTTTCAGTCATCCAGTACATTTAATCTTTTTAAGCCAGTAAGCGACATATAGTAAGGCAGGGAAAGTGGAGAACCAGATAACAGTGGCACACATGTTAGACTGTTGAATCTTTATGAAGGAAGTAAGCCAACATGATTGTTTGGCAATTTATAGCAATATTGTGGAGCTGGCAGTGCAGAAAAAGTGTTGGTTCTTGTTCATCACCTATCAACCGTGAAATGTGTAAATAAAGTTTGTTCAGAAACCACACCATACTTTTTTAGGTGTTAAATGTTGTGCTCATCCTATACATCACTTATGAAGAACTAATGCAACGTTTATGTGTCATCAGGATCAGTCCTTGCTCAGTAACGCAGTGCAGTGTCTGAATAGCTGCAGCCGTGAGGGGAGGGAGCTTGACCCTGATGTCTTTCAGAGGCTCGTGATCACTGCCCGCTCCATTGCAATCATGAGACCCAACAACTTGGTGCATTTCACAGAAACAAAGTCCTTACACCATGACTCTGGTAAGAGGCTTGTCTTGTGACAAATCTTGAATATCAGTTTGTCTGTACATCATTTATATCGTTACCCACTTGTTAACAGACATTCAAAAATATATTCTTTGGAACAACTGTCGTTGTTGTTGTTGTTGTTGTTGTTTCTAAGTGACTTAAGAGCTAAATAACCTCCAATTTTTCAATTAATATTTCATGTTCTTCGCTTCCTTACCCAGAAATGCCAGAGGACGGGCAAAAACACGCGGATGGTGAAAGCTGTAATTTCATCACTCAGTTGTTGAATAACTTCTGGAAGCTCCATGCCCTCAAACCAAAGAACGCTTTCCTCGCTCCTGCTTGCCTGCCAGGTAATTACATTGACTGCATGTGAAAAATGGGTCCAAGTTATAAGTAATGTGACATGATGGGTCATCAGCTTACATTTAAATGTTACGTAGAACATTTACACATAATTGATACCGGCTGAAAGTATCTGATTTCTTTACATCTAGATGAAAACAATGTGAATTTGTCTTCTTGTCATCCATGTTAGGCCTCACTCATGTGGAAGCGACAGTAAATGCCTTGGTGGACATCATCCATGCATACTGCACCTGTGAACTGGATTACATCAATGTAGCCTCCAAAATCTACATGCAAATGTTACTGTGCCCAGTAAGTATAGCACCTCTGTTGATCACTGGAAACATGATATAATTTACATGTATTAAAGCATGTGAATAGATATAAAATTGCCATCACTGCCAAATGGTCTTGAGATTTGCCAAACGTCGGGAATAAACGAATTTACCATTTCTGTGGAGCATGGCTGTTTCCACTGTAACATTCTGATTACCATCATATTGATAGTTTGCTCATGCAAGACTGTATAAAGTTATTTGTAATTAGGATTTTGAGGATCACTAAATTAATTGGCATAATTATATCTCACAGTTAGAATAGGAACTGTTCCATGAGTTACTGTAAGTTAAAGTCAGCATACAGGCTCTCATCAGGTAACCAAAGTGTATTTGAACCAATGCAGGACACAGCTGTGAGCTTCGCTTGTAAGCAGGCTCTGATCAGAGTGCTTCGACCAAGAAACAAACGGCGCCATGTGACCCTTCCATCTCCCCCACGCTCGAACACACCCATGGGTACGTTTGCACCGGCTGTTTTCAAAGCTGTTTGAATTTTTACTAGGCGATTTAGAAGTGCTTGGGTATTCAAGTATGAGTTATGAATAAGTATTTTTACAAAGCATTAGTACAGTTACAGTTTCAAGAGGTTTTTCGGTGCACACAACTCATGCCTGTTCTGTGTAGTAAAACAAACAATGTCTAAACCAAAAATTTCAACCTGTGATGAGGCTCTTGTGACTGGAAGTTGATCTAGATCTCTAATACATGTTGGTTGATTTTCTTTATCAGGAGACAAGGATGATGATGATGACGATGATGCAGATGACAAAATGCAGTCGTCAGTGCTGACTGGAGGAGAAGAGGGTAGACAGGAGAGTCAGGAGCAGAATGAAGTGGACCATGGTGACTTTGAAATGGTGGTGAGCAAAGAGGGCTAATTAAGTCTATGGGTTTTTTGACATTACTGTTGCATTGTTAACATTTTGAGAGGTGGGTACATAGACAGCTCACATACAAATAATATGTGAACATACTAGTGAACTTTGTTCTTATTTCCCTGGCTTATGAAGCTCAAAACATAACTCTTAGTAAGAAACTGTTTTATCTGAAGCTGTATGTGGGAGAAATAATAACACCTTTGTCTTTCTCTCTTCTACAGTCAGAGTCCATGGTCCTGGAGACAGCAGAGAATGTCAACAATGGAAATCCATCTCCTCTGGAGGCTCTGCTGGCTGGAGCTGAGGGTTTCCCCCCCATGCTGGACATTCCTCCTGATGCAGATGATGAGACTATGGTAGAGCTGGCCATTGCTCTGAGCCTCCAGCAGGATCAACAAGGTCAATAACCAAAAAATATTTAAGATGAAGCATTAACTCTGTGGTAAATGAGAGTGCCTCACAGTCCCACTCCAAATTTAGACATTCTCCCCATCTGTTCTGCACAGTAGCAAACTTTTTCATCCACAGATATGTTCAAACCAAATAAAAAGACTTGAAGACAGCTAGCAAGCACCGAGAATTTGATATTACTTCTAGATCGATAACGGATAATACCGCCTACACCAGGGGTACTCAAATACAAATCTTAAAGGGCCACAAAGATTTTTTTCAGTGACTCAAAGGTCCATGTATCAAGGTCGGTCAGGCCACATGCAATAATACTGTAATATTCAAAACAAAATGTTCTTTTCATTCAAAACAACAACAAAAATACAAACTAAAATAAAATGTCATTTCCATTATGACATAAATCAAAATACAAAGTTGAATATTTCCTCTTTTTGTTTGCCTTCAAAAATTGTGTCCATCACTTCAGTCTTGCATTATTTCTGCATCTGAGAATGGCTTCTTGTGCTTACCCAAAATCCACACCACTCTAAGCGAGCACTCTGTTGCTTTTCGTTGTTGTGTAGATGTTACAAGAATCCTACTTGCAGCTTGATATGACGATTTCACAGCATTTGTTTTTGTTGTTCTTACCTCTAAATTTTGAGGGAATGTCACCCCAAAATTCCTATACTTCGTCTCATAATGCCGTTTCAAATTGGAAATCTTCATCACAGCTATAGTCTCCTGGCATATGAAGCACATGGGTCTTGTGCTGGTTGGAGGGAGAATGAATGCACATTTTTCAGTCCATTCTTCTTTGAATTGCCGATTTTCACTGTCCACTTTTCTTTTAGCAGTGAACTTGGAACACGCCATTTTCGTGCAATCTAGGCTCCTACAGCCAGCAAAATGTCAATATGCAACTGCTCCAAAAACAAAAGTGAAAGTTAAAAATTGCGCTAGCAGCAGTGAGTGACCCAGCTGTCTGTGTATCGTTGGCATGAAGACAAGTCCCGGTATACATGTGCTGACCCAACCAAAGAAACTGAATACAAATATGCTTTCGGACAGTAGTTTGTGAATTCATCCTCAAATATCAGTCAAGTTTGGTATTTGATTATTGTAAACCTCAAATGATAAACCAGACCTTATATCAGAATAAGCATCACACACAAGCAGTGTTTTGTGTGTGTGCTGCTAACATATTGTACATGTTTTTGACGTTTTCAGGGAGTAGCAGCAGTGCTCTTGGCCTTCAGAGCCTCGGCCTGTCTGGCCAGGCACCAAGCTCCTCGTCATTGGATGCTGGCACACTTTCAGACACAACAGCATCAGGTAACAAGACCACCTCCTTAGTAGTGTGAGGTTGAAGGTTTTAGATCTGAAAGATCACAGTGTGTCTTTGCTACAGTTTTGAAGTAAAATAGTCAATATCTCACAGCATGTGTGAAAATATTCTACATTGAAGCTAACCACCTAATCTGTGACACATCTTAGTTTAATGTTTTAAAATTCAAGTGTTGCTTATCTTCTAATATTTGCTGAGAAGGTAGCAATTATGTATGATAATACCCACAATAGGTTCAGCACAAACAGAAACTTGAATAGCAGGTTGTTTGAATGTGCTGCATGCTTTATTGCATTGTTGGTGAACAAGTACGAACTAGAATCATGTATCCTGGCCAGATGACCGTGGTGTATTTACTGTTACAGCTATTGCTATGATTTCAGCCCCGGCATCAGATGATGAGGGCAGCACAGCTGCTACTGATGGCTCCACACTGCGGACCTCCCCAGCTGAGCATGGCGGCAGTGTGGGCTCAGAGAGTGGAGGTTCTGCAATCGACTCTGTAGCCGGGGAACACAGTGGTGGGTGATTGCAGAGAAACAACAGAGGCCCTAAACACAACTGAATAGGAGATGTTGTGTTGGTTTATTTTTAGAACAATACCATAACTCTTGCTGAGTAAATGTTTTCAGTTTTCTTAGTTGCATTTTTATATGCATTTGTGTGTACAGTGTCAGGACGCAGCAGTGCATATGGGGACACAGCAGTGGAGGGCCACCCTGCAGGTCCAGGCAGCGTCAGCTCCAGCACTGGAGCCATCAGCACCACTACAGCCCAGCAGGAAGGTGATGGCTCAGAAGGAGAGGGAGAGACCGAGGGAGACATCCACACAAGCAACAGGTCAGAAAAGCAACGCAGGAGTTCAGATAAAGACGAAAGTTTAAGATTATGCTGATAACAAACATTTGCCAGTGAAGACACTATATCTTTACAGTCAATGGACATGGGGAGAGAAAACATTTATTTTTGGGGAGCAGTAGTCATGATAAAGAATATCACATTCAGTCCAAAATGGTCAACTCAGTTGCAGAAGTGAAAATTTGTATCTATTTTATTTTGTGTTTCTTGTCAGGCTGCACATGGTTCGTCTTATGCTACTGGAGCGTTTGCTTCAGCAGCTTTCCCAGCTCCACAATGTAGGTGGAGTTCAAGCCATCCCCTACATGCAGGTCATTCTAATGCTGACCTCCGACCTGGATGGTGAGGATGAAAAAGATAAGGGTGCCTTGGATGACCTGCTAGCACAGCTCATTGCTGAACTCGGCATGCACAAGAAGGTAAACACATTCTCATTCTGAGGAACCCGGGCTTTTAAACTGTCATTGTTTTACTCAATCCATGTTACTCCTCTGCAGGACGTGTCCAAGAAGAATGAACGTAGCTCCATCAATGAAGTTCACCTCGTCATCATGAGACTGCTCAGCGTTTTCATGTCTCGAACCAAATCTGGCTCCAAATCCTCTTCTGAGGTACGTCCTCTTTATTTTCTTAATGTAGTTCTCCCTGATTTAGACTGAAGGTTGTCAGATAAATGTCATGATGGTAAATGTTCAAATCCATCTTAAAGTACTCACAGAAGGTGCCTGCTTGCATTGCACACAAATCATTTTCTATGACTAAATTTCTCTATGGACAGCTTTTTATGCATGTTCAACATGAAGTTGCTTGTACATTGTACTTACACGCTCGATGCACTCTTTCTTTCTTCCAGTCATCTTCGCTTATTTCGAATGCCACAGCAACTGCCTTGCTCAGCCTCGGTGCTATAGACTACTGTCTCCACGTGCTCAAATCCCTCCTGGAGTTCTGGAAGAGCCAACAGGGTGAAGAGGAGCCTGTGGCCACAAGCCAGCTCCTCCGACCACACACAGCTTCCTCTCCACCAGACATGAGCCCTTTCTTCCTGCGCCAATATGTCAAGGTATCAGACAACAGCACGCGTCTTTATCTTTAAAACAGAAAAAAAGTGATTTTCATACAAGGAATGGTATGTGGACTTACTCTGTTGCTCCTTCCCTTAGGGACATGCTGCTGATGTGTTTGAAGCCTACTCACAACTTTTGACTGAAATGGTGCTCCGGCTGCCATATCAGATCAAGAAGATTGCTGACACCAACCCACGTATCCCACCTCCTGTCTTTGACCATTCCTGGTTCTACTATCTCTCTGAAGTAAGTGGTTGAGTGTATCACTAGGGTGATATTCCATTTCAACCTTTGTCTATGCAAAACACAGAAATACAACCTCTTAATTCCGTATTTCTTTTCTCCTCAGTATCTGATGATTCAACAGACACCATTTGTCAGGAGGCAAGTCAGAAAGTTGTTGCTGTTCATCTGTGGCTCAAAGGAAAAATATCGTCAGCTGCGAGATCTGCACACTCTTGACTCCCATGTGCGCAGCATCAAGAAGCTCCTGGAGGAGCAGGGCATCTTCCTCCGGGCTGGTGTTGTCACAGCCACATCTGGTTCAGCTTTACAGTATGACACACTCATCAGTCTGGTGAGTGTCCTCTGAGCAGTGATTGAGACTACTCACACAGAGCCTCTTTGTGTGTTGTGTATTGACTTTAAATTATGTGTACTTAATTCTCATTGTTTTTGTAATTTGCGAAAATCTTGATAATATTCTATTTCTTTAGTCTTTGATACTACTGTAATATAGTGTAGGGATTTCACTTTTTGTAACTTTCACATGTGCACACGTGTAACTTGCTTCTCTTGGTGCAGATGGAGCATCTGAAAGCTTGTGCTGAAATTGCCACTCAGAGGACAATCAACTGGCAGAAGTTCTGCATGAAGGATGACTGTAAGTTGTTTCAGATCAGCTTTTGTAACTGGAAATAGAGAAGCTTTGAAGGCCACTCGTGTTAACATCATTCTCCTCTTTTTATTTTCCTTCCTTACCTGTTTGTCTTCTCTGTTCAGCTGTGTTGTACTTCCTCCTCCAAGTGAGCTTCCTAGTGGATGAGGGTGTTTCCCCTGTGCTCTTGCAACTGCTCTCCTGTGCCTTGTGCGGCAGTAAGGTGCTTGCCAGCTCCTCTTCCTCCTCTTCATCATTCTCCGGAGGGGGCTCTGGCAGTGCTGGACAGACAGGAGCTTCTCAGTCCTCTCAGAGCAAGTCATCCAGTAAAAAGAGCAAAAAAGAGGACAAGGAGAAAGACAAAGAGGGTGAGGCATCACCCCGACTTTCTCATACTTCATACCAATTCTTGTTTAGATTGTACGCATTCAATGCTGGAACAGGCTCAAGCCCCCAATGAAACTGAACAGGTTATTTGGGTTTGGATAATAGATGCTAATGCCCTGACTGTGTTGTATCTTTGTTGACTGACAAAAGGTGATGGAGTTGGAAGCCAGGAGGATCAGCTGTGTATGGCTCTGGTCAGTCAGCTTAACAAGTTTGCAGACAAAGAGACCCTCATCCAGTTCTTACGCTGCTTCCTGCTCGAGTCAAACTCATCATCTGTGCGCTGGCAAGCCCACTGCTTGGCACTTCATATCTACAGGTACTGTTGACATCCATCATATTCAGACAGGCAGCTTAGTTTGGCCCCAAACTCAAACATGAAGCGAGCCTGGTTGTTAAATTTAGAGTACCTTGTTTTTAGTCTGGATGATTGAAAAGAATGTTGAAGCACCAATGAAAAAACATTTGGGATTGAAAAGCAACAATGAATTATTAAACGGTGAAATCGCATTGATGACTTGTGAATCTCTCTGTAGGAACTCCAGTAAATCTCAGCAGGAGCTGCTGCTGGAGCTGACTTGGGCCATCTGGCCTGAGCTGCCAGCATATGGCCGCAAAGCTGCCCAATTTGTCGACTTGCTTGGATACTTCTCACTTAAAACCCCTCAGACAGAGAAAAAGGTTTGTTGTTTGGTTTGTCACATGCTATGTTTGTACTGATTCTAGGGCAGTAATTGTTGTGAGATTTTTATACTGTTGCCTTATATTTTATAATATAAACATTTGACTTTTTGTGATTAACAACTTAAGAATTGGACTGTGTCCAAAATGTACTTTTAAAGTAAAGTACTCCTGTGGATGCTTGAGCCTATTCATCATTCAGCAGAGCATAGACATCACAATGATATTGCTTCAAAATCTCTATCAAACTGTTTCTCTATTAAATTGTTTCCCTTTTATGATTTAGTTGAAAGAGTATTCCCAGAAAGCTGTGGAAATCCTGAGGGCACAAAACCATATCCTGACGAATCACCCCAACTCCAACATCTACAAGTATGTCTACAAAAACATGCTAGCTATAAGCAAGAAGAATGCAATTATAAGTAATAGACATTGTCTTCATAATATTTTTTTGTTTTTTTCCTTTTGCAGCACTCTGTCTGGTTTAGTGGAGTTTGATGGATTTTATCTGGAGAGTGACCCCTGCTTGGTGTGCAACAATCCAGAAGTTCCCTTCTCGGTACGTGAAACATAACTCCCCTTAACGGATACAATCGCTACCCAGGGAAAAAAAAGAAGTTTAGCTAATTTAATTCTAATGCAATTTTTCTTTTCTTTGTCAGTTTGCAAGGCTTTTGCATTGGTTAAGATTGGTTAGACTGTGATTAGTTTTTGGTTTGCAATCTGAACAGTGAATACCAAATGTGACAGGCTCAGGACATTCTTCTTTATTTCCATACTACTGTTTTTATCATGCAAAAGCAAACAGAACAAGGACAGGTCATAAGGCCACCTACAAGAGGACCCTTGGAAGACCCTGCTGGCATAAACACAGTCTATTATTGTTTTAAAAGATTGTCTTGTTTGCCCTCCAGAATATAAAACTGTCATCAATCAAAGTGGACACCCGTTACACCACCACTCAGCAAGTCGTCAAGCTCATTGGCAGCCACACCATCAGCAAAGTCACAGTGAAGATTGGTGACCTCAAACGCACCAAAATGGTTCGCACCATCAATCTGTACTACAACAACAGGACTGTGCAGGCTATCGTGGAGCTGAAGAACAAGTATGTTTACTAATCAAATGTTCATAATGTTTTTGTTTTTTTAAGAACGTTATAAGATACAAGTTTACATATTGAACCACTAGCAACAGTTTCACTCTCATTCACTTGATAGTATGAAGTAAATCAACTTTGTTTTCTCTTTTTAGGCCCGCTCGCTGGCACAAAGCCAAGAAAGTTCAGCTGACCCCAGGACAAACGGAGGTAAAGATTGACCTTCCTTTACCCATCGTTGCTTCCAACCTGATGATCGAGTTCTCCGATTTTTATGAGAACTATCAGGCCTCCACTGAGACCCTGCAGTGTCCACGCTGCAGTGCATCTGTGCCGGCCAATCCCGGGGTGTGTGGCAACTGTGGTGAGAACGTCTACCAGTGTCACAAGTGCAGGTACGCAACACAGCAGCCTTCCTCTGCAGGTCTGAAAAGATTGGGGAACATTTGTTAGGATTGGAAACACTAAAGTGTATTGTATTTGAAAATTGATTGTTGTTTTCTGTTAGGTCAATCAACTACGATGAAAAAGACCCCTTCTTGTGCAATGCCTGTGGTTTCTGCAAATACGCCCGGTTTGATTTCATGCTATATGCTAAACCATGCTGTGCTGTGGATCCCATTGAGAATGAGGAAGACAGGAAAAAGGTAAGAAGTCACTCTGGGAAATACAAGTTAAAGGGGGTTGCCATTGAAAAAAATTTATAATAATTTAGCAAAAGTTTTGTCCCCACTTTTTGCAAATGACTGAAGTACTTTTTCCTGATGAATTCTTTATCTCTACCGTCATCTTTCCTATTTAACTTTTAATCTTTGATATATCTTTTTCCTGCAGGCTGTGACTAACATCAACACCCTGCTTGACAAAGCTGACAGGGTTTACCACCAGTTAATGGGTCACCGACCCCAGTTGGAGAGCCTCCTGTCTAAAGTCAATGAAGCGGCACCAGAAAAACCACAGGTCAGTGTCAAGGGAACCCTGAACACTACATAAGAAATTGAGGCACGAGAAATGTTAAGAAAGCCTTTTTAACCAGATTTGCTACGGACTATAATGTGAGGCACAGCTCTACTGATCACTACTACTACTGACACATCACACACATTCTTTACATATTTCAGTCTTTCAAAAAAAAGATTTTGTGATGCGACAGAAAAACATTGATAGCTGCAGACGAACAGTATTGTCATGGTAGACGTACAGCAGAACTGCCTGGATGTATGACATGAAGTCATTTATAGCAGCTTCAGTATTTTGTAGACTTGCATTTTCCTGTTTCCTCATGGTATTCCTTTCCTCTCTTTCCCCCAGGATGACTCTGGAGCAGGAGCAGGACTTGGTACATCTTCTGCTAATGTGAACAGATACATTCAGCAGCTGGCTCAAGAATACAGCGGAGACTGCAAGACATCATTTGATGAGCTCTCCAAGATTATACAGGTTACTGAGGAAAAATAATGATCTTAGTTACTGGTGCATTTAGTTTTTTCCCCACTTACACAAAACTCTGGGCTTTTTTTCTATTCACAGAAAGTGCTTGCATCTCGTAAAGAGCTCCTGGAGTACGACCTGCAGCAGAGAGAAGCTGCCACCAAGTCATCCCGCAGCAGCAGCAGCCACCAGCCCACCTTCACTGCCAGTCAGTACCGGGCACTCTCTGTGCTGGGCTGCGGCCACACCTCCTCAACCAAGTGCTATGGCTGTGCCTCAGCTGTCACGGGTCACTGTATCACGCTGCTCCGTGCACTGGCCACTAACCCAGCCCTTCGGCAGATCCTGGTCCTCCAGGGTCTCATCCGTGAGCTGTTTGAGTATAACTTGCGACGAGGTACAGCAGCCATGAGGGAGGAGGTGCGCCAACTGGTCTGTCTTCTCACCCGGTATGTCCATCCCTGTTAGCGTAGATAAAATGAAGAGTTGACACTAATTCTCAATAAGGTGTTGGAATTAAAGTATATACTGTACATCTAAATGTACTCTAAATTTGCTTTTCACACTTAGCTCTGTATATAAACTCTTGATCTCTGGGTTGCATTGGTAATTAAATATCATTGTGTATCTTGTTTTCATATTTTCCTGCTTCAGAGATCATCCAGAGGCCACTCAGCAGATGAATGACCTCATTATCGCCAAGGTGTCTGCTGCCCTCAAAGGCCATTGGGCCAATCCTGACCTGGTATGTCCTATTATATATCACATTGAAGAAGTTAGACAAAAGAAAGATTAAGAGAAATTTCTCCAGAAATATACATTTTTGGGGGGAAATCACATCTGTATCCAGACGGTAGAGCTCCTGGATTAAGCAGGTTAATTTTGTAGAAGAATTATGAATATTGATCTGAACATGATGTCTTGTTCTCCCAACAGGTTAGTAATCTGCAGTATGAAATGCTGCTGCTGACAGACTCCATTTCAAAAGAGGGTGGATGCTGGGAGTTACGGTTACGTTGTGGTAAGCTTGATTTCCTAACCTCCATCCACAAGATGGTGTATTTTTTTACTGTCCGGCTACAGATTAGTTTCATGGGAATGATCTTCTAACTTTGTCAAGTTAGTTGAGTTTTTCAGGTTCCTTACTGTGGCCTTAACTGTCATTAATGTGTGTACTGTTACAATTGTGTATTTTTCTGTGTTCAATATTGGTCTAGTTAATAAACAATATGGCGCATCATACATCCTGTACATTAACTATCAGTCCAATTGTATGATTGTGATTAGTTGAGAGTTGGGAGACATTCAGCCTGACTTGTTGTACTATTTTATATCCTCACAGCCCTCAGTCTGTTCCTCATGTCAGTGAATATAAAGACACCAGTTGTGGTGGAGAACATCACTCTTATGTGCCTGAGAATCCTGCAAAAGCTGATCAAGCCCCCGGCTCCCACTAGCAAGAAGAACAAGGTAATTACACTCTAACTCTGACATTCAGCTGCTACTCTCTTGGCTTTCATTTGCCTTTTAAGTAGTTTGCAAAGACATGATAAGGTGAAAACTTTGGATGACCCGGCAGTTACTCGAACCAAACAAAGAAAGACAGAGCTGTAATCTAGACGAATAATCACTGAATGCCTTTTTGTTCTGATAAATAGATTTTTTATTTCATTTAAAATACACCAGCTCAGATAATGTGAGAATTACATACAGTGTCTGGCAGTAAGCGCTTGGTTGTATCGTGTTCCCTTACACAACAGCATGTGATTGCTTTTCGTTATAGGATGCTGCAATTGAGTCGTTGACCACAGTCAGGCCCTACAGTAATGAAATCCATGCCCAGGCCCAACTCTGGCTCAAGAAGGACCCCAAAGCATCATATGAAGCCTGGAAAAAATGTCTCCCAGCAAGAGGTAAATATGGTGTCAAAACAGCTGCACAATATATCAGTGAAGCAACATGGTTCTCTTTTTTCAGTGAAATACTGAAAACTGATGATGATGAAATGAAATTCACTGTTGAATTTCTCTTAATAATCACAGGCCAGGAGGCTGTGTCAAAGCCTCAGGGGAAGGCTGAGTTGCGAAGGCAGTACCTGTTGGAGAAGTATGTGTGGAAGTGGAAGCAGTTCATGAGGTCCAGGAAAGGAGAAGGTCTGTTCCCTCGCCTTCTCAAACTGAGCCACAACAACTGGCTGCGGCAGGTACGAAAAAAGTTTTTTGTTGCAAGTATTAATATAGTACTTTGCTTGTTGTCCGTGGTAGTCTTAATAATATATTTTGAATAAGGAGCCAGTGATCACTCAATACATATTTGTTGCAGGTCCTTTTCACACCTGCAACTCAGGCAGCCAGACAGGCAGCTTGCACTATTGTGGAGGCCCTAACCACAATCCCCAGCCGTAAGCAACAAGTCCTGGACCTGCTCACCAGGTATGATCCCCAAACAAACAATCAGCAAGTCCAACAAACATTGTGTTTTGCAATATATTAGGGATTCATAAACTATTATTAGATTACTGTAAGATTTCTTTGGTATTATAAGTTAATATATACAGTATGTTTTCCGAAATACTGTGTTACTTCAGTAAATGTGTTAACAATGACAGAAAAAAAGTGATTGTTATTTTTAAACAAATCACATGCTTCTTAGCTGAATGGAAGGTCAATATTGTCTCAAGCACATAATATAATAATCAATACTTTTTTTTAACTGTAAATGTGGTATGGAGGCTTAAGTGTAGACCTGACTTGGTGTTTAAAAGACTTAACTGTGTCTGTCTGTCAGCTATCTGGATGAGCTGAGTGTTGCTGGAGAGTGTGCGGTGGAGTATTTGGGTCTGTACCAGAAGCTGATCAAGCCAACACACTGGAAGGTTTACCTGGCAGCCCGTGGAGTCCTGCCCTATATCGGTAACCTGATCACCAAGGTAATGGACTGAAATTCAAAAGAATATATTTAATAATAAGTTGAATTCAGTGTTTTCATAGATGATCTCTATATGCAATTAGTTTACTTGAATTAGAATCATTAGATATGATGGAATTAATTAAATGCTTCACTATTAATTTCATTACATTTCAAATGTTTGGTATCCATACGTATATCAGATATAAATAATCAGATCTCTAAATTCTGTTTACTTCCCTATTCAGGAAATTGCCAATCTGCTGGCACTGGAGGAGGCCACACTGAGCACAGACTTGCAGCAAGGATATGCCCTCAAGAGCTTGACTGGTACATAAGTTTCAGTCTTGTTGTTTGTCTGACCATACAGTCTGACATGACACTGTTGGGTTTAAATGAGACTTTGACCCCATTATACAGTGAATTATAGTGTTGTAGCGACAATTTTTGCACACTGTTTTCTTGCCTTTTCTTGAATATGTAATTGATTTGAATATGGTTGGTGCCACTGCAGGATTGCTGTCTTCTTTTGTGGAAGTGGAATCTATTAAGCGTCATTTCAAGAGTAGGTTGGTCGGCACAGTTCTCAACGGCTATCTATGTCTGAGGAAACTTGTGGTCCAGCGCACCAAGCTCATCGATGAGACTCAGGACATGCTGCTTGAGATGCTGGAGGACATGACAACAGGTCTGCACCACCTTAACTTCAACAGAGATGGAATCTAAATTGTAGTTTCACTTCTTCATTTTGATGTTCACAGCACTTCTGTTTGTTTTTTTTTGTTGTTGTTTTTTTAAATGCTTTTTAACATACAAGAGAAACTTTGTTCCACTCATAATTAGAAGGACATTTAAATAATTGTTGGTAGTTAAGTCTTTGATTGTCATTTTAACATCGTAGATGAAGCATAAATTATAGCTGCTTATGTTTTCTGCAGAAGATAGAATCATGTGAAATTAATAAATAAGCATGCATGGTATGTGTTTAAACATCACTGTTGTAAATCTTGTGCTTTTCATAGGTACTGAGTCTGAAACTAAAGCCTTCATGGCAGTGTGCATAGAGACTGCTAAGCGGTACAACCTGGATGACTATAGGACACCAGTGTTCATTTTTGAGAGGCTCTGCAGCATCATCTATCCTGTGAGTTACCTTTTATCCTTGTCAGTTTCAGTTAGAAATGTTCCACAGAATAATGCTCAAAAAGAGTCTAGCTGTGACTTTGTCTTCAGCTGAAGTTTCCACCTCTGTGTTTAGGAGGAGAATGAGGTGACAGAGTTCTTTGTGACGCTGGAGAAGGATCCTCAGCAGGAGGACTTCCTGCAGGGCCGCATGCCAGGAAACCCCTACAGCAGCAACGAACCAGGTATCGGCCCGCTGATGAGGGACATCAAGAACAAGATCTGCCAAGACTGCGACCTGGTGGCGCTGCTTGAAGACGACAGTGGCATGGAGGTAAAATGTGTATTCTTTACAATGTGTATTGAGTATACTCTTCCCAGTTTCTGGTTGGATTCTAAAATCTGACATAATGTCTTTAATGCCACTATTTTTTTTCCTCCAGCTTCTGGTAAACAACAAAATCATCAGCTTAGATCTGTCAGTGGCCGAGGTCTACAAGAAGGTCTGGTGCCCTACAAATGAGGTGAGTCCTCGTGTGTTTGAAACTAAATGATTGAAGGTTTTAGAACATTCAGAATTGTGTGTTACAGTTCGTCAATGACCTTGTTCTTTTTTTAAAGGGTGAGCCAATGAGAATCATCTACCGAATGAGAGGTCTCCTTGGAGATGCCACTGAGGAGTTCATAGAGTCACTGGACTCAACCACAGGTAAGTCTTATTTCTTAAGTCTAATTTTGGAGTCAAACATTGACATATTTCTAAATCTAATACATGTATTGATGCGTAAGCTGTTAGCCTCAAGGACATGCTTTTTGCCGTCACATGTGCCTGGAATTGATACTCTCTTGAAAGAGCGAGGAATGTTTCAAATTGCATCCCAACTTAAGAAAAATGTTTTACTGGATCTACAGATGAAGAGGAGGATGATGAAGAGGTGTACAAGATGGCAGGAGTCATGGCTCAGTGTGGAGGACTGGAGTGTATGCTCAATCGGCTGTCTGGAATAAAAGATTTTAAACAAGGAAGACATCTGCTCACTGTAAGCCAACATATTCTTTTTTTTGCCTAAAAGGCGTTTAGGATAATGTGGTAGTCTTTGTTCTCTAATCTTAGTTCACAGAAGTGTCTGATTCAGATCTCTTAACACAGGTTTACCTGGGTTACAAACTCCTTGTGCAGTTTTTCTAAATGCAAAATATATAAGAAGTTTGTATCTGATCTTTCTCACCCACAGGTTTTGCTGAAGTTGTTCAGCTATTGTGTGAAGGTGAAGATCAATAGGCAGCAGCTGGTCAAACCAGAGATGAACACACTCAACGTCATGCTAGGAACTCTAAACCTGGTGAGTGTTAAAGTGACTGTTTTGTCTGATTAATTTATCAAATTCAGATTGGAGTGAAATATTAACCAGGCTTATATAATAGACTTTAACATTAAGTGTTCAGAAAACTCAGGCTTAATGTCCTTTTTCCTGCAGGCTTTGGTTGCAGAGCAGGAGAGTAAGGACAGTGGAGGAGCCTCCATAGCTGAGCAAGTCCTGAGCATAATGGAGATCATTCTGGATGAAGCCAATGCCGAGATCTCAGAGGACAAGGTACGCATTTATCCTTCTCAGTAAAGAGGAAACCAAGAACTTTTTGACACCGTAATATAATCAAAGCCTGAAAAATTCTATTCTTGTAAATGTTGGGATACTGGTTTGTCTTTCACAGGGTAACCTGCTGCTGACGGGAGACAAAGATCAGCTGGTTATGTTGCTGGACCAGATCAACACCCCGTTTGTGCGCTCCAACCCCAGCGTGCTGCAGGGTCTGCTGCGCATCATCCCATTCCTGTCCTTTGGTGAACTGGAGAAAATGAGGATCTTGGTGGAACGCTTCAAACCGTGTTGCAGCTTTGACAAGTGAGCATCACTTAGCTTTCACTTGCAGAGTGAAAGAACATTTAAGTTTTGAAATGAATGAAAAGCTTCTCAGCAAATACAGAGAGTGGTCACATTCTAAAATCAAGCCGATTGTTTCAAATCTGTGTCTCAGTAGAACTGACTCCTGACTTTGTTTTCTCAGGTACGACGAGGAGCATAGTGCAGATGACAAAGTGTTTTTGGATTGTTTCTGTAAAATCGCCGCTGGAATCAAAAATAACAGCAATGGGCATCAACTCAAAGATCTTATTCTGCAGAAAGGAATCACACAGAGTGCACTGGACTACATGAAGAAACATATCCCCAATGCCAAAAAGTAGGTCCTCTCTCAGCTTTATATGACCAAAGCTTGTCTGTCAAAGCCTTTGACACCATAAAATATATATCTGTGTTTGGTTAATCCCTTCTCTTCTTGTTCTGAACTCTCACGTTAGTCTGGACGCAGATGTCTGGAAGAAGTTCCTCTCTAGACCAGCTCTCCCCTTCATTCTCCGATTGCTCCGTGGTTTGGCGACCCAACATCCCCCCACACAGGTACTAAACTGATTTCTCTGGATGGTTATGAGTAATTACATCAACCATTGAAATGTTTGACTCAGCTGGCAGACTTGGGATAACATTTTTTGTCCTCTTGTCTTCTGCGAAGGTGCTGATAGGCACAGATTCAATAACCAACTTGCACAAGCTGGAGCAGGTATCCAGTGACGAAGGCATCGGCACGCTAGCAGAGAACCTTCTGGAGGCGCTGAGGGAGCACAGTGATGTTAACCTGAAGATTGAAGCAGCACGTAGGGAGACCAGAGCGGAGAAGAAGCGTATGGCTATGGCCATGAGACAGAAGGCCCTGGGAACACTGGGCATGACGGTACTCTTTTCCTTTACAGTCTTTTCTCTTTTTTCTCCATTTTTTTATGTTCAATTTGTCAAAGTGCTGTTCATCTCCACAGCTACTTTCATTAACACAGCTCAATGTTATATTGTTGATTTTCATTAAATGTGTGCTTAATGTGTTTTCAGACCAATGAGAAAGGGCAGGTGGTGACGAAGACCTCACTGTTGAAGCAAATGGAGGAGTTGATAGAGGAGCCGGGCCTGACCTGCTGTATCTGTAGGGAGGGTTACAAGTTCCAGGTACACAACTTATCCAGGACTATGAGTGAAAAACACTTTACTTTAGTGTTTATAAGTCATATATAAATGTTTAATAAGCTGGCTATAACACAGTATAATGTGATTGTAGGCAGGCATAAGTGGTTAAAAAATGTGTCAACAATTTGTTATATATGTAAAAAAAAACAAAACTTAAAATATGCTCATCTGTGTATAACTACATTATATTATGTTATAAATCACTTAAATAGTTAATTAGTGCTCGTAAATGTGTCCGCATCCACTGATAGTAAGTGTACACAAAATGATGTTTATATATCAACTTGGTGGTGTTCTAAATTAACATATGTGTCCTTGTGTTTCTAGCCAACCAAAGTCCTGGGTATTTACACTTTCACGAAGCGTGTGGCCTTGGATGACTTTGAAAACAAGCCTCGCAAGCAGCAGGGCTACAGCACTGTGTCGCACTTTAACATAGTCCACTATGACTGCCATCTGGCAGCCGTCAGGTAAAAACAAAAACCTGCTGATGCTCAGAGAGGCCTTTTCACATTTTCTGCTGCAACATCACTGTTCATTTATCCTAACCTGATTTTTTCTATTCCCCTGGGGCAGGCTGGCTCGTGGACGGGAGGAGTGGGAGAGTGCTGCTCTCCAGAACGCCAACACAAAGTGCAATGGACTGCTTCCTGTGTGGGGGCCACATGTGCCAGAATCGGCCTTTGCTACGTGCTTAGCAAGGTAAAATCATGCATCAGCGCACACATGTAGAGCAAAAGTTTCCTTCATGCAGCTCACAGTAAATTCCTAACTTGATTTCCCTCTGCTGCGCAGGCACAACACATATCTGCAAGAGTGCACAGGCCAGCGGGAGCCCACGTACCAACTCAACATTCATGACACCAAACTGCTGTTCCTCCGCTTTGCTACTGAGCAATCGTTCAGTGTCGACACAGGAGGGGGAGGACGAGAGAGCAACATCCACCTCATCCCCTACATCATCCATACTGTGCTTTATGTCCTCAACACGTATGTACCTTTTTGATATAAGATGTTTATGACAGGAGAAATTACTCATCAGACATTAAAACTGTAACAAATGAAGAGCTGTAGAGATGACACACAAACCAAAAGTCAGCCTATTTGACCAACATTCAGCTGGTGTGGCTCATGTTTTTCACACCACTATCATCTCTCTTGGTTTTGCAAACTGTGGCTGCAGTACAAGGGCTACGTCCCGGGAGGAAAAGAACTTGCAGAGTTTCCAGGAGCAGCCGTGTGAGAAATGGGTGGAGAGCTCCTACGAGGTTGAAGGACCGCACTATTTCACCATCTTGGGCATGCACATCATGCCGCCTGAACGCTGGAGGACTTCACGGATATACTTCCTACGAAGACTCCTGGTTAACGCACACGCCCGCAAGGTCTCAGCAGTCAGCACCAACAAGTACGACACTCGACTTCTTAAAAAGACATTCTGTCCCTCTTAGTTTTACAGCCGACACGGGGGTTGATGCAGCTATTCTGTGCACCGTGTTTATTAAACCTCTTTGTTTTGAATTACATTAGAAATGGGCCTGCACGTATGGTAATATTAAAAATCAAATGCATCTCATACCTACATGGTAAGATGCACTGCAAGTTTCCAGTTAGGAAAAGCTGTTGTTTGTGAAAAGCTGATCAGAGCTTAGAGAATCAGCCTGGAAGCTCTGTGCTACACTGAGGAATTTCAAATGTAAAACACAATTTATCTTGTAACAGTCTCCTACCTTCATCTTCTTCCTCTTGTTTATCATCAGACTCACAGATAAAGCACCAAAGGAATATGCAGTCTATCGCTCGCCTCTCCTCTTCTGGGGCCTGGTGGATCTAGTCTACGACATGTTCAGGGTAAATGCTCTACAGTTTCAAAACTACTGCACATGTTGATGCCACAAACATTCGCATATCTTATATTTTCTGCTGTGTTTATGTTGTGTTTTTGTTGAGATGCTTTGTTTGTTGGTCATATCTTTGCTATCTTAGTAAAGTTACGGAGACATGTTTGATCCAGCCTTTTAGTGTGTTTGAAAATGTAATGATGCTTTCTCCTAAACAGAAACGTGATTGACCCTTGACATAAGCTGGACGTACTTCTGAAATAAAATAGCATAAAACATTTCATTTCTTGTTTGAAAACTTAAGCTACTATAACTGACCTCTCTTCCATTGTCTTCTTTTTGGCTGTGCAGAAAGTACCCACCAGCAACACAGAGGGGGGCTGGTCCTTCTCGCTGGCAGAATATGTCCGTCACAACGACATGCCCATCTACGAGGCCTCAGAGCGCGTGCTCCGGGCCTTCCAGGATGAACTCATGCCCGCCGAGTCCTTGTCAGAGTTCTTTGATGTTGTAGGTCAGTATACACACACCTGGTCAACTTGACCACTATTTGATTATCAAAACACTTCAAAGTCTGAATGAATTTTGGAAACGGGAGAAATCCACGTTGACCTAACTGATGCAGCCCTTCTTTTGGCATTACTTTCTGGCCTGGTGGGAGTTCAAAGGTTGATGTGAAACTTGACTTCCTGTTTGTCTTGCAGGTCTCCTCACTGAAATCGCAGACCCAGACCTCTTCCTGCAGGATTTGTTGAACTCTTTGCCCTGATGGCCAACCTCAACCCACACCCCTCCAACACACAACAGCCCTGCAAATAACGTCAGGACACCTACCAACTTAAGAAAAAAAGAAAAAAAAGATTTTCTCTGTTCACACACATGCTGAGACACACAGAGTATACACCATGCTTCTTACTCACTTCCCCTCCCCCGTATGACGTCTTCAAATTAACTTTAAGCAGAAACTATGTGTAGTCTAAAGAAATCATCCACTTTTGGCAACATCTCTGTAATGTTTAACAAAAAAATACAAGGCTGTTAAAGGGTGAGGGGAACACACTAAAACAGAATTTACGCTCTGCTCCTATGATTCAGATCACTTCAGTTCAGAGTTTCTCGTCAAGCTTGAGACGAGAACACGTGAGACTCGGCGAACCATTAAACCAGAGATGTTTTGAGCGTTTTCTGGGTCATGACTGTTACCACCAACAAAGCTGAAGCTTCTCTATTGTTCTGTCTTTGCAGGTTGTCACAGAATGGTGTGTTGAGAGAATTTAATTATTCATGTTCAAATATTTTGTTTTCTGGTTGATGGAATAACTCGTGAATTCTGTTTTAGAGTGGAAATCTTGGCTTTCAAACGCCCGTCCCCCCTTATGATATTGGAGTGCAATGTAAAGGTGACTAAAAATGTTTTGGGATTTGACCCACCACGTGTTAAGAGTGGCATTTGATTTTATCTCGTTTTCCTTCTTTGTTTGTTTGGTTTAAGTTGTTTTTGGTCAGGGCTTTTTAAAAATGGCAAAAAGTTTCAGTGTCACAAGGTTTTTGAGCTAACCTGTCCTTTTCTTGCCGACTTTTGCTGTTTGGTATCCATGTAGGTTCTAACTGGAATTTGAGTGATGGACAGAAGAGAAACATTTTTGATTTGTGTGTATGTGTAAGGTTTATTTTATCAACCTCAGAAGTAACGTGGGGAAAAGAACAATGAATAAAAGTTTGTTTTATTTTATTTTTTTCATGAAGCTTTGCCTTTGTGACAAAGTGAACTTTAGACTTGTGAAAGATTTCATCTGTTGCAATGAAATATCAGACCTGTCTAAATTAATAATAAAACAGACCTACATTATATCCTTAAACACCTTTTTCTTTGATTAATTGATTTGTCGTTCAGTTTGTTTTCTTCCAAAGCAGTTTCTTCATTTCTTAGGCCCCCAAATCACTGGCAACACTCTTGTGTCAATCCCCAGAACAGTGCCGCTAAGTTTTCAACTTACAAACTGTTAAGACAGCACCCTTGTACTTGAGAGCTGAATGCATGGTGTGGAGTTCACCCAGTTTATTGTAAATTCGCCTATTCCCGCTGCTACAATGTTCAACTTGTTGCTGAATGTCTGCTTTTTGAATTTAGCCTCTGATTAATAAAGCTGTAATAATTCCAAATATGATCCAGGGTGGTAACCTCCTCTGTTCCTGCCGTTGATGCATCACTTTCTAAGACTATGTTAAAAAAACAAAAACAGATTTGTTTTCCCATCAGCAAAGACCTTTCTTTTTCACCTTTTGAAAGATTAGTGATGGCTTGCGCATGCGGGGTCACTTTATGAACTGAACGGAGCTGTTGTTTATCATCAGTAACAGCTGGGCTCTTTCTGTTATTACAACTCAAAATGTCTGATTAAGAATTATGTCATTGCTGTTAAAATGTAAAGAAGCACAGAACAGACAGTTTAAAATGCATCGTGTCCAAGTGTACAAGAGGTTTTTAAATGCATTTGAATTAGATTCTTTATCGGATTAGATAGTTTTAGCAGTTATTTGTTTATTCTTTGAGGGTTTTTTTCTGAACAAACATCTATTTAAAGAAGTAGAGTAAAAGGATACAGTGCAGTCTGTGAACTACTGTTTCAAAAGGGCATCTAAAGCCCAAACTGCCATATCTTATGGTTTAGATCATTAGTTCCGTGCTGGCCTCCGATTGCTCCATTCAGTATCCACTCTGTCTGCCTCAACCTGTGCTGCTCACATTTACAGCTCTAGCAGTAAAGAAAAGACAAAACACAGGGTGACATATAAAAAGTGTTGTACTTGCAGGAGCAGTAGAAAGCATCCTGACTGGAAACATCACAAACCGGCATGGTTCGTGCACGGCCCAGGACAGGAAGGCATGATACCGCCCAGGTACCCATCTGCTCCAGAAATCCATTCATGCACATAAGTGCACTTTTTCAGTTTTTGAGATGCACTCAGTTCATGCATTTTGGACTTCAGGTCAGTAATTATATATAAACGTTCACCTGCACCTTGAGGTGTTGAGACCAGAGTCCAGGGAGAGGAAGTTTTCTGTGTGGATCATGTCCGAGGTAAGGCCGCGAGAAGGCCACTAGAGGGAGATATTCATTAAGACATGATATGTGACAGATGGAAATTGTTACCCCCTGTTTTCAGTGTGAAACTGTTAACTGTTATTTACTGATAACATACAAAATTCCAAGGGTTAATTTGAAGTTTGCATTTGCAGTGATGTGAAATAACAAGGCGTGTTCCAGCAGGAAATCATTCTCAACTCAGACTGTTAATGATGAAAACCTCAGTTTATTTTCAACTTCCGTATGAAAGCACATATTGCACATTTCACTTACAGCTTTCAACGAGACATTTTATACATCACAACTAAGGATAACATCACTCACAATGTTGTAAAAAAAAACATTTACAAAACAAAGTATGCACTGGCATACACATTTGCCTTTTACACAAAGGAATATGGCTTTTACTTTCACAAAATCTTGACAACATGGTCTTTAAGTGATCAGTTTCAAGGACTACTAAGGTTTAAGGCAAGAAATGCACATTTTAAGGCCACTTTGGTGGATGACTAATACAATCACAGTGTGTGTTGTATTAATCTTACATCTTTTACACGTCAAAAACACACATCAACAACAAAAAGACCCTTAAAAATCTCTTGGATTTACAGTCCTTTTTCCACCTGAAGACTTCTTTTCCATTGGAAACTTCTTCTTGACATAGTGCTGTTATTATGAGCTTGTGGACACACAGTCCCCGCATCTCATTTCTTTCTTATCTTTTCACGTGTTACTGGCAGCACAGCGGCGCCACGTCCTCAGCCGGTGAAGGGAACAACCGCATGGCCTCTCTGGAGGATTTGTTGTAGCCGTTGTGAAAAATCAACGCCTTCTTCACCGCGAAGAAGGAGACGGTCTTGTCCCACACGTCTGAGCTGGACACCCCGGCGTTCAGCTGGCCCTCCAGTGCTGAGCGGAGCCTCACCGCTCTGTCCGTGCACTTCCTCTCCAGAATCATCATCTTACACATGCTGAGAAGGAGGAACGAGAAACATTAGATTAATGCCATGTTCACAGACAAGACACGCTGGCTTTGAGTTGAACTGAAACCCACAACGTTAAGAGCTGTTTGAAGGGTTAGAAAGTGTAAAAGTATATTTCCAGCTTTGCCACTAGTAGAATCAAGCTATTTGATCCCAGTAATGGGGTGAATAAAACAAAAACTATGTGCTGTAGTGGTTACGGGAGAAAATGCTTCTGCCCCAAAGTCGAAACTAAGGGTCACACACTTTCGGTCAATATTGATCAGTGTTATCTGTGCAAGAGTCAGGGCAACATCCCAGTGACCCCAGAGTGACCTTGAATGAGATGAAATTCAAAGAAAAGCAATGAGGATGAACCAAATGATGAGCTTCTACGGATGATTCTTGAGCTTACGTTGTGTGCTGATCCCTCATGGTGAATATGCCGTCGGATGGTGTCCAGGTCCAGGTCTGTGTCCGGTGCGAGAGGCGTTCGGGGGTTATGATTTTACCCACCGAGTCCTCCCTCCCTTATATACTTATGCCAACGTTCCCATCGATCTTAATGCGATGCTGGTTCTCACAGTGTTGGGCCAATCACAAAGCAGTGTTATGACAATAGGATGTGAATGAATTAGTTGAATTCATGGGGTACAATGGCCCCAGTCCAAACAAACAGGTGGGAGGGGCCCTTCGCTGGCCTCTTGTCTCTCATCTGATGCGCCACGACGAGGGAGATATCCTCGTCATTGTATCGGCTGGCAGTGATATGTTGTGGGAACGTGGAGGGAAAACGTCGCAATTAAACAACATGGTGGACAGAGATGTTGGGCATCAGACCTGAGCTCCAACTTTTTATTCTATGAAATGGTGTAAATGTAAATACCATGGTGTAAATGTAGCAGAATTGCTCTTTAAAAGATAAGACAACTGCAAAATCATCACAGACTCCTTGTGTCAAAATAATAGCTACAGTTCAGGTATACTAGCTATAATTATAATGTAGTTTCTCATGTTGTTATTTGTAATATTAGCATCCTTAATGTGAATTTCTACAATGCACCTTTGCATTTTTAGGCCCTTTCCTTGACAAACTTTAAGGAAAAACTTTATCGAGCTTTCCACAAAGTTTCCCACCCTTCACACACACGCTCTCACACACACCCTATTCTTCTTATTTAACTTTCTGTCTCTATTTCAGCCTCTCCAATTCTCACGGTGAGCGTCTCCCATGCTTGATTGGCTGACAATAGCGTACGATCCGTCCAGATGGTGTGCCTGGAAGCCCTGTTGACAGCACTGTGTTCCTGGGTGTGTGTGTATGTGTATGTGTGTGTGTGTGTTGGGATGGAGGGAGAGGGAGGAGGGGGTTGGTCACTCAATCTTTGTTCGATGGGGCACACTTCCTTTGTGCAGCCGGCCTCAGTGTCATTAACACTGAAGTGTGGGAAGCCTGGGACCACAGCGGCTCCCACGTTCCACACAGGCAGGAAGGGAGCGTGTGACTGAGACGTGGCCAGCGGCAGGCAGGTCAGCCAGCTGTGTGTGAGTGTGTGTGAGAGTGTGTGTGTGTGTGTGTGTGGGAGGGAGGGGAAAGTGAATGAGAGTGTGGCTGTCTGTAAGAGTATGTCGGGGGGGG
>CAEMYA010002124.1:491066-502004 GCA_903131615.1 Diplodus sargus
TATATATATATATATATATATATATATATATATCTCAATGATAAACTAATCTATCTATCTATCTATCGTACACGTATGACCCCATTTACGTCGTCCTGCGTAAACACGGGTGTAAATAAATTATCAAAATACTCTTAACCAGGGAACAAACTGAATCAAGAAGTCACGCTGTGCGTCATTAGGTGCGCACGAGACCTTTCAGCCTCGCCTCTGCACCGCACGCGGTCTCGACTCGCGCCGCCGAGAGCGTGCGCCACTGCACTCGCCTGCTTTCACACCTGCGAGGACCCGCGTCAGCCTCAGATCACCGGCAGCGTGCCTCCCCTCAGATCCCTGCAGTCTGTCTTCACACATGACTCCTGTGATGGAAGAAGTGGAGCAGCAGTTGGGAAAAACAAAGCAACAGGTGGGAAATGAAACCTGCAGCCAGCTGACGTCACTCTTTGACGACGATGACTCCCCCACTCGTTCAGCTTTATGCTGCTCATTCATTTAAATAGTTAGATATATATACACTTAATTTAGCGTAAGTGTGGTGAGTGTGTGACCAAAAAAAACAGAGTGGAACATTTTATTTCCATGTGTCCAAATGCTCCTGTGTTGAAAGCACCAAAATGCTGTCTGGAGGAAGGGAGACTTCCTTTGAAGAGAAAATAAAAGCCTCCAGCTTATATTGCTTTATTACAGTGAAGCATTTGGTCCTTAATTGCAGTAACCCCCCTTTGAAGATGCTCTCTTTCCTGTGCTTCCCTTCCCTCTATTTTACCTCTAAAAAAAATTAAACTCTGACCCTCAGTCTATGATGAATTCTCAGATGACTCAGATAAAGTGTTAATTACCTGTTGCTTATCTTGGGAAACATGCCTCACACAGATAAACGCCCTGTGAGTTATTGACGTGTCTTCCATTGTTGCTCTGGGAGTCCCACTGGTAGGAGTGTGGGAACCCCAGCCCTGCCTGAGCCACATGGCTTTGTTATGCTAATGACTGGGTATAAAATGAGGGAGCAGCTCCCCCATAGACATCAGAGCTAACACTGCCATCCAGAAGAAGCTGCTCACTTCACCTGCACAGACATGGCTCCCTGCTCCACCAACTACTCCTCTGTCCACCACATCAGGATCTCTGAGAGAGACAACATCAAAGTGAGTACAGGAGGGCATTTCGAGGCTTTTGCATCGTGCAGCACAGATGTCTGATTGTTGATTGTTGAATTTGAATCACAAGCTCACCTGCCTGTCTCTTCTTCCCACAGTTGAGAAAACCCCTCGTGGAGAAAATGCGCAGAGATCGCATCAACACTTGCATCGAGCAGCTCAAGATGATCCTGGAGAAGGAGTTCCACAAGCAGGAGCCCAACTCCAAGCTGGAGAAAGCCGACATCCTGGAGATGACTGTGAGCTTCCTGAGGCAGCAGCTGCAGCCGGGACTCCGTCACAGCACAGACTACAACCAAGGCTACTCTCACTGCTGGAGGGACTCTGTGCACTTCCTCTCTGCAGGATCCAACACAGAGGCCTCCGCCACTCCTCTGCACGGCCTCCAGCAGCAGGAGAAGCAGCACCATCAGGCCCAGAGAACCAGCAGCTTCTCCACAGTCTGCTCCACCCTCAGGCCCACCACGCTGCAGGACAGCAGCAGCAGCAGAGGCCCCGTGTGGAGGCCCTGGTAGAGACTCTGACACTCAGACTCTGTGAGACCTGAGGGGAGCTGCTCTCTCCCTCACTATGTAGGAAATATGTTTCCAGCCTGCTTGTTACCGGTGGGTTTCTTCATTGTCTCATCACATTGATGGACAAGTAGTAAAAGCGAAGGCTCTCACTTATTTGAAGATTGTCCTGCTTTGACTTTGATTCACACCTGATGTTTGCTTTTCCTCTGCGTTTAAAGCTGGTTGATTTTGAGTGATGACGGTTTGGTCAAATCTTTTGAAATGACTGTTTACTCCAGTGGAGTTTATCTTTGGACTGCTCGATGTAACAGTATATGTATCTGACATACTGAGTTATACTGAGAATATTTCTCTTCTGTGTTGAATTATCTATGCCAAATTTGAAGATGATGATGATGTTGGTGTGTGTGTATGTATGTGTGTGTGTGCGCGCGCGCTTGTGTGTGTGTGTTTGTGTGTGTGAGCGAACGCAGTTGGATCTCCATATTAACATTTTTTGATGGGATGTCTTTATTACTGTTTTGCTATCACACTTTTTGGCTCTTAAACGTTTGTATGACAATTAACAATAAAAAGATACAATCATAAAAAACATGCTGATTCCAGATTGATTATATTTATGAACAATCTTCATATAAAGACATGTATTTTTTATAGAGAACTTTTAAGATAAAGGTAATGTTCTTGGCAGCGTCTTTTGGGGACATTTTCATGAATGTCTGCTTTAAGGTCTTTTAGAGGTCAAAGGTCAGGTCATGGTTGGACTAAGACACAATCGATATGAAGATGCTTTCATACATACATAATACTCATTCATTGGTGTCATTTGCACTGACTGGACTGTCCCCTCAACTTTGTGAAATTACCACTTTTGTCCCCATCACCAAAAGCATAATTGGTTAGAAATTGCTAACGAATTGCTTGTGGCCAAAAACAATTTTGAGGCACGATTACACATTATTTTTCTCCACTCTAATTATCAACTGTAACTTCATGCGATCCTCTAGTAACTTTGCCCAAAATCACATTTACATTAAACATTTTTTGGAAGTTTGGAAGTCAAAGGTTGATCTCAAACTATAATACTCTCTTTGATTTAAGCTTCATAAAGGCCAACATGAGGTAACAGGACAGCGTTTATTTGAATTAATCTTATTCAGAGCTCAACTGTAAGAAACGGATGTGCACAAGACAAGTATTGAACCCTGTAGACAAATAATAGTTTTGACTGAAAACAAAAGGGCGGTTTAACATGCTGGAGGAAAGTATCAGTTGGTATTAACTGATTCACACATGGAAATGTGAATTTTAGCTGCAGTAAGAACAGCATCACATGTCTAAAAATGAAACCTCGTCACCATTTCATCATAAAACACATCTAAAATACAAAGTTATAATTAAAGATTCTTATACTTATTTTTTTCAGTATATCTGATTTATTACACAGAGAGCTGGAGGGAGACAGACAGGGCAGGGGAGGGAGAATGGAGGACATGCAGTGAAGGTCCCAGGTCAGACTTGACCCCAGGGTGCTGCTGTAAGGACTCAGCCTTGATACATGGTATACGCTCTGCCAGGTGAGCTACCCGGGTGCCCCCTTTCTTCCTTTATTAAAGGTAAATAAGTCACTATAAACATGCTCCATAAACAACGCTAGTTTCAAACAATTGTGACATACACTTTCAACTTCAAAACAAGTTATATCTTACACAATTAATATATTTGCAATTGCAACAAAACACTGATAATAACTTCACTGGGAAGTATGAGGATACTGTGATATCTTAGGTATCTTCTCATCAATGTGATGAAACATTAAAAACATTCAGTAACAACATGAATGAGCAGGCTGGAAACATATTTCCTACATAGTGAGGGAGAGAGCAGCTCCCCTCAGGTCTCACAGAGTCTGAGTGTCAGAGTCTCTACCAGGGCCTCCACACGGGGCCGCTGCTGCTGTTGCTGCTGTCCTGCAGCGTGGTGGGCCTGAGGGTGGAGCAGACTGTGGAGAAGCTGCTGGTTCTCTGTGCCTGATGGTGCTGCTTCTCCTGCTGCGGAGTGACGGACTTCCTCCAGCAGTGAGAGTAGCCTTGGTTGTAGTCTGTGCTGTGACGGAATCCCGGCTGCAGCTGCTGCCTCAGGAAGCTCACAGTCATCTCCAGGATGTCGGCTTTCTCCAGCTTGGAGTTGGGCTCCTGCTTGCGGAACTCCTTCTCCAGGATCATCTTGAGCTGCTCGATGCAAGTGTTGATGCGAGCTCTGCGCATTTTCTCCACGAGGGGTTTTCTCAACTGTGGGAAGAAGAGACAGGCAGGTGAGCTCGTGATTCAAATTCAACAATCAACAATCAGACATCTGTGCTGCACGATGCAAAAGCCTCAAAATGCCCTCCTGTACTCACTTTGATGTTGTCCCTCTCAGAGATCCTGTTGTGGTGAACAGAGGAGTAGTTGGTGGAGCAGGGAGCCATGTCTGTGCAGGTGAAGTGAGCAGCTTCTTCTTAACGCCACTGTTTGAGCTGATGTTACTGGAGGAGCCACCCTTCTTTTTATAGTGCGTTATTAGCATAACAAGCCCATGTGACTCAGGCAGGGCTGGGTTTCTAACAATTAGACAAACATCAATAACAGAGCAGTGAAGCAATCACAGGCTGACCAGGAGAGATAAAACCATTCCCATCACACTGGAAGGTCTGCTGTCACTCTCTTATCTGCTGCTGTTAGTTATCTCACACTCCAGTCACACCGGGGGACACATGATGAATCTCCTGATGGTCGCCCAGGGAATAATTAAACAGGGTTCAATGCACTGATAGTATCCAGGGAAAAGGCACTGAAAGTACGCATGTAATTATAAATTAGATTGCTACTGCAGAACTGAGACATTTTTTCATTATGATAATATTTACGATTAAATTTGCAATTTAGATATTTTAGATTTCTACGCATCTTGTCCTTGATAAATCTCTGCTACAAGTCACAGTTTCACAAAAAACTTAAGTCCATCTTTGAGTTCTTGACTTATTTTGCAGACAGTTTTACTGAAATAAACAACAAATTCCACTCTGTTGACATGCACCTTTAATGTTATCTTGATTGTGATTTGTTGAATTTGGAGCAAATACGTGGGCTCAAATGAGACTACTAGAGCCTGAGGGAATGAGTTCATATGTATCTGCATTTCTTTTAAATTTGTTGTCTGTATAGGGCATCTGGGCTGTCTCCCTGTCACTTTTTGGAGCCTTACTGTATCTGTCAGATCAACCAAATCCCTCACAATACTGATCAAGGAACGTTTGAGAACAATCAGGCTTTTCTATTTCCACACATGTGATGATGAATATTAATTTCCCTACATGCAGTGGATCAAAAAGCTTGTCAAACAACTCTCCTGAGATCTTCCCCGCAGCACCTTGCTCCGGTCCTTGGTGTGCTGACAATAAAGCTCCTGCTTGTTCACCCGTGGCACACTTCTATTGTTGACTGAGGGTATTAAGCCGTGAGTGGACGGAGAGGACTGTGGGAAAACCAAGCTCGGACTCTACTCACACATCTACTGGTCAATAGCGCTGACCTCCCAGCCACAAAAGGCCTTTTCATCTCTCCTCTCAAACAACAGCCAACAGCAGCACTGTGTGTGTGTGTGTGTGTGAGTGTGAGTGTGTGTGTGCGTGTGTGTGTGAGTGTGTGAGTGAGTGGTGTGTGTGTGTGTGTGTGTGTGTGTGTGTGGTTGCACATACACACAGACACAGAAACTGGCCAATTGTGCTTTTTTTCATTTATATGCAATGAGATGTTACGTCATGCTGAAATACTGGTACTTTTTCTTCCTGTGACCAGCTGCCACTTGTTGTCAAATCCCTGGAAATATGATCTTATCTCTTGTTTTGTTGACCAAAGTATATAAATATCCAATAACTAGAAACCATTTATAAACTATGAGCAATAAAATGACATATTAAAGGTCACTTAAACAAATCTAATAATCTCAAAGACTTTATTTTATCAGACACATAGAACACTTCAACTGTGTTGATTTATGTATTAATTCATTGATTCGTTTTCACAAAGTACAATTAAAGCGTCAGTATTTGTGACAGTTCCTTGTGCGGCTGCTAGGGGGTGCTGTTGATTCTCTACAGCAGCAAACACTTGTTTTGCTGTAGTGGTTGCATCAAGTACAAAGTGGTAGAGATGTCAGATTTAGTCCTGTTGGTGTTAGTTTATGTTGGAATGCAATGAGACAAAAATGAAATGCTAAAGGTGCACTATGTTGTTTTGAGGAAGACATTTGAAGAGGAAAGAAAAATCTTCACCTGTTGATTTTCATGGCTGAACAAACTGAAACGATCTGTCCTCCAAGGACGACACAGTTGAAAAATGTTTGACTTTTGACCACCTTTCTCGCATCAGTTAGCGCTTTGGAAACCTCAATCCCCTTGAGGAAGGCTTGTTTATATGAAAATATATCAAATAACTATTTCTGCCTTTGCATTGTTACCTTTTAATATTGAAAATAGTAAGTTTCTGATTTGGATTTTTTCCAAAAGCTACACAGTGTACCTTTAAATATGGATGTGTTTGATAATTCTGGTGATGGGATGTAACTACAGCCTTGATGTTTGTGTTGAAAACACTTTTGGAATGGACCTTTTCCCAGGCAGACATTTTATCATGTGACAATATGATAAAACCCTGATTGTATTGTGCACATGTTTACTTACTCACCAGTAACCCAGTTTATATTCGTATCCTGTTTTTTTTTCTTGATTCAGGGTACGATGTTTCCTTAGAACAAAGGAAACCCAGTTCTTCAAGTCCCTATGAAATGATTCTAACATGATTCAGGTTTCTGATCTTCTGTGTGTTGTTTGTGTCTTGATTTCTCACTATCTCAGCCACTACGTTCTGCACCAACAATGACTGATCAGAAACACAGATCTGTTGTTTACATGCCATGTTTTTCACACCTTACATGGTCATTTTAATTTAATCTTTAATCAGTTCTGATAGCTCCTAGATAAGGTCAAATGGATTCTACAAACATCCACACTCATAGATGAAGTTTATTTAGACCTTTAAAGACTCAAGGATCTATACTAGACTGCTGAAGTGTCCTTGTACACATTACTATTTACACTCAGCTGTTTAACACATTTAAAAGTCAAGCTGAACCTGTTCCCATTACTTCTGCTACACCTGCATCACGACACCTCAATTACTTCTCATCAACTGACATAATCACAAGCTTCATTTTTGGCTCATGGTATACATCTGAATGCAATTCTGGAAATGAGCAGTCGTGTTCATTTCCGGCTTCAAGACAATAATATAAATTTTGGGCAGGAAGTAGCCCCAGAAGAAGGCCAGGACGCTGAAGAGTATGGCAAACACGTAGGCAGCTATGGTGAAGGGGCCCCTGCTGATGAGGTAGAGAGTAAAGAAGCTCATCCAGGAGATCATGTACACCATGAGGCTGAAGGTGATACTCTTGGCCTCGTTGTAGTTGGCTGGCAGGTCTTTGCCCATGTAGCTGAAAGAGAAGCAGAGGATGCTGAGCAGTGCTACATAACCAAGCTCAATAGCAGAACCAGGTGAGAGGGTGTTACTGCACTCCAGCACAATGCTGTTGTGGTAGAAGTTGAGATCCTGGCTGGGCTGGGGAGGGTTGAGGGCCACACGGAGCACAGATATAACCAAGAGGGTGGCAGACACAAGGAAAATGGTGATCTCTGGCCCACTTTTCTTGGCCCACTTGTCATAGGTCGGCGGCAGCTTGGACGCAAATTTAAAAATGCAGACGACCTGGAGGGAGCGCACAGTGATGCAGGCCAGGCACACAGTGAAGCTGAACATGAATAGGGGCTGCTTGAGGATGCAGGCCAGAGGCGAGGGCTGGCCAAAATGGCACAAAGAGCTCATGGCAGCAGCAGTCAGGGCTGCCAGCATCAGGAGGCAGGTGCGGCCTCCGGCGGACTTGGCCACTGGCGTGTTCAGGTTGAGCAGGAGGATTACTGCAGAGCTGGAGGTCATGAGAAGACAGCTGGCCAGAAAGAAGAGCAGGGCGATGGCGAGAGGGTCGTCCCAGGCGAGCAGCAGGACGGTCCTTTTCAGACACTGAACGCTGCTCGGGGGAGCCCACTCCTCTGACAGACACTGCTGGCATGTAGTGGGATCTGTGGAAGAGGAACAGTACAGGAAAAAAGAGGAAAACAGGGATGTAAAAGCTGGGCTGGGTTTTTTGTTCAGGTTGTTATAGAGATAAAATTTAAGGGGACAGTTCAACCCAAAATTAAAAACACATATATTCCCTCGACCTGTAGCGCCATTTTTCCATCTAGATTATTTTGGAGAGTTGATAAGTTTTGAGAGATGTCTGCCTTCTCTCCAGTATAACAGATGAAGATGGCAGTGAAATGTGTGGTACTCAAAGTGCCCAAAAAAAAATACACTTGAAAAACTCAACAGCAATCAGGTTTAGGGTTAGGGTTACTCCAATCCTGACTTCAGGAAGTCATGACCTGTGGATTATCTCCAGTAAACCAGGTCACTTTGAGCACCACAAGCTGTGTAGTGTGCCATCTAGTTCCATTATTTTAAAAAGAGGGCTGACACCTCTCCAGCCAATATCTCTAAAACCCTACAGCTCACACCAAAACAACTAGATTGACAAATTTTTGTGCCGGCTGTGGCTCAGGGGTAGAGCCAGCGTCTTGTTGTCCATAGGTTGGTAGTTCAATTCCCCTGGTCTGCATGTGGAAGTGTCCTTGGGTAAGATACTGAATCTAAAATTACTCCTGATGTTCTGGTTGATACCTTGCGGCCATCCCCATCAGTGTATGAATGTGTACTGTTAGTCGCTGTTTGTACAAAAG
Organism: Diplodus sargus; assembly: GCA_903131615.1. NCBI lineage: Eukaryota > Metazoa > Chordata > Actinopteri > Spariformes > Sparidae > Diplodus > Diplodus sargus. The sequence continues at coordinate 499,613 of CAEMYA010002124.1, forward strand.
CATCTACTGCCCTAAATTTAAATAGCACTACAGGTAAAAAAAAAAAAAAAAATTATTTTTGATTTTGGGGTGAGCTGTCCCTTTAACATTGATGAGTGATAAAGGGGATGTTTTGGTCCAGAAGAGGAAACACACAGCAGTGATCCCATCCAAAAAGAGGTTTTACACCCCTTTGGTGCCTGAATCAGAACATAGTATGAGTACGTAGCACCACCTTCTGGTCGACTCCACACACAACAGCTGGAAAATACTGCTGTGATTGGGGGGTTTCATGATTTCAACTAGATTTATCACTGGAATTCCAAAGACTTTAAGAGATGAACCTTCCCTTATTGTTGATCTTTATCCTGACGGGTGATATGGGACATCCATCTCCTGTCATCTTTGATGCTCTTTGTCTTGCACTTTTTTGAAATCTTTCTACTTTGTTTTTATTTGTTTTCACGCACTCACTCATTCACTCACACACACACACACACACACACACACACACACACACACACACACACACACACACACACACACACACACAACATTTACAGGTTACAGCATATGATACTCAATCTTTACAAATTAATTCTCTCTCTGTTTTGGTTTTTGAGTATGTTTCTGGTGCTCTGGCTCGTCTCTGTGTGTCCTCATGTTACCGCTCAGATTAAGGAACGTAGCAGCAGGACAGGGCAGGCAGTCGAAGCAGCAAATGTGGTGGCCTGTCAGCTGCTTCCTGTGTCCACTTGGGCAAGGCGGGGAGCAGATGGACTGTGGCACCTAGACACAAACAGCAGGGTTTCAAAAGGATATACATAACTGTTACTTCATCAGATAATATCATTGAGAACAAAATCTCCAGACTCAAGAACAGAAATAAGATGAAAAAGAAATACATACTGAGCCATGCAAAACACAATCACATATATCTCTTAAAAAGTCCAGAAATTATATGTTTAGATTTGTCCAGTTGACGGGATGGTCAAGTTCTAATGTGCTCTACTTCAGCCCATCTATATATAGTGCAAAGTCTTGGAGAGTTCAATATTTACAAGCAGACCTTCAAGAAATCTAAGATACAGATGGACAATACTTGACTGCATTGAGATGCAATAACAAATACCTCAACAACAATACATTTAAATAGACATTTTCAGTTGCAATTTGAACTGTACAAAAGTTTTACTACCACTCCACTCAAAAATACTTCTGAGAGTCTTACTTGACTTGACTCTCCTGTGTTGTGCCACTCGATTAGATCGGCATTAATCGTGAGTGAAATGGGGTTCGGGCTGAAAGAGCCCACCTCTCTGACAGACCAGTTCGGCCCCCTCCAAATCCAGCAAACGATGTCATATCCGGTGGGCGGGTCACCGTTGGCATCGAAATAGACGGAGGTGTTTTGAAAAGTGAATCGCACCTGCTTGAGCCATGTGAGGAGCTGTGGTGGAGAGGGAGAAGGAACATCAGTGCAGTAACGCAGAAATTAGCTCTGGGGGAAGCATTTGTATACTTGGCAGGACCAGAGATATCACCTTTTTTATTGCACCTACATTACCCACAAAGCAACTTAGCAACTTCGTGACATCAGTGGTGACAATTTATCAGGTCACATGTGGCTTCTTCTGGAGCCACAAAAGGCTTTTTGAATATTTCTCCCACATATGCAGAAGTATCACCATCGCCTGTAAACCCTAAATCTAACATTTCTGGAGTTACCCTTTAATGTAGTGTTTCAGTCAAAGAAACACTGAGAGCCATGACAACAACTTCCTTGAGAGAGATCATTTTGTGACTATTTCTCGAAGTTGCCTGATTCTGTGTTTCAAGATCCCATCTGCTCACCTCCCACGGATACACCCTCCTCCTCTGGCACTCTCCCGAATCACAGCCGAGTATCTGGTGCAGAGCATGAGCTAGAGCATACGTCGCCTTATAAACATTGGCAGAGGAGGTGACGTCGTATTTCTCCAGGGGAAAGTCCATCCTGGCGAGGTCGTACACGTCTGTGCTCTGTAAACAGTCATTGCCCGAGTTTGTGTTAACATTAGAGACTTCCTGACGCATTGCATCCTCCAACACCTTTGCCTCAAACTCCTGAAAGCCAGATATATTTGAATGTTTGATGGACACGCCAAGCACAGTGCCGATGCTTTGGACCCCAGGTATGCTTGATATAAGAGAAGACGCTGACCAGTCCTCTGACCCGATCCATACCTTATCTGTCACCTTCTTCTCAATGATGAATGGGACTAGATAACCGAATTCTTCCCTGCTGGAGAAGACCACAATGGTGTTGACTTTGGTCTTCAGCAAATTCTGCACGACATTCCTCATGTTCTGTTTTTTGTCATCCGAGTAAGCTGGGATGATTCCTTGGTAGGCGATGCAGATGCCGAAGTCT
>CAEMYA010002124.1:532436-542962 GCA_903131615.1 Diplodus sargus
CAACACTTGGCAACAAAAAGGGGTTTCCCAAACCACATTTAATATATATGACAAGTAAAAGGTCTACGTAAATGCCAAATGATCTATGTCAGGTGCCTTTATAGAAAACCATACCATGGTTGGTTTGAGTCACAAGCTGTTATGTGTTTGGTCCAGGCCATAATCATATAACAAATATGGTACACCCCAAAAATATAGTGGAACATGTGACACAGGAACTATTGTGCCCCAGGTTGTTTCGGGGGTCTGTTGTCCGTGCCTGATGCAATCTGGATGACGAACGGTTAACGTGTGCCTATATTGCTGCTGATCTTTATCTGTATTTTACAGGTTGGTAATCGATCAAATTAAAAAAATATATAAATGCCAACTTCTATTAGCTTGACATTATGTAAGCAGGTGTTGTGACGATATTTTGAGATCGTTTCGCTTCTGTCGAACTGTATAAACCGAAGTTTCTGTTCCGTTCACGAGTTAGAATCATCTCTTATGAGGGATTCTTTTCTTCATTCTGTTAAAGGTATGCCAAGGCAACAAGAAAACAGCACATTCGCAGCCTTACTTGTGGGACTTAGATGGTACAAATCAAAGTTTACCGTCACTTCTCTCCTGTGGAGTTGGGTCACTGGTTTGCCATCCATCAAACTCCGACCCCAAATCAGGACGAGTCATCCAGCTGTCCACCCAAACATGGAAGTTCCTGGTAAAATGAGTCAAACGCAGGACAATAGCATCATTCATCATTCTGCATCAATCAGTAAAATAAGTAGGGTTCATTCTATCATAAAGGAATAATTGAAGATAACAATAGAGATAGCGTGTGTCACGACCGCACACTTACCAAACTGAATCACCAGAAATTTTTTCACCGTCCTCATCATACACGTTTTCGATGATCAGGTTGGCGTCAGTATCGTGAGCCGATCCAAAGTTAGTAACCACTCGACATGGGATGCCCAGAGCACGGGACACTGGAGGAGGGACGAGAGCTGCACTTCATCACACCGACTAATTAAGGCACATGCTCGAGATAGCGTCCATCAGCAAAGAAAAACAAGAAGGGCATTACATGAAAATGTCACTTGGGGTAGATAACTACACAACAATGAGATTAGATTCTAAATTTAGGGTTTTGATAAAAAGTTAGGACGCTCTGGAAGTGGGCTGGAAGATGAAACAGATGCAAAAGAAATCAGTGCTGTTGGGTGTCTGCGTGATGCCATATCAAGGAATTGTTTCTTTAAAATGAGTGATGATATGCAGCTGGATTTCTGTTCAAAAGGTGTCATGTCAGTAGAATAAATTCTTGAATGAATCAATTAATTCACGACTAATGAAGTCTGATCTCTCATCTCTCTGATGCACTCCGCTCTGTGCTCCAACCTGTGCATGCAACGGCAGCAAAGACCCAACACTGGCCGTAGCAGACGGGCCCGCTTTCTGCCCACTGGCGCAAAATGTCCCCGCTGCCCATCCACCGTCCTGGATGAACCCCGTCTGTAACCTCTCCCCAGTTTCCCACCAGCACCCCGCTGTCGTCATTACTGTTGATCTGTGGACACAGACAAGAGAGGCAGACAGCAGAAACCATGAATGTAGTTTCCATTTATCTAACATATTAACATTCTTTCTTTGTTATTTGTGTACATTTGTATTATGTGCACTTACAAGGTGAAAATGTTCAAAATACTGATACATAACACTAATATGTAACAATGACATGAGGTTATGTTTGAAATTAGTGTTTCATCATAATCATTGAAATATATATTCAATATTTTCTATATACTGACAAATATTACCATATTTTTTTTCCAAAAACATATTTCAGTTATAGACTTTCAATACATATCTGTATATATTACCAATGTATTATTGAGAAAATGTGTCTTTACCATATAACATTAATATGTTCCATGAGGGATGAGTTGGTGAGAGGATGGGAATCAAACATTCACATATTGTCACATGTGCAAGTGTCTGAAAGGGTCTTTTGTGGAAACATCTCCCTTAATGATTTCTCTTATTTGCCTCGAGACCTCTTCAGAACTGAACACTGTTCACATCACATCCTCAACGCATCCATCAGCAATAAGAGACAGAGGTGCCACATTATGAAATAAATAGAAGAACTAGTTGAACATATACTTAATGAGCAATCTGGGAGGTGAAGTCCAGCAAATATCAGCACTTTGACTATAAAAGGAATATCTAAAAATATGTTTACATGATGGATTCAGAAGAAGGAGACACTTGTTTTCTTTAAAATGTGATAACAGCACACAATTCTGATAATATTAGAAGAGTGAATTTATAACTAGTACATCCATTTAGGGAGAGGATAAAACATGAGCGCATCCTCAGTTTGTCAAACAACCTAAATATAGTGCATGATCCTGTCGTGGCTATCAACATTGTCTTGGATAAACCTGGTTCTGATTTATTGTACAGTGACAGCTACTGCTCAGTAGAAATAACCCTGGAATTCCCATAAACTATTTTAACTTGTAGCAGGAAAAACATGGTGACACACTTTAATTTACTATAGTTATCTTTGTAACCTGCCTGAAACCAGGGCTGCACACGTTCTTAATAACTCCTCTCTTAACTGCATCTTCCTGTCCAGTGACGAACTGGGAAAAAAAACCTGGATCAGTCAGTTTGCAGCAATTTTCACCGTCAGCCAACAGTTCTCTCTCAGATTTCTCTCTCTTTTTCTCCGCTCCTCCTTTGTGTCGCTTGATGCCTTGATTCATTTTTTTGCTAGCTTAATCTCAGTCAACTTCCAATCTCCAACTTCCAACAACCACGCAGACGCGATCTACTCGATTCAGTCTTGAAATTCCCACAAGGCCTTGCTTCATTTTAAGATTTGCAAACAACTAATGAAATCAAAAAATACAGGTAGATTTTGTTTTATTTTGAACATCTGAATAAGACATTTTGCTACAAAACACTGCAGACTGATGTAAAGTTTCATGGCTATAGACCACAGAGGGTAACCATGCCTGTGATGTAGAGACTCATATGTGGTATAAATACAGATCAGATAACTAATCTGATAGGTGTGAAATAATTGAATAAATTTGGCTATCACTTAGCCTGAGAATATTATTGACGCTTGAAAGGGGGCCGATAGAAATGATCTTGGAGCTGCCGTTTACAATTAAGGGGCCGCATGGCTGCGACAATCATGGTCGGCCAGCCCAAACGGGCCCCGCGGCCCCTCTGGCATCTGCCCAAATTCCAGATTACCAGTCACAAAAGTTGCCGGGAGAGAAGAGAAAGCCTGGAAAGAATGAGAGATACAGAGCAATGTAATACAAAGGACCCGACAGAGGGGTTTCTGTTGCACCACTATAATCTCTGCCTGCACAGCCAAGATAATTGGCATCTACGGGTACTCAACTCGCTCTAAAGGCTGAGCACAGACCTACCATGGCACTAATCACCCTGGTCACGTATATGGGATTCCTCCTGGCAGAGCAGTCCTTGTCAGGATCAGCCACAAACTTGGGGTTGGCATCCAGGATGGACAGACAGATATCCAGGATACTTGGATCAAACTGCAGACAGAAAAACGAAGAGATTAGAGGGGAGGAAATCAGCTGCTCTTGTCAGTCTCACTGAAGTCGCCGTTCATTTTTCTGAATTTTTTGTACCTGTCCAAAGTTCCAGCATGTCCCTTTGATTCGTTTATGTGTTCCTCTGTAGACTTGCCCATGTTGTGCTAGAACGTACTCCTGCTTCTTCGTCTTACTCTTCATGTAAACAGCATCATCTGTGAGTCAGAACGGAGAGAGCACCAACACATCAAGACAGGCATCACTGCAACCTACACAACATCTCCAATCTGACAACACTTTATGTTTGATGACTGCTCTGCTCTGTGGATTATCATGTTTTTTTAACTTGCATCTATTTGTGCAAATGATTAAAAACAATGTTCATTAAAAAGAAAGTAAATACCAGCAGCATGTGCAGCTCAGTGAGACATGAATAAACCATTTTAATAGATGTTGGAGGGAAAAAAATCAACTTTCTGTACTCACGGGGACACCAAGCATTAAAAAGAAGGATGAACTCTCCTAAACTGGTCTTCTGCCCCTCCTGGTCCAGAGTCAGAGAGTAGAGCCCGATGGGGGCGTTGGCTGAGGAGCTGATAGACACAGACAGAGTGTTTCCAGAAGGATCGTGAGTGGCAGATGCACTCCACTCTGTGTCCACTGTGGACTCGCGTAGACCAAAGGAAACCTCAGTGTCTGATTCTTTTCTGGGTAGGGGACCTTTAGGGACAGAGATAGACAGGGACATCAAGAGAAACACAACCCCTTCCAAATATTTCTTTCTCACACTCACATAAACACGCACGCCTTACAAACGGGAAGCGTACCAGTTTCGACAGTGAACGTGAACCCTGTTGCCTCCGGGTTGAACTCCCCACTGCCAGGCTTGAGATGCAAAATGATGTTAAAGGGCTGTCCCCTTCTTACAATCAAGCGCTCCTCTCCATACAGCTCTGTATGGTGGCTGCTGCAGTTGAACTTAATGTCCAGATCACAGCGCTCAATGTCAAAGACTGTGCAGAGATGAAAACACAGATTAATTAAAAATTCAATAAACATCAATGAATGACTATGAAATATCATCAGGCATGAACATTTCACTCGATAATCTGATAGTTTAATCAGAACGTGATCATATTTCTTCACAGGTAATAAATCCTTCATCCAAGCAGATCTGACGTATCTGATGTCAGCCACCATTCCTGCTAGTCACATTTCACACTTGGAGACTCTCAGTCTGAGCCTCATTCATAACTGTAGATAACACTCTCCACTTCTCAAACCTCTGTAACACAATGTGACAATATGACAGAAAGAGTTTTTCTTTCTCCTTACCTTGACTCATGTCTGCAGTGTAGTAGTCCCTGAACTTCTGTGTGTAGAGAGTAAAACTTCAGCTGCAGCCTCTGCCTACTGGTTAACAACTGTGACATGCAACGACTGCCGGAGGATATTTGTAGCATCTGAAACCAGACGCCCCCCTGTGTCTATTGGTCAGTAATTCTGTTTTCAGTCCCAAGGGGCAAATGGACTTACAGCTCTTCTCTTTTGATTTGACCATGGCCTTAAAAAGCTATTGTGAAATACTTCTGTTGTAAAACAAAAAAAATTCAACTCAATCAGCATAACATGAGACCTCAGTCAGCAAATGTGTAATGTACAATTTTTAACATTTTTTTTAACTGTGTGTATTGCATGATATCACTATGACATAAACAACATCAACAAAACACTGAATTCCTCCTCCTGACAAAAATGTGTGTGGAGTGTTTCTCTCCCTGATCCTACAGTTGAATGTTTGAGCTTCACTGTGTAAAAGATGTCTGTGCAGAGGCTGTTTACACATCCAGTGATGAGAGTGTAAATCTTCTCTGTGCTCACTGAACATCTGACTTTAGAGATATCCCTATGAGCGTGACTTGTGACATCAGAAATATTTTAGGAGGACATTCCTTGTCCAATATCAAGCATACACAGGTGTCAAGCCTCAGGTGCACAAACAGAGAGGATGGACTTTACATGGAGAAGCAGCTTTCAGTTACTATGCGCCCACACATTTGGAACAAACTCCCTGAAAATTGCAGGTCTGCTCCAACACTCACCTCTTTTAAATCAAGACTTAAAACATTTCTTTCTGCCATTGCTTTTAGCTGAAGCAATTCAAATCTTTAAACTGCATTATGACTCTGACTCTACAGTCTTGTTTCTTTTAAAGCCTTTCTATTTTAGCCTACTTTCTTTTTGATGTTTGTTTTTTCTTAATGTTTTTACTGGTCTTAAAATGCAATTCTTAATGTTTTTTAATGCAATTTTTAATGTCTTTTAAATGACATTTTTATGTCTTTTAATGTAATTTGTGTGTGCCTGTAAAGCACTTTGAGTTACCTTGTGTCTGAACTGTGCTATACAAATAAACTTGCCTTGCCTTGCCTTGCCTTACAGTGAAGTGGGAGACATCTTGTGTCCAGCAGTTAGGCAATTAAAAAAAATGCATATGTACTACTTTCTGCAAAAACCAAGTGGGACACACATTTAAAAAACATGTAGTCTATACCAAGTACATGTGTGGAGGGGGGGTCTGTGTAACACAAAGTTAAAGGTGTTGTTGATAACATTGATTCAAATGCTGCATTCCATCTCTCCCCTTCCACTGCATCCCTGCCACAACACCCCTGGTCTTTGAATTTTTTTTTTTGCGAAAAACCTGATAAAACACAGACACCACATGATACAGACAGCATTATACTATTGGCCTACAAATCTTGCTAGAAGCTGGAACAAACCACCAGCATTGTTATGCAATAAATAAACAAACCAAACAACAAAAATGCTTTTTCATGAATCATTTATTTATCATTTAGCTGCAACATTCTGTGTATTTATGTGTGATTCAACATTAACAAAATTCTATAATTCAAAATGAATCAAAAATTTAATACACTTTGTAATGCAAAACAGTAAATTACACATTATACAGTCAACATTTCTATACAACTTAGCATCTTTTTGCAAGGCGGTAAATCTGCCTATTTGACACATTTCTGCAGGTCAGCATGATTCGACTTTCACTTTGGCTTTTTTAAGTGACTGAGGGAAGTTGTAAATAGGTTGTGAAACCGCAGCTTGACTGTGCAGAACTTTGTCTCTGTAAATTAAGGAAGTGTGGCATCATCACAGTCTGTTGCCACATCCTCGTGTTTCTGCAATCCGTCTGGTTTCTCCTTAAAGATGCCACAGAGCTCGGAGGAAAGGAACCATTCAAAGAAACAAGAAAAAAAACAACCATACTGACCCCACATATGACAAAGCAAATACAAGTTGTAGAATGAATTATTACATAAACAAAAGAAAAGCTTAAAAGAAAGCAAGAATGCAATTTTAAAAAAAAAACAGAAAGCCACAAACTTGGATCTGCCTGATAAAAAGTTAGTGGCTTAAAATAAAACAATTTGATGTCGACATTATGTCCTCAGGGTTCAAGATCCTGTCATGATTTATAATAATTTACAGATCTTTCAAAGCAATGAGACTTCACCGATCACTTGTTTAGAAAACAAAAAGTACATTAAAACACATTAAATAAACTGAAAAATACTTTGTGATGGTCACTGTCATCAAAGTGAAGCTGGAACATTGATCAGTATGGAACCATTAATGGACCCTGAATAACAGTGAGTGGTTTGTGCCTGTAAGCTTGTAGTCATACACTGTGACTGTTAGTATGCGGTTGTGTGATTATGTAGCCTTTCGAGATTTTCTCTCCTTCCATTAAATGCACATAAGGAAACACATACTATAAGTGGTCTGTCCCCTCCGATAAATTATTAAATACTGGACTACTGTAAGAATATCAGACAGTAGTTTTATTACAAAATAAAAAAAGAAAGAAATAAGAAACCCTTGAAAAGAAAAAAGGAAATATATTAAAATGTATTGACTGCACCATCAAATTATTTTACTTTTCCTTATCTGTACCACAAGTATCTTCATTCTCCATTTATGGTCATTAAGTTTGAGTGTGACTCTTCAGCTACTGGGCGTGTGGCCAGTGGATTGTCTGGAGCTCTGAACTGCACCTTGAACTACTTGTGATCTTGTAACACAAACACAAGAGTCCAACTGTCAAGAGAATAATAAACAATAGTTTTTCTCAAGTAATGCTTTCGGTGCTTGGACATGACAAGGAGCATTAAACACAGAGCAACACATTTTTAATTTGTCACTGGACTGACGTGTTTGCTCTCAAACATAGATGCTGGTCCTGCCGTAGCCTTTCACTGCAATGATGATAATAATTACAACCCTTTCCTTCTTTGATCCCTGAATAGATCCCATAAAAAAAAAAATCTTAAATGTATCCCTTGACGACATAGACTAACATATTGATCTGTTTTGTAGATGCCACAAATACTTGCTACCCATTACAACTTATATGAACAAATACTTTGACATGAATGAACATTACAGTCTGTACATGTAAAATGTAGGCACATGAAAGTCAGTTACCCATATTAAAAGACACGGTTAGTTTGTTGAGTAGAGTCACAGTAAAAACAGGCTCTTTTTGAGAGGATGAGCAACTTTTCTCAGTATAGTTTCAGCTGCTTCATTTAGTTGTCACATCATTGGAGCTGTAGCAGCTGAATTTCAATTCTTTATAATAAAAACATGGTCGGGAGTGAAGAGGATTCTCTTGGGGCAAAGGACTAAACCACATATTCTGCAAAAAACACCCCACATAGTTTCGAAATACAGTATGACCGAACCACACCAACCATGTGAAAGTCTATACTGCATGGGTGTGATCAGTCTAAATGTGATTTAATACAAACACATTTGAACGACTGAGATATGAAACCAACACATCAAACCTCAGTTTCTTCCGCAGGACCGAGCTGACTGCCGTGTGACTGCGTCACCACACAAAATAACTTCGTTCACGCGATAAACCGTCCGTCTGCAGGATGACCAGAAAACTGAACAGCTTCAATGCGCTTGTGATCTGCAACAATATTAGGGCACAAATTAAAGCAATTTCCAGTAGGATTGTGTTACCAATAATCTACAATACATATCTTACAACCTGCCTTTATATTATCTGAGATGGCTGCTACTATACAAAAAGACATTTTTTTAAAAAGGAAATTGATTACAACTTGATTCATTCAAAATGTAACATTTAAGTGTTTAACTGTATATCCTGTTTTCAATTTTTTTAAAGAAAACTCTAAAAATTAAGATTAGAAAATCCCCCTTGTATCCTCAGTTTAACGGCATTTTGATTTAATAACATTCTCACCTCCTGCAGAGAATCCGGGGTTAAACTTCTGTTGATTTCCCGATCATAATGTCATCACTCTGCAATGCAAGATATAAAATATTTTACTATATTAAATGGCCATGAAACAACTCCACAGCATACGTACTTGTCTGTATACTGATTCAGGCTTTCAACTTGACACTAACAAATATTCAGATCTTTTTCAAAGATCTTGTTATCAAGACCCTGATTCATTGTCTTCAGTTCACACACACAATACATACATAGATTTCACCAGGTCACACTGTTACGCCTTCACCTGTACCTGAGCGCTAGCCAGATGTGGCGGTTTTGGGGCAACACCTGGTTTCTTCATGGTAATAGCTGGAGAACTGTTTCTCCTCAGGCTGGGGGTCCGACAAAGTGGTGGGCAGGTCTTTGAGCTCTGGGATACCAATGAGGAGGAGGAGTCCACCACTTCCCCAGCAATGGCTGACAGGCAGCTGCGGTCTGTGCTGCTGAAGAGGTTGATACATTCTGTAGACGATTCAGTGCTGTCCACTGAAGCAGAAACACACCAGATACTTTAGAGAAACAATGAAAGGTGAAGTTTGTGTTTTACTTTACTTTACTTTAAATGGGCTCTAAAAATGAACAGATCCTTGAGGAAAAAAAAGTTCATACTGTCCAGTTGTGATAGATATCAGCCGTGAAGCATGCAAAGCTGTCTCCCACTGTGTTGTTTCTGGTGCTGCCACCAGATGACGCAAGACTGTAAAAACAAACTCACTCAGAGGATGATGAACTTTCCACCGTTCCAAATTACGATGATGCTGATGCTGATGAAGATGATGATTGTTGAGTTCGTTTTCAGTCTCAGGGGTGGAGCAGACAGCAGGACTGGTCTCCACCCCCTGCAGCTGATTCCCAGGATAACCAGCAGGGGGCAGCGAGCCTCGTCCAGAAGAGGAGGATGATTGGCTGAGGGTGGTGGAGGCAGTGCTGCCAGAGCCAATGGAGTGTGGCCGTGGATATTCTAAGCCCCTGTGTGAACAACACGCCACAGGGACTGACGACAGACATAGATAGATGTCATCAATAAGAACATAATGGGCTCGGTCTGTTAGCAATAGGGCACAAGCATGACTGTTGCAGTTATCTTATGGAAATGATGGGGAAATGAAAACATGACTAAGAGTCTACGCCATGCTAGCTGCTCTGTGAGGCTGCACTTTACGCATTCGTGCTAAATGCTAACATCACCAAGCTAACATGCTCATGTTAATGTGCCATATTTAGGAGCTGTAATGTTTGACATGTTATTATTTTGGTTTAGTATGCTAGCATGCTAGCATTTTGTAATTTTTCACAGCTAAGGCTGATGAGAATTTAGTTTTGCAGGAATTCGGCCTTAAAATATTGAACAAATTAAAAATGTGACCTGATGATGGTGCTGGATGAAATGCCAGGGTTTCAACAAAGTTGATGAATGTCAGAGCCAAATTTCCTCGCAATCAATTCAATTGCTGTTGCAACATTAAGCTCATGGTGGCACTAGAGGAAAAGTCATGGGATCACCAAAGTCAGTCGGATCAATCCCATGTGGACAATACAGGTTTGTGCCAATCCATCCTACAGTTGAGTTGAGTCTGGACAAAGGTGGTGGACCAACCTATTGTGACTAGCATGGCTAAAAAACA
>CAEMYA010002124.1:544502-633876 GCA_903131615.1 Diplodus sargus
AAATCATCAAGAAGGCTGGCTCTGCACTTGGTCTCTGAAAAGGCTGGAGACTTTTGAGACCGTGGTGGAAAGGAGAACACTGAATAAACTGTTATCCATCATGGACAATGATCAGCACCCTCTCCACCACACAGTAGAAAGACAGCGGAGTACCTTCTCTCATAGGCTGCTCCAGCTCAGCCGTCGAAAGGACAGAAACAGAAAATGTTTCCTGCCACACGCCATCACACTGTACAATAACAGCTAAAAGTCGGTTATAACATACACTCTCTACGCACTTAATGTGTTTTTATGCACACTGTTCACTGCACCTTATATTTTATTTTGCACTACAATCAATACTGCTTATTTCTACTTTTTTAGACATATTTTATATTGCATTTTATATTGCTTTAATATGTCTAGGTTGTTCTTTTTATCTTATTTCTTCATAGTATCCATCATAGTAAAAACCAAATCACACTTTCTTCAAAATGGGACCTTTAATACTGCCTGACTTTTAAGTGTGCACACCTTGAATGACTGCTTGTAGACATAAACATCATTGCCAATGTCTGTTTTCTTGGTCTTGCTGAAGAGGATAAGATCTTCGAAGAGGAAGATGCGGCGGACACATTTCTTCTTCCTAAAGAAAACTGTGAACTCATCCTGGCGGATCAGTTGGCCCTGCTCTTTTAAATTGACCTGATAGAGCAGAGAAAAGTGCAGCTGTTAACTTCATTTAACTACTGTGTATCAAGTATACCTACGTCTATCATTCATATCTTACATCACAGTCCTGGATGGCATCCATGGTGAGCAAATCGTTGCCGTGGCGCATCTGAAACCGAACCAGTTCTGCAGCAGCTTGGATCTCAGCTTTCTCACGCTCCCTCTCACCATTCGTCAGATCAGGCACATATGCCGCTGGGCCACACACACTTTGTGCGCACACACTAGTAGCGTGCAGTGTATCCTGGATCATGTCTTTTGGCCTGTATGAACCAGCCAGAGCCAGAGTGTCCTGCAGCAGGAGGCTGTATTTGCTGATCCTCTGGATGGGCCTGAGAAGGTAGGATGAAAGGTCCATCATGTCCCCCAGCTCCTGCTGCTTCCTCTGTGAGGGGCGGGAAAGTCCTGAGGTTAGGAGTGTGATCACTGCTACAGATGTTAAAGCATTCAAAGAGAAGAGTCTGTTAGAGCTTCTTGATCTCCATGACCTCTTTGGTGGGTGCATCTTTACAAAGTTCAGAGCTTTGTTTTAAATTCTAGTCAAGATCATAAAGGGTTTCAGGATTTGAATTTAAGGCAAAATGTTACATGCAACACATTTAAAATGGTTGCCTGTGTTCAAAACCACAAATTCACTGTCTGGTATTTTACTGGAGTGTCTGAAGGTTTGTACTCTCAGAAGTTCCCACAATTTAATAAAAAGGTAGTGTCTACGTCATGGACTACTTTCAGCCAGCAGTACCATGAAGAAAACACATTTTACAGATATTTCCTCTCATTGCAGAGTAAACTACTATCCTCCACTGACAATCACTCCAAATTTTTTATGAGATACAACTCTTAGTTTCCCTCTCACTTTTTTGGTTTATACAGGTGGAGCTTGTTAACATAATCTATTGAAGAGTCCTGTATAGTCTTGACATTACTTGAAGCCCTGAATCTGTTTTATAGGCACTAATGGGAACCTTCAATATGCTATTTTCAAATACCCTTTTACTCTGCAACATAAGGCTGTTTATATGGTGGCGTACCTGAAGAGATCTAAAAAAGTCACTATTATCTAATCCGTGTGGGCACTTCAGGTGAGTGGACGAATCATCTGTCTATCATCTTCATGGCCCAACTGATCAACAGCAGGATGGCACTGCCACCAACAGAGTTTATTTGTGGTCTGAAATTCATAGCGAGGCCAGTTGAGAGAAAAGCAAGTTCCATCAAGACACGCCTTCAGTACTGTTTTGCTTCACTTTCAGTGACATACACTCTCCAGTTTTGAAATAACTCATGCTAAAGCAGCACCACAGCTAACCTCTTCGGGAGCCATGTCTTTCACTGGTGGTCACACCTAAACAACAACGTAGCTGTCAGTAGTTCCTCACAGGACGCTGATTGGTTCAAACACTGTGTTTGGCCACAAGTGTATAGCCTGGCAACATGGATTTGCAAGATCACGTACTCCCCTATTCCTGCTGCCTTGCAAGGATTTCCTCAAAATTCAGATCTTTCTTAAGGAAGATGGAGCTTGTGTACTGCCGACACATAATCAAAAACTAAATCTTCTACTCGTATGTTTCAGTGGAGAGAAAGCCTGGACACATAAACTGACCTTAAAGATGTCGTGGCGGCGGTGAAGGATCAGGGCGTCTGACTGAGGTTTGTTCTTGCTGTACAGAGCGTATAGACCAAAACTGTCACTCTGTGGAAAGAGCACAAGTTAAACCATGTCAGAAAATGTATGTTATTCATGAGCCTTTAACTCAAAATCATATGAGGTTATACAACAGTTATACAATAATGATAAAATAAACACAATCGGATAAATACTGAGCCCTAACAATGAAACTTTGAGAATATGTGAGAATTTCAAACATTATATACTAAAATGATACAGTATATAAACACATATACTCATTGCAGTGCCACAGTGACTGCTCACATGTCTGAGGAAGCAGCGGGCCACCATGGCGGGCTCCCTCTGGCAGGCCTCCAGCTCGGGCAGGAAGTAGTGGCTGTGGAAGTCGTGGAGTTTCTCCAGGTTGCCGAAGATGACACCTCGCTTGCCCCTGAGGTCCTGGGGGATGTCTGGTCTGTCCAGCAGGGGGAGGTAGTGGGTCAGGATGTAGCCCAGCGAGCGGACGTACTCCCTCTCTGTGAACACCAGCTCCTCCAGGACACGCTGCAGCCTCCTGGTGACACAAACAGAACAAATACCAACACAGACCGTTCACTCATTGGATATAAGGCCTATATATTTATAAGCCTGTATTACATGCACGTTACTCATTTCTGCATTTGTACAAATATTTTTTTTAAGTCTAAGATCGCTGCTTGTGATGAAATTATACAAATATATGACCTTAGTTGAGCAGAAAAACCACTGGAGGTCTGCAAGGACAAGATTCATCTGGTCCCTAACTTTACAAATACACTTAGACTCTGATGATATCAACTAAATCTTTAATGCATCATTATGCTTTGTTTTTCTTTTACATGCCAGCAGGTGACAGAGTCATTTTACAGTCGTTTTACTGTCGCAACATGCACTGAAAAGTATGGATGGATTAAGAGAACAAGCCTCTGGGCACAGACACACAGCAGCTCTTCTGTTGTTGCACATATTTAAATGTATTTACTAACAGGCTGTTTACATCTGGACACACAGTGCATCTCGAAATGCATCTCAAGCTGCTACTTGTAATCAGATTTCACTTCCACTATAGGGAAATGAACGCATGCATCGATAGGACAATTGGACACAATGTTTTCTGCCCGAGGACAGAAGTAACTTCATGTATAAGTTATGATGAATTTCAAAGACAGGCCAGATGATAATTAAGATATTTTTCATGGACAACACTTCACAAAGTTTATTAAGTTTGTCCAACTCATAAAATTACATGAATTTTTTAAAGGGACTCTGGGGATCTCCAGAATCTGTGGCAACAAGGAAGTAGCCTAAGCAACTGGACTGGATTTGCATTAAGGATCAGCGATGAGATATATCGATCTCATTACCAGCAGTAAACAGAAGGAAGGTGTGTGTCTGGTGGGCCTGTTCAGTAATCCATCCATGTAGAAACAGAGGAGTGAAGAGAATCAGAAGAAACGATACCTGTCGTACTTCAATGTAAGCTTAGAGACAGAAAAGAGTGCATAGAATCTCATTAAGACTCACAAGATTAGTCAAATTAAAGGCATGTCAGTGAATTTTCTCATTCAACACACAGAATGTTATTTTCAGAAACAAAATCTGATAATTAAGATGCAAGCAACACGTAGTAAACTTACAAGGCATTGCTGGAACTCTCCTGTGGACTTGCCAAACGAAACCCCCCCTCGTATCTCCCAGTGGGCAGGCTGGAGTGTTTGCAGCATAAAGTCCCGTTACCCTCCGCAGCTCCCTGTTCACTCATACATGGGTCTTCTGAGCAGAAGCTCCCGTGACGAGAGATCTGGAACTTCTGAGCCTCCTGCAGGATCCGACAAGACGGCTGACCGTGGTGGGAGCAGGACGACGGAGGTCGAACCTGCTGCTCCGGAGGTGTGGATGGCCTGGCCATCGCTACTCCTGTGGTGCACGAGTCCTGGCTCACCGACCTCGCTCCAAGACCTCGTCCCCATGGAAACCATTGGCAACCGACAGTGTGGGTCTGAGACAGAGCAGCGGCATCTCGCTCACTCCTCGCTCTGCTGGCCTGTCTCCTCCTCGCCTCTCTTTCTGTTCTCCTTGCTGATCTATACAATGATGAACAGGCACAAATACTCAATCAAAACTCAATGTTTAATCATCTAGAATCAAGAATCAGACTTAAGATAAAGGACACTAAGCCTCTGCTATGAAGGCCCTAACCTATTCAACCCCACTGACTCACTGGTGGGCCACTTAGCACAAAGTCATGCTTTGTGTCCAAGATTTGTTCCCAACCAATGGATCTTTTAATGGAATTAAAGTGGAGATCAAAAGATTTCAAAAGGATACCAAGTATGTCAATTATGTTTGAGTAAAATGAGCATGAACAATGAGTATTTCCATTTGATGGAACAGTGCAGCCATGAAGTCGTTATTTTTTATTTTATTATCATTTAACATCATCAAGCTTCAATGAGGAGCTGGAACAGTTGATAGAGAACAAACATGGGACACTGTGCGACAGTGTGGAATAGAATTATTTGTCCAAGTATGGAGTACAGATAATGTACATTATGTACAATTATCATTCAAGTAAAAATGTGTCTGTAATAGAAAACAGTAGCAGTAAGTCAAATAAACATCAAAGCCTAACCCCCCTCTCCCCCTTCTTTTTTCTTTCTCTTACTTTTAATTATATAAATGTATATGTATGGACAAACACTATGAACATTTAATATCTTAGCAGGTAATTCACTTTTTACGTATGCACTGTTCTCTTTCTGGATGGGTGATTCCGAGAACAAAAAGTAAAATGATAGAAAGTCAGAGGACATGTTCAAAATAACAGAAAATGCATCAACACTGTGAAGTAGTGAAGTATTAATTACCTGTCAGGTGACTGTGTAGTGACCTTTGACCCCGAGCTGGGTCCAGCATCAATGTGATCCTCGGGTTTGACAGCTGCAGTTGTTGTATTTGCGTGTTCGCTGCCCAGGATCGGCCTTCTCTTGCCTAAGTCCACCTCTCCTGACATGATGCCCTCCCACTGCGGGTGCCGAGGCCCGGGCGTCGATTGTACCACCAGACTCTGGCCACCAGGGGTTGCTGTCTGAACATTAGTGCTCACCACGTCAACATAATGGCGATCACACCAGATATCAGAATCTGGTTGTTGGTGGAAAACCTCATCCAAGTCCTGCAACCTCTCCTGCAGCTGCTGTCTGGCCTCCTGACATCTCAGCCAGGCAATGTTCCAGACACGCATCCCCCTGGAGCCCCGCAGAGCGCTGGCCTGGGCCTTCACCTCCTGAAATCTCTCTGGGCTGAACTGGAGGAACCTGTCTTGGAAAGTCTGGATGATGGAGCTGTCCTGATCTGACAGTAAAACACTGGTACGGGTTGGACCTGGGCCATGTGCAGTGCTTGGTCCAGACTCTTTGTTTTGGTGCTGTTGCGGCTGAGCGTTTGTTTGACTGACAGGTGTTTGGTCATGGTCTTGCACTGAGTGGATTCCGGCGTGACTCTGGTCCAGGTACTCAGTGCATTCACTGGCCAGAGCTGTAGCCTGTTTGATTAAAGATGTAGGATTACGCATTAGAATTTTTTTTCATGTTCTTTATTTCTTTAAAGGAAAGTTACTCAACTCAAGCAGAAGTACTGTAACATGAGTCAAATGTGGCTCAAGTAGCAGTAAGAAAGCTTCAACTACTACTCAAGAAAAAAACATTAAAGTTGTGCGGGTGTAATTTTTCTATTGATTCACTGCAAAAAAGTTTAAAAAGAGAAATAACTGAAGCCACATACAAGCACATTTGTCAGTTTTTCAGTTATGCAGAAAAAACTTAAAGGAAGTCATGGGGGTTTTTTTTTTCATTATTGCTGCATTCCTTAAAAAATGAAAAAATAAAATATAGATATATTTGCAACATGAAATTGCACGTAATTATAACTGAACGAACAACCAAAGAGACTGAATTTGGGCCTCAAATCGGGCTGAACAAGCGTTTCTAAATGATAAGAACACCAGCTGCATACTGGTCTTGATTACTTGAATCTTGAATGTTTATTTTAAACCAACCTGCTCACAAAAATCACACACGTTAACCATGATCTGCAGCTCCCTGCCGCACGCCTCTGCTCTGCACAGAAAGTCCTCCAAGCCCGACTTGAAGGTACAGACAAGAGACCCGAACACCTCGGACTCTGGGTAGGAAAGCCCACTCTGTTGAAGTCGCTCTGCCTCTGTCACTAACGTCATGGCATGGTGCCTCCGGTCCTGGACGGAGAGAGAGGCTCAGACAGAGAAACACAAACACACAGCTGCAAAAAAAAAAACGAAAAAGGAAAACCATAGACTCACATTAGCATCAATAAGGAATCCAGTGAAGCTGTTGAGGATCTGCTCCATTCTGTCCCCAGAGTCCTCAACTGATTCAGCCTCCATCAGGTGGCGCTCTCCCTCTACATTAAACCACTGCTGCATCTGCAGGGTCAAGATGCAGAGCAATGTTGGGTTTGAAAGTATGAGCATGTAGATATAGAGGGATGTTTAGTATTCATCTTTTCATCAGATTTGATGGTAAACTATTAAAATGCACCTGCATGAAGTGTCCCTCCATCTCTCGGAGTTGCAGCAGATACTCCAGATGTTCCAGTGACAAGTTTGATCTCTGCACGAGGACGTGAGCCTGCTCCTCCACTTGGTTGTACAGGCTGGTCACAGAATCCACCGCATCACTGAAAAGGTGGATATGGTTTGAAAAACACAGTGAGGTCCTTGCATTACCTGGGAAAAAACTGAGGCATAGAAATATTTAACTCTGCACAAAGTCAGTTGTTGAGTGTTATGGCTTCATTTTAATCTCAAAACAGTAAGAATATGATGGTGTGTCTTCATCTCTAGGAGAAAAAGGGTACTGTTGGAATATTTGTTTCTGTCCTGTGTATCTGAAATCACCTGCTACTGCTTCATCACAAAATTAGCCTGAAAGAGAGCTGCAGCTGCGCAGTATCCACATTTTTTTGGTGTGGTGTTTGGCAGGAATATATTTAGGTGGTTTATTTTTTAGCAGCAAGAACATTCAGTCTCTGGGTATCAGAGGTCATGTAAACAAATTTACTCTCAAAAAGTCTTTTGAGCCAATATCTGGGTTGTTGTGTGCATAAAGCAGGTGAGAAGTTGTGTTTACCTGAGGTCTTCACAGTGGGGGTATTTGAGGTCACTCTCCTTCCTCAGCCTCGCAAGGATGGCCCCGCCCTCCCTCTGCAGGTTGACCAATCGGCTGTCCTCCAGTACATCCCTCATCAGAGTCCTCTGGTCCATCATGCACTGCTGCACAGTCTGTTACACAAAAATACATTTTAAAATGACCAAGTGATACAATAATATATCAACAATGTTGTTGATATGACTTTGCTTCTATTTTGTGAAGGTAATCAACTTAAAAGCTTTTTTATTGGTTGCATTCTTTATGTATTTTGTATTGCAACGGGAGCTGCTATCCTCACTAAACACACTGTATGAGCTGTACTATCACTGTAGACAGAGCAAAATAACTCAGGATATACCCAGCTTTGAAGGCCCAGCTAAGAGAGAGCAATCAAACGACAGCGTTAAGGTACCTGTAAAGTGTCCGTCCTCTGGGGCTCCTCTAACTTACTGATGGCTCTCAGAAGGAGGCTGGACGCCTCGTGAAGATCAGACATAAAGGGAAAGAGTTTCTGGGGAAAGAAAAATGCAGACACAATTAATCACTAGCAATGAAAAAACAACTGGTACACAACAAGATTCGAGCGAAGAGAGAGAGAGGGGTAATGTATTGATGTGACCGTCTCACCTGGTGCAGCTCGGCCCAGTCACAGTGGCTCTGAGACAGCGTGCCGTCCAGACGGGAGCTCAGCTGGTTCACCTCCACCAGTTTGACCAAGGCTTTCATGGATGTCACCACTTCAGTCTGCTTTGAGGTAACAAGTGTATAGTTATACATTTTTCTACAATGCTGTATATTAACTTTGAATTTAAAGGAATTATATTCCTTTACTTTAATAAAGCTACTCTGGCACTGGAAAACCTTTTTTAGACCATTACCTTTGACTCAAACTAATATTTTAGCATCAAGGACAGAGGGGTCAGTAAGCTACTGCTGGCACTTTGTTTATGTGACTGGCCGAGTTTACATTTATATTTCTAATTTCTCGTACTTATATCTATATATTTCTACGTTATTTCCACTAAAACTGCTTTCCCAAGGACAATGAACAACCAAGTGTATTTCCAAAATGAGCACATTTCAGCTGGCAGCTGTACAAAAAGCAACTTTAAGTGACTACAATGACTTCTTAAATGTCCACTTAAATGTACACTCCAATTCAGTGGAAATGATTGACACTCACACTAAAACTGTAATTCTTATTTCAATGTTCAGGTTAAACAGTTAAACGAGACCCGAGTAATTGATCCCTTTGGGTTGACAGTGGTTCAATATTTAAGTCTATTAAATGTCAGGTGGTAAACGCAGCTGTCAGGTGATGTTCAGATAATTCACTCGATAAGTAAAAACTCTGACCTGCTGGTGGCTCTAGATGAAAAGTTTCATGGTACATCATTAGGATAGTCACTGTGACTGTCAAGTTTAAGTGGTAATCTGTGGGTTCTCAGGATACAGTTTTAGACTGGACTGGAAGTGATGAGCCAAACAGCCAACATTGTCTCCATCATGGCTAAAAGAGGTCAATGACACCTACTCAGATTAAGTGTATCTCCATATGCTGTGTGTTATAGTAACAATTGTAAAGGGTGAATGAGCTGACCTGGACTCCGGGACACCTCTCTGGTCGAGGGCTGCTGTCCTTGTCCACCAGCAGCACGAAACTGTTGGCTGCCTGAGGAATCTGCTCCTGTAACAGTTTAACACTCTTTAATCCTACTGAACTACAATTACAAGTAAACTGGACTGATACAGCATCTATGTTAGAAAACACTTGCAAATACGAACAAATTTATCCAAATATTCGTTTAATAAAAAAAACTCTTAAATATTCCTAAACAAATGAAGGTATAAACTTTTTTTCACATTGCATATCAACAATAAATCAAACATCTGGATATGGCGTTCATGCTGCGGAGCTGATAGTCAGCATCGGCACTGACATTTCACTCAGGGTTTATCGTCTGTGAACGCAGCGCTCCACAGCACTTCAGCCCTGATTAAATAACCCAAACAACAGTCAACTCTGTTCTGCTGTAGTCAGCTGTTACACAGAAGTTCTAACCTGAAATGTCATCAAGGCTTTGTAGAGCTGCGGTTGAGGATTTGCCTTCTTGGCATCGAAAATGAGCGTCAACCCGGCTTCTCTGATTTCTCTCCTAGACATAGAGATAAAAAAGAAAGTCCGCACAGTGGCCACAAAGATGCTGAAACTTCTTTTCGGTATGACTTTAAATTTACAGTTTGCCTGTTTCAAGTCTGGCGAATTCATTCATCCCCTGACATGGCATATGGATGTTACCTGGTGATAGAGTGAAAGTAGAGCAGCATCCTGAAGAGCTCCTGACTTGTTACAGCTGAAGTCCATCCCTGGTGGTCTCCATAGAGCTCAACTATTGCCCTGCCTGCCCTGTCTCTGCCACCTGAAGGAAAGATCAGTCAAACCATTAAGCATCATTTTCATTTAAATTTTTATAAACAAATACTTAATACTTATAAATAGACTTATGTACCTGTGAGAGATCCAACTCCTAGATAGAGGGGGTGTGCTCTGGGGTCTGGGGATCCCAGAGGAAGGTGGTCTGGTCTGGGACGAGTAGAAGCAGGTTGAGAGATCCTCTGCTGCTCTGCTGCTGGAGGTGGATTAGTCTGTGAGGGGTTCTCTGTCTGATGGCCAGTTCTGCTGGTTATGGATGAACCGACAGGCTGAGCACCATCTGTATCTGTGGAAAGTGGATGGATTTTGTTGTAGTAAAGCTGAGGAAGACTTTAATCTGGTTGTCAGCAGTGATGAAATGAGGGTAATACCATGAAACAAGAAAGTCCCTCTGTACCTGGGATGACCATCTTCCTCCTGTTGATCTTGGGTGAAACCAGTCGAAAGGCGGTGCTGTTTTTACATTTCACCACATGCAGCTGAGGGATCTCTGCACAGGGGTTAGTGTTTTCTCTCCTCCTCATATTTTGACCTTCAACAATCACCAGCTCGCACTTCTCTGACGTGTCCACCACGGCTGTGGACAGGGAGGAACATCTTCCATCTGACATGGATTCTCGTCTGTTCTGTGGTGCTGGATGAGACCTGGAAAAGTTTTGACTCACTCCCATGGGACCGGATCTGTTTTGTAGCCTTTCACGAGGCTTGAGGGTCGTGTTTATCGCTGAAAATTCACCTGAACTAAATGGTAATCCGTGGTGTTTGACAGGGATCTCATGTGACTGTTGGGGATGATTTAAACTTGATGAAGCTCTATCAGTATTCATCCTTGTTCCTGCTGCTACATTTTTCCCGTTCACATTAGGTAAATTGCCATCACTTTTGGCAGAGTAGGCCTCCCTTGGCTCCCTAAATGGCAGTGTTGTCCATTCAGCTGTCTTTTTTGGTTGCCCACCAGATTTTAAAACACTGTCTGCTCTGTAATCCATACAGGGAGCGGTGTTTGTATCTCCTGTTTTCCAATATGGAACAGTGTTCTTTTCTCCTGACTCCTTACAGATGGCTCCACTGACAGAAGGGAGAGACTCGTGTTGCATCCTAGGGTCAAACCATGTTTCTTGAACATTACACCATGGATCCCCTGTTTCTGTCTGTGGTCGTCTGTCATCACACTGGGAGAAATCTCCATCCTCCTCCACGACAGCCAACATGTTCCCCCTCTCTTTGTCCTGTCCGAAAGGGACAGGGTTTTGTATAGCAGCTTGGTACGAGTCCCTGTAACGACACCTCAACTCCTGAGCTCTGGAAACCTTCCCGCCTTGTCTTCTCCTCATACACGGGGTGCAGGGTTTCTCTGAGAACCGAACTGTGCGGATACACTGAGAAGGTTCGAAGGAGTCGGGGTGAGAGAGATGGGATTGGGAATGGTGGAGAGCTGATGGAGGTACGGCTTCTGCAGACATGTTGGGCCTGAACGATCCAGAAGCCTCTGGTCTAGAATGACTTTGCATTTGTGGTTTCGTTGCTAACTGCACATGTGCTTGTGGCTGTGCCTGAGGTGGTATCTGTGCGTTGGGATGTCTTTGCGTTTGCCTATGCGACTCCACTTGTGCGTGTGGTTGCATTTGTGCTTGCCTGTGCGGATGTCTTTGCTTTTGTGAGTCAATTTGTGCGTGTGTCTGCATTTGCCTGTCTAATTTCTGCTGTTCCTCACGTACTGACTTAGCTCTACCAAAAAGCATAGTTGCCTGCAGAATATCAATATATTCCCCTTCTGCAACAAAGTGGTCAGCAGATCCACTCCTGCTTGTATCTCTATCTAGTTTATCCTGCTCTATATTTTCAGTAACTTTGCATGTATCTCCACTTGCAGGTGTGCATGTAACTGCAACAGTGCTTGTTTTCAAAGCTGTGTCTGTCCCAGCGATGCAGCTGTCCCATGTATTAGGGGACACCCAGCCAATAGGCTTAGGCTCCGTTTCAGTCTCTTTTACTTTGACCAGTCTAGATGAAGAGGCGGCTCTGGTATCCACCAGGCAGAGCGACACCGCAATGCCGTGCTTGGCTGGGCATATTCTGGTCTCCACAGAGAAGGCAGAGGGATGTGATGAAGATGCTAAAATTGAATTTTTTATAGTGACAGGATACTGTTTTGGTGCAGATTCCTTTGGAGGAGAAGGAGGAAAAGAGCGATTTGATGAAGAGTGAGAAAGAGGTGGAGGATGAGGAAGCGGAGGTGGTAAAGGAGGATTTGCAGGAGGAGCAGAGGCCATGCTACTCCAAGCACTTGTTGGCACATCCACAAACTCAGGCAAGGCCACCCTTTCCCATGGTAACCTCAGCACGCCCTGCTCGGTAGCAAGCAGGCATTGGCTGAGAGGCGTTCCATGTCGGCCCTGGTTGATCTCCTCTAACCAGTCACGGCTGAATATACAAGGATAGGAGGTCTCAGGGACTGGGGTCTCCTCAACTACCTCTAATCTAAGGCCCTCCTCTTCCAGGAGGCTGCAGACCACGATGCGAGCCGATTGGTCACAGAACGGGGCCACCTGGAGGTAGAAGTCACCAGGCTGTAGTAGCAGCGGATCGATGGGTGCGAGGTGGACCACAACTTGGTCACGCAAACACAGAGGCCAGCCCTCACACAGGAACAGCACATCAGAGTACTGAGCCTAAAGGTGGGCAAGGACAAAGACACGTTGATGAGAAGAATATATTAGAATATTTCTAATGATATGATATTAATTCCAACAAAAACATCTAAGAGTTAGTTTGTGGTGAATGTTTGTCTCTTTCAACCTAAACACAAGATAGTGACTCACACATGCAGCCTGCTGCACAGTGTCTAAAATGTGCTTGGCTGGGACCAGAAAGTCCAGCAGGCACCGCAGAGCATCTCCCTGATAACGACTATCGATGATTTGGAAGAGCTGACTGAGAAGAGTGGGGGCGGTGGCCTCGAAGGGCGGGTACAGCACCGACAGCAGGTTCTGGATCGAGCCTTCCAGAGAATCAAGGTTCTGGAAAGACAAGAGAGAGAAAGCTGAGGATTACCTATTTCAACCTATCAGTGCAAATCCTGCATGGACAGAAAGATGGCCGGTAGAAACGTCTTTCATACGTTTTACTTTCATACCTTGAGGAAAACTTCATAGCTTTTACTTTCTTACTTTTACATGAGTAAAGAATTTGAGTCAGTACTTTTTACTTTTACCTTTGTGTCTTTTGCCACCTCGGTTATCGATTGCTATAAAGAAATACTGAAAACTCCAGAAAACCAAGGAAAAGTCTTTGGATTGCTTGTTTTTGTCTGGCAACATTCTTGAGATCTTGAGATACTTAATTCACAATGATATGACGCAGAGAAAACCACACAGTTTGACAGGTTGAAATGTGACATTTATGTGAACTATGAATGTCAACAAAAACATTTACAGTAATGCACTGTGATGCTACACGACAGGGGACCCGGAGACAATCACATTCTCACAGTAAATCACACAGACGCTGTCCTCAACCTCATAACCCGCTGAGAGAATAACCAAACACGAACACAAACACTCGGCATTAAACATATAGTGAGCCGGCCTGACAGCAAACATCCAGTAAACACAGAGCGTGATGGCTGGTCTCAAGGCTAGCGAGACTCCTGGTTTATGGTTTCACATTCCCTTTGACCTGAACTTATGGCCCGCTACCCACTTTTAGGCCCTGCTTTATTTAGCACAGCAAAGGCCATGGCAATAGACCTCGCTGGTTATTGTACATACAGGCATGGCTGAGGCTCCGTGGGGAGATATATGGCATCAGGAAGGGTGATGTGTGAATGCTGCTGCCCTTCTTTTTCCCCTCAGGCATGTGGTTAAGTGTCATTTACTGTATGAGATTACATTGTCCCGGTCAGCGTGGGAGCAAGAAACAGAGAGGACAGATGCTTCTTAAAATTCTCCTGACGGGAATCAAATCAATCACTTCCTGACTTGGATATATTGCATTTATTATGAGTATTACTACCATTATGAAAATACATTTATTCACTTACTCGTGTAGAGTGAGGGACGGTACACCCCAGAACCAAAAATACCCATTTTTCCCCACAATAGATATGCCTGCCTTCTCTCAAATATAATGGAACTGCACTTGTGGTGTTCAAAGCGCAAAAAAACCCAAAAAACTTAACATTTGAAAACTTAACAGCAATGTCTCTTTCTAAAAGTTATAAACCGGACACTAAAGATAATAAACTGACCTTGTTGTGAGCAGTTTTACATCAGAACGCATTCCTTCCACATCACCACGCAGCTGAAAGCGAGCATTTACTCATGGACAAAAGGCTAGTTACTTAAGTAAATGGATCTAGGCAGCGTTACAGTTCAATCCAACATGGACACAATGTTTACATTGAGCCCCCAGGAAGAGAACAAGGCACTGAAGCCAACTTTTATTGAGGCCAAACCGTGTGATTACAACATCACGTGCTGCACTGGGACAAAAAATACATCTTCAAATGTGCTTTTAAGCTATAAAATGCATTATAACCCCTCCCCTAAGCAAGCCTCCTGTCCATGAGTAGATACATGTTTCCTTCTGTGCGGTGGCACAATTGTTCAGTGTAGTTTGGTGGAGTAAGTGGGTCAAGTTTTCTTGAAAGAGAAATCGCTGTTGAGTTGTTGTTTTTTTTGGGTGCTTTGAGGGCCATAAGCTGAGTGCCTTCTACAGAAGGCAGACATATTTACTGATGATATCCTCAGAACGCAACAACTCAAACCAAAACAATCTGGATGAATAAAAAGGCAGAAATTGAAAATAGGATATGAAAAATATGTATTTTTGATTATGATTTGGGTGGACTGTCCGTTTAAATGAGAGGATCGATACCAATCTCACATCTGTTCATCAAAATCATTCCCAGCTGTGGTGATAAAGAAAGAAAAACATGGATGTAGGGAGATTCAAACAGAGGAGGGTGTGTTAGGGTGTGTTGAGTTATGTGACCTCAAACTAACACTGGCTCACAGCCTCTCCAGCCCTGTTATCTGCTGTGCATCTCACTCTCTCCATCTCTGAAAAGGAAAAATGTAGCACTCTTTGTCTTTAAAATGCCTGTATAACAAGTGGACTTCATATATATATATATCTATGTTTGTTGTTTCTTATATATCTGCTTCCGCCTGTTCCCATCTTTTTCTCTCAAGCAACAATCGTCATCCACCCTCTCTGTCCTGTCCCCTGACGGTATGATCTAAAAATGCTGGACTCTCCGGCCCCACAGCTCCAGAAACAACAGTGTGACTCAGAGCTTTCTGGTCAGTCCTACCCCTCCCCACTGGGACAAAACAGTGATGGAGGATGAGGATGGTGGCGGGCTCTGAAGCACGATGTGTACTGTAAGCAAATTCAGCTTCACAGCTCATAAAACTTTAATGAAATGCTTTCCCATCCTGAAGACAATGAGCACCTGCTTCATCAACTCTTAAATTATGTCAGTGAGTGTTTGCTCTCAGATGGAAGTGAGGGAGTGCAGACATTTAAATGAATGTGACCTTAAGAAGAAAACTAAACAGTGATGTTGGGTTCGGCCCCCTGGCAACGACGATAAATGAATAAACATGAAAAGGAGAGAAAGCCTTTGGAGTGCTTATGAAATGAGAGTGAAACTTAAGTTGGAGTGTTTTAACACTGCTGGTAATATGAGTCGAGACACATCAGCAGCTTACAGGAACACATGCACAGGCTGGCTTGCTGTTTATTTGTCTCAGTATGTGGTGTATGAGTGAGCTGTATGGGCCTGCCTGTCTGCCCGGGACTGTTGCTGCAGATTCACACGGCTCTATATAAACACTCGGCCACTGAAAGAAACGGCGACGCTCACATTACTGTGGATAAGATGTCCCAGAGCGCGAGCTGAGGACAGTTTGAATATCTCCGTCCAGTATCATTATGAAACAGAAATAGTCTTCGTACATTCCTGATTTCAGGCAGGTTCCTGGCTGGACGAGCACAAAACGCTTAACAATGAGGAAAAGGAAAGCACGCATGATGACTTAAAACATTCCTGTGGGATATTAATCCCCACATGTCTTCAACTGTGACGTTACATTTCTAGGATGTTTTGGGGGTATTTCGCATTTCATTTAGAGAGTGACAGGAAATGTGTGGAGAGGGAGGTGATGACATGCAGCAAAGGCCTGCGGCCTGATCTGAACTGAGGATGTTGAAAAAAACATGGTATACATCTTAGATCTTTAAAGTAAGCCACGATGATGACCCCTACCGTGCCAATACTTTTCCAAAAGGCATTCATTTAAATTCTGGCAAAAGATGTGGGCAGGCTGAGAGAATAAAAACCTTCATTTTTTTATTTATGAGAGAAACTTCAAGGAGACTTATGATGCTTTTTCATTTTTTCCTTTCCTTCAGTGTTTGATAAAGGTTCATGTGCATGTAAACGATCTTATGAGAAAACTGATGTGTTTTTTGACATAAACAAAGAATTACTAACTTCAACAGCACCTTCATTTTGTCTCTACTCCTGCTTATTCATACAACTACAGAGTCATATGAAGTACCCTCAGAAATATTCAGTTTGTGTAATGTTATGAATGTTATGTATACAAGTTGCCTGAGAAATATGTGAAGCACAATAAGCACAACTGATGTCATTTGGCTGAACTTCAAAGCCATTACAGACACTGATACTGTCTCTAAATGAGCATGAAAAGAATCCATTTCCTCTGTTTACGTCTGCGGTTTTATCATCTTTAAGAAAAATAGCAGATTCCCCACTGGATTACACAAGCTACTTAAAATGGTTTTCCTGCTGCCCACACAAAGGGGAGCCGAGGGAAAGACACAGGTTTATGAGCATTTCATTATTATCCCTTCAACAATGTGATTTTTCAGGAAACAATTCTGGTTTTAAGGTTGAAATGACAATATCATATATGTCAGACGATGTATGCATGTAATATTCCAGCTGTGAGTTTAATGATGCGACGAATGAAAAGATAAAGCTACGGGGGTAATAAAATGTCAATCAGAAGACGGGACCTGTGTCTCCAGTCATGGCAAAGGCACCATTTTTCGTGTTTCACGTAACTTTGGATGAAAGTAACGATATGTTGATCTAAAATATCGGATATCACACTAACAGTGACACAAAGCATTTTCTGCAACAATTCTTTGGCAAGTGTGTTTCCTTTTGAAAGTGACTACTTATCGTGGACAGGAGGATTGTGTGGTATGAGCATTTTTGTCCCATTCAGTAAACTTAACCCTAACAGCTCAGTGACGAAATTAAAACTCAGAGTCACTGACACTGGAAAACGTCTCATCGCACTTATCACATCATTTACACCCTGTAACGTCTACTCTTTGGATGAGACATTCGGGCTGCTTATAAGGTTAGACTTTTCTATAAATTTCGAAGTATACACGATTATATTTACAAAGCCATGTCTGTTATCTTCACATTGAGGATCCACTACTATGACTCATCAAAATACAAATCAGAGGATGTTTGAAAGCTCCTTAATGTGACTTTTGATGACCTGAAACATTGCAGGGGAAAACTGGTATATCATTTTTAGATGCCGAGTCAGTAAACGGACAAGGTTAGGATGCATATTAGCTAAATGAAATGCATCAGCTAATTTCTGCATGGGTGCTGTTCTTTGTCCGACCACTAACCTTCCCCGTAGTCAGAGGGAACACGAAAATAAAGAACTTTTTTTTCAGAACTAAAAACACTAAAGCTAATATCATAACTCTGGTCGGGTTTATAACCATACATACTGCTATTAAGTTTCCAGACTACAACGTTTGTTCATGAACTTCCCACCTCTCCACTCTCAATCTCAGAAACCACCTTCTTAATTCGTAAGAGTGATACAAAACAACTGTATTCATGGCAACGTGTCATTAAGAGATTGCTTCTCTCCAAATCACAGCTTAACGTGTTTGCTGAGCCTGAACTGTTCTACTAATTCTACTTCCCACTAATTTACTGAGTGTTATGTTGTACAGCCGTAGCTAAAAATAATGACAGGAAGTGGACATGAAGTGCTGAGGGATAAAAGGGGTTTGCCAAAGTGCTACAAAATAATTACACATCTATGTTCAAAACCAGAACTCTGCTTCATTCAGGTGTTTGTCTGTATCTGCCCCTTGATTAAAGGGTAACTCCACCAATTGTATACATTAAATGTGGGGAGTACTTCTCACGAAGAGTTGTAAACACAAGTTAAATGTGTAAAATTGGTGGTTAGCCTTTAATACTGTATACTTAAAAAGCAATCGGATTTCAGATATTACATATTTAAACACATTGTGTTAAAGTAATTTAATGATCAACTGAAATGCACAACAAACCTGTACGAAAACTAAAAATGTGCACCTCGATTTTGCTTGTTTGTTTGTTTGTTGGTTGTATATTCCATCATTTTAAATCCCCCTTGTTTTACAATTACAACAAAATAACTACAAACAGAATTTTTAGCATTTACGTCACCATCTTTTCAGCAAGAGGGACCATCCTTACTAACATCTTCGTCGTGGCTCACTGATGATCTGCAGATGCCATGCACTGACAGCTTTCTGAATGACCAGGAAAGACTGAAACTAACATAAAAAATCTTAACTATTTCGTAATGTGAGGAGATAAATTCAATTGTGCAGTAAATGGATTAGCTCTGACGCAGAAGCTGTGCAGTGAATAACCACAGAACAATCGATAAGAGCACAGACTCACACCGGACCAGCGATGAAGGGCCTCCTTGTTCGAACAGAGTGATGAGATTCTTTAACGGCTAACAAGCAACATGTCATCACATTTTCAGAAGTTTTTCCTTCTGTTGTGGATTAAATCTACACATCTGTAAATCAAACTTCAAGCATTATTTCAAAAAACTAACTATCTGAGGCACCATGTTCACTTTCATCTTTTGAGTCCAAGGAGTCATTTGAAAAAGAGGCGGCTCATTTCAAGGAGTTACATAACAAATACACATAGAGCTGATTACATAAGAGGACAATGTCTTTCCTTTGACAATTTCATTTTCAATCTTCATATATTGGAACCCAGATGGATGTATAGTTTACGGCAAAAACAGAGATTTGAGATGAAAACACACACACATCAAACCTTTAAGACTGCCCCAAAACATTTTGTATCTCTTTTGAGTATCTCTTGCGTAAATAATTTACTCTTCCAGCTATTTACAGCTTAGAAAAGAGATTGCTCAGAGAAAAGGTACCGAATTCCATCTTTTGTCCAGAGAGACTTTGCTTTTTTGGATTAAATGGACGTACCTAAGATGCACCGTTGTACCTTTTAACCTAAGAGCTGCACCTTTGGACTAAAAGGTGCTGAGAGGGTGGCAACAAGTGTTTCCTTTTTCTTTATCAGTTTCTTTTTCTGACTGCAACATCTTGTGGCTCTCTACCTCAACACAACGGGTGACACCCGAGCACAGGCAGATGACTCCGAGGTCGGACATAAACACAGGCTGAGTAGAGCTACTGTACATGACCACCGAGGCACCAAGACGGCCAGACGGTATATTTAGTAGCTTCACGGGGATCAGCAAATCGGAGCTTGCGGAAGGCAAACACTAATCATGACGGCCTTGATCAGCAGGACGGTTTGAAGGTGGCTGTAAAGTAGCAGTCAGGAGGCAGAGAGGCCTGTGTTTAAGTCGTTAAAATCACGTCAGGGAATTATGAATGAGCCGAGGCTTAGAGCTCGTCTTCAAACTCATCATGAGCGAGTTGATGTGTCTGCGCTGCGTGTGTGCGAGAGGCGTGTTATTATATCAAAGTGTGGCTTAGCTTTCACTGACACACTCATCTCATCTGTAATTAGCCCACAGCTGTGCTTAATGCAACTCACACCAGCAGATTTCATAACAAACAACCAGAAACGATCACTTAGATACAGGAAAAACAGGTGAAAACACAGAGGAAGGACACAGACCCAACATGAAACTATATGACGTCTTGTACAATTATTGTATTTATTATTACTATTGTGCTAATTATAGAGCTGTATCCGATGTTTGAGTCTTTTCATGATTGGCAGCTTGGCAAAAACCTTGGCTGAAAGAGACTATCAGGAAACCTTTGAAGCACTGATCTAGGCAGGGAAATTATCAGTGTACCATTTTGCTCAGAGAGTAAAAATGAACACTTTGCAGTTGTCCACACCCATCAGAGTTCAACACTTTGGACAGCTGCTTCAGAGCCACATCAGTTCAGTCAGCACGTCAACTCTGAGTCTCTGTCACAGAAACTTCTTTGTATCATCAGAGATGTCGCTGTGCAGCCGCCTATTTTCCCAGCCGAAGCAGAGGAAACCTCCACCTAAAGGCGAGGTGATGATTTGTAGTCTTGCAAACAGAGCTGTTGAGCTGACTGTTGCGTATTTCCATTGAATCACCAGGACGGGACAAGACGTCTTTCTGCTGAGAGATAAAGGATGCTCTGTGTAACCTGGTCAACACAGGAACAAACACTCAAACATTGAGGTCACTCCCATTGCAGGAATAGTCAGGTTAATGGACTCTGGCTTCAACGACATGGCAAATATGCAGGAAACAGGGCGGGAAAATCGCAACACACACACGCGCACACACAGAGCCCGGCCAAATCAAACCTACAGGAGAGTTGGGCGGGCATTTTAAAATGCAGCTCCCTACATAACATTCTCCCAGTCAGTGAGTGTCAAACAAAATCTACTTTATGTACAACTAGGCACACCCTCTCTGCACTAGAGGCTGGTGTGCCAACACCTGAAAACACATACTGTTCATTCAGAAAGAGGCCAAAACAATAAAAGAACATGTCAAACTGTAAAAATTCAAATCCATACATCATTTCCAACATCACCTCCATGATGCTGTGGGACTGTTTCTCCACACCAGATCCTTCCCAGCTCCCGCATGACTCACATGCCAGTGAATGTGGGTCCAGGAAGGAGGCAGCTACAGAGGCCGGTTTGTGAAATCTGCCTTAATGCTCTGTAACCTGAGACCTTCACCTTGAGTCAAAACACTTCATCAGCAGAGAGCAGCGGCCAGTGAAAACTATGGGAGCTATGTTGTTGGTTGTACACAGCGTACATGCATGTTTTAACACAAAAGGCCACTTGTCAGGGTGCAATAAATAAATGACCACGGTACTATTCTGGGAGAGAGACTGTAACGGTCGCATCGTAGATGTTAGAAGGAAATTCTACAGGAATGAATCTCAAAAGACGTGAGGTGTGTTAAAAGATGTTTAGGGCTACCAGTTCTGATTTTAAATTGATGACCATTTATTCTATAAAATGCCCATCTAATTTCACTAAATGACTTGTTTTGTCCATCCAACAGATCAAACCCAAAAGATCTTCAGTGGACAAAATATATAAATCATATTAAACTGCAAATTGAGTATTGAATCAGCTAATCCTAAAAGATTGCTGTCAACTAATTTCCTGTTCAATATCCAGCTTGTTGCTTTCAGCACCAAAGATTGTATTCAGCACTTTCATGTCACCCTCTACAGCAGGAGCCACATAAAGCACCGCAGCCTCCGCTGTCGTCCCAGCGGAGGGCGAGAGGCGTATGACGGTAAAATGATGGATTACGAGTTGAACGCCAGGAAGCTGAAACTCCACAGGACATCTAACACCTTCAGACAGGTCGGTGTAATAGTGTCATATTTACAAGCTCTGCCAGACCCTTATACGAGCAAAATAAATCAATACCAAGTGTCTAAGAGATTTTATACCCTGAAGGTAATAGCTACTCTATGACAAGAGGCAGAGAGGAGGAAAAAAGCCATTTAAAGTGTTCAACTTAGAGGTTCATTTAAAGTTGAATTATTGTTCAGTTGTGACAGTTATAGCGGATAACGACAGAACAGGGTGGAAGTAAAAGCATCTCACAGCAAACAGAGCACATTTTCACATTACCATCTTCCTTTCTGCACGCTGTCTTTCCCAGTCATCACAACAGCAGCGCTCTCTGAAATAATCCAAACGGAGTGATAATAATGTACAGAGCTCCCGCTCACTGGCTGCTGGACCAAAAAGAAATCCATTCTGCCCAGACACTCGTTCACAGCTGAGTGAGTGAGGACAACCTTAAGCCAGCTGGATGAGCATTCTGCAAGTCTTCAGCTGAGCCGCACTTAAGTCTTTGATTTGTCTTGTTTCCTCTCGTCTCTGTATCTCTCTGTGCGTCTCTGATTTACTGCGCTCTCTCGGCTCTCTGTGTTTGCTCCCTCGCAGCGCCTCGAGTGCCGGGTGCTATGTTTGACTGAGAGGGGCAGCGTGACCAAACATGAGGAGAGGTGAGAGAGGGGAGAGAGAGAAAGAGAGAGAGAGAGAGAGAGAGAAAGAGAGAGAGAGAGAGAGAGAGAGAGAGAGAGAGAGAGAGAGAGAGAGAGAGAGACAGCGAGAGAAACAGAGAGAGAAACAGAGAGAGAGAGAGAGAGGGGAGAAACAAGCCTCACAGTAAATACAAGTGCAGTCTTAGTGGCATCTTCTTACACTTCACGATTCTTGGTAGCAATAAGCCACTGTCAGCCAACATAAAATGAAACACTGATTCAGTACTCACGTTGTAAAGGTGTAATGTAGTCAAACTGTCACATTGTGAATAGTCACCTGGTGACACAAAGCTGGTCCCCATTAAGTGAAACATTTGATTTTCAGGTAAGAGTTGAAGTTTAGCATGCAGGTCTTATGGTTTGGATCAGGCTGATGCTCCAGGGAATTCATGCATGCTGATGTTATATCAACAATTTTGGAAGTCGAGGGGATGTAAAGATGATGATGAAAATGATTGTTGATTTTAGCCTAGTCTATAAAATATAAAGAAATGCGCTTCACAATTTCCCACTGACATCTTAAAATTGCTTCTTTTGTCCAACCAATGAATCATCATCATTCATTTACTATCATAAGTGGCAAAGAACAAATCTTTACATTAACAAAGCTAGAAACCAATAATGTTTGAACTTTTTGCCTGAAAAATGACTGAAACGATGAATCATTTATCAAAACAGTTTCCTTTCGATCAATCAATCAGTTACTGACCCATTGTTGCCGTTCTAGAAGAAGAGATAGATGGTAATTTGATCAGGCATGGGCTGATATGAACATGTCATGTCACAGTCATCCTGTCCAACATAATTATGATTCACCAAGATCCTGATAATCATTGAACCATTCTACTTTCAAATAAAAACTAGAACATACAGGAATCACTATTGCATCACAGTCAGTGAAAAAACAAACAAAGAATCTTAAATAAGTAATCATGATTCATAAGGTCTTTCTGCACAAATAAAGGATAAATTCATGGTGGTAAGTAACCTCATCACTGTCTGTTTAAGTTCAGGATCCCATTGAACTTTTTTTGTGGGGGATACAATGTGTAAGCCATGCCTCCAGTCATGGTGACAGGCTTAGGCAAATCAAAATCAATCATGGCACCAATATAGGACTCTAAGTCAGTGAGCTACAAAGTGTGAATAACACTATACAAGTTAAATTCAACTGAATTAATTGATTAAGATCCAAATCATAATTTTTGCCCAGCTTTTGGACAATTACAATTGGTCAGAGGTATTATACAGACTGGTCCTTATGTAAATACTTGTTATGTAAATCATATCCTATAAGTTACATTTCTTAATCATAACAATATACTCTTTAGTGGCAGCTATTTGACTAAAAATTAAAAAGAAAAAGTACCGAAAACTTTTCACTTGACTGTTCTGTGAAAACAGTCTAATCAGTGGAGAATCAGTCAGCTCCCTAGAGGGCAAAAATAATCAAATTGTTTTGAAATGTTCAATGCCGACACTGTGGCAGCAAAACCACCATCTGCCACTAAATTAAACTTTCTATCACAAGACCATTGTGAGTGATCTGATAATGGGAGCAAGGCAGAAAATATGAAGAGGCGAGAAAATAAATAGCAGAGAATCTAGTACTACTGAAAAGATCAAGTGAAGCAGGTCATTCATCTTTGTCATGGGGAGCTGAAGATCTTTATCCTGGCTTAAGTTTTACGATATTTTGGTGATTGAAACTGGAGAAGAGACAGAAGAAGAACATGAGTCGAGGAGGAGAGGTGAAGACGTGAGAGGGGAAGAAGAAGTGTTCAAGCGGAAGGGGCATTGCTACCGGGTGAAACCTCATCCTGACAGAAGCTGTTGTGAAACAGCAGCAAGAATATCTCGGCTCTGTACGTTTGACCTGGTCATGTCAAAGTGGAGACGGAGGGAGATAGACTGACAGTGAGGTATTTCTCTCTCTCTCTCTCTCTCTCTCTCTCTCTCTCCCTGATCCAGACAAAATCCATGCAGCACATTCCTCCAGAGCTTTTTCACCACTCATCAACCTGCGTATAAGTGTGACACTTGCATCTGCAGGTTTATTTTGAATCTCATTTTTGAGTATTAGCTGAAATGTGTCTGAAGCACTGAGTATTTTAAACTGCCATGTCCTGGGAAATGAAAAAAGAGTGCTTCGTCAGACTTTAAAACCTGAACGAAAACAGATTATTTTGCCACTCGCGAGAAGCTTTGGTCACAACAGTGAGATATTATCACTGTATAAAGTTAATAGGAGGAACTTGTCAGCAAATAGTTGCCTATTTATATATTCAGCAGATATGGAGCGACAACAGCTTCATTTGGAGTCGTTTATCTTGCCACCTGGTGGCCGTGAGTCCAATATTCACTCTCCCATTATCTCAATTTTTGATTTGTAGTTTGGTGCTGAGATGGTAGCTTATTGCTACTGCTGAAAAGTTTTATTTAAATGCGGCAACTGACAGCTTTTCCCCCCCAGATAGTCCATATTCACACGCGGCCATTTTTCTCTGACATTGTGCTCAGGGTGAGAAGCACAGCTTTGCTTTGTTTGCAGTTTCTATAAATGTTGTAATTTGTATCATTTCACCTCCACCTAATTGATCAGGAACTGAAAAGACATCATCATACGATAGGAAAGCCGTATTCAATTTGAAAATATCAACAAATATCTTGGACACATTTTTTTAAACCAGGAGGTGAAAGCACTGGATGTAATCAAACAGTAATGCTAGCTAGGAAGTGCCCGATGTACCTCCAGATTTTCAGAAATCATCTTTTCAGTTAAATATTCCATTTACTTCATTATGATACTATTACAGTGGCAATATGTCAGTTTAAATATTAAGAGTAAAAGTACTCATTGCAAACAAATAGAGATGCAGCCGAGACCAAGTAGAGCAGTCTGGTCGGGTCAGAAATCTGAATCACTTTACTATAATGCAGCCTTTACAACCAGAAAAAAACAACATGTCATATCATGGCGGGCCATAACTATAATCCAAGACGATACACATTCTCATATGTAATGAAATACATTGTATATACTGTCCAGCATTACCTGACAGTAAGAAATGCTCAGATGTAGTGAGCAAAGATGGATGATTTAATATTTCATAGGTCTACTAAGATTTATGGACTATGGTATGACATCATCATTTTAAATGACATCCAACCCTGAGTGTGTGCATGAAATGGCAGATATGATGCACCAACAACAACACTATATATGATGTATCGGAGAGTAGCGTGCCTTCTGCCTCAATGTCTCCATTTGCGAACAGGCCCGAGGGCAAACATGTGTGTTGATGTTGTTGTTGTTGTTTTCGTCACCATCATATACTGGAGCTATCATTGTTGTCCTTGTGCCCGCCCCCCCGCCCCCCCTCACGTCCTCCTTCAGGCTCTGTTAATGCACTGACTCTACTGGGTGACAAGAGAAATGTGCAAAAGCCACAAAGGGACACAGAAAGAGAGAGAGAGGGATGAAAAAACAGATGTGGGAGGGGGGATGACAGAGAAGGCATGTATGTGTACGTTTGTGTGTGTGTGTGTGTGTCTGTGTGTGTGACAGCATGTCTGTGGTATTAGGTCTGAGCAGAGTGAGCGTGTCCTCGCCAGAGGAGAGAAGCTGTTGATTCAACTGGTCGCCGCCAAGGCCTTGTCGCCCTTGTCCTCATCTCTCTGTCTCTCTCTCTCTCTCAAAATCCCTTTCTTAGTCGACCTCTGTCCCCCTCTCCCCCCTCTCTCCATTTCACTCATACATATTATAAACAGGACATTTTACCTAATCCCAAATCTCTGCCCCTACTGCTTTGCTTCTTTGACGTGTCACCATTGTGAATTAAAATCTGCACAGGAGCGGCTTGCAAGGTTAAAAATAATGTTGAACACAAGTAAATCCATGAACATGTGTCCTTAAAAACTGAAGAGGATGTGTGCTTTACTGTGACGCACACTGCAACAGGATGGACAAGGCCTACAGTATGCTGAAATAAAAAGGAAATCACTGCTGTGTTGCCTTCCTATGTGTTGCACCACTAGTTGCAAATGCAACAGCTATATTTTTGGGAAAGCAAATATTCCAAACATGCTGTGACATCAAATCTCTGAAATATGAGGATATTTGTCTCACATCACAATAAATGAAAGAGCTTTTGGTTTTGGGTTTTCCATCCTCATAAAATATTCCTACAAATAATAACATATCGGCATAAATCTTCATTAGGACTATCGGTTGGACAAAACAAACAATGAGATAAATTCACCTTATATTTTAGGAAATTGTGATGCAAATTTTATCAACCCATATCATGACAGGCAGTAGATTCATTAGTTTGAGACAGATGCAATTAAAGACAGACTGACAGTTGTCTCCTTCAGTCACACATCAAAGTGAAGTTTTCACATCTTTGCCTTCGATTTTCAGACTGTAACCCAAATATCTCCTGAGATAGTTTTAAAACTAGTTTTTGAATAAATTTGAGGTGAGAAATATAATTATATTAAATCTACTATATTTAATATCAATAGATGTTAAAGTGATCAACACTGAACAGGAGACATGTGACCATCTTTATACTCCTGACATGTACCAAAAACCTACATCAAGCCTATTCTCAGTGGGGACTCTGTTGCATTTGTTTACTTATTCAGCAGACTTGGAAAACGTAATTGTAATTGTCTGACATCTAATATAGGATAAAATGCACCACTTTATAGTACGGTAAGTAAAGTAATAGAGGGTTTAGACTTCTAACTTCTGCTTTGGCGAACCCAAGACGCTCAGTTATATTTGTGGCAGCGATCCCTCTTTTCTGTTGACTGTTGTTTGTGTGTTTCTTTAATTCATGCTGCTGTTCGCTTCATTTTCTCGGCTTAGCTTATTTAGTATAGCTTAATGTGGCAAAGTTACGGAGATGGAGACCCTTTGAAACCTGGTTGTGAGGCATTCTGCTCAGCTGGGTGAGATAATTGGGTCAGAGCGACAGTAGGAAACAGCAGTGACTACAGTGGTGAGCTAACTCCGCCTTATGGCAACTCAGGGGGGGCACGCTACCTCAAAGTCAGAAACACTTAGTAACCCCCCCAACAACCATGTCATCGCCCATCACAATGTTGCACTTTGAACATCGTCATATGCCAAATCAGTAGACATTGCTTAGCCC
The DNA here is from genome assembly GCA_903131615.1 of Diplodus sargus. Taxonomy (NCBI): domain Eukaryota; kingdom Metazoa; phylum Chordata; class Actinopteri; order Spariformes; family Sparidae; genus Diplodus; species Diplodus sargus. The sequence goes on from CAEMYA010002124.1 coordinate 572,022, forward strand.
TGGCAGGTAGCATTTGGTTTATATCTGCAGTCTAAGCTGTCATCTTTCCTTTTATCCTCACTGAGAATGTCTGTGCAACATTAACAGCTCCGGACACATAAAAACAGCCAATAAAACACGCCTGCCGCTCCAAATGTAACACTGGCTTTACTGTATTTGGAAGCAGCCGTGTCAGTGTTAGACCGTGTCAGAGCGGATTTAAAAAGGTGTGTGTATGTGTGTGTGGGTGTGAAGTCATGAGACAGTGTACTTTGTTACAATAGCCTTAATGGAACAGAGTGTTTAGAAGCTGCTAATCCCAACCAGTGATGGAAACAAACGCACCTCGAGCCTTGGCCTTCTATTTTTGCCCCTAGTATCCTCAGCGCTTCAAGCATGCATCGTCCCAAACTCAGGCTTAGGCAGCTAGCACCTCATTACCATTCTGTAGAGCAGTTAACATAGCCGGGGATGCATTTCCTCCAGCAAGCAAGCCGAGGTCAGAGCGGGATGCACAGGAAGTTCATGTTATTGACAGTTTTATGAGCAATTGGCTACTTCAGTGTTTCTTAAACTTTTCTTGTGGAGTCTGTGGGATGCAGGCATTTTTCTAGTGGTAACAAAAAACAGGCATATTTCATAAGGCATCAATCTCGTACAAGTCGACACAAAAGCAGCTGCTATCGATTCAAGTTCAGATTTAGATTTTTGACAGCAGGTGACGCTCTTCTCAGAAGCTAAACCTCCTCTATTATTCTACAGCCAAACTTGTCTATGGTAAACTGAAAACGTAATATGTATATTTTTATTTATCTTTGAAACAGATACAGGATTTTAATAACTGTATATTCTTGGTGCAGAACAACAGTTTTTATTCCCAAAGAAAGATTAATTTATCTTGCACAAAATAGCTGCAACCTGAATTCCGCAACCTCCATCAGGCTCATGGTCTCCTTTATATTCTGCCCAGATTTAGAATTTACAGTTTTGGACAAAGCTTGTTATGGTTCTACTGGAAAGCATCATTAGATACAGGATTACTGTCTGTTATTGAAACATTTCAGAAAGACTGCCAGCTCAAATCAGTAACCTGGTGAAGGGACTGTCAAAATAAAGGATTTAAAGAATCTGGCGCTCACTCAGTGTGAACACGAGCTTCTCATTCCTGACTGTTTACATATCTCTTGATCTCTAATTACTGGTCACAGGACTAGAAAAAAAAGCTGGCAAACAACCCCATGGTTTCTCTGCTGCAGAAGTGCACTTAGCTGAATCCAGAGTGGTTTTACCCAAAGCAGCAACCACCACAGCTGCTCCTCCCAACGTCAGCCCAATGTGCAACTGCACTAAGGTGCAGTTCCAGTACTAAACACTAGATGCTGGCTCAAAAAAAGATCACTGTCTGGAGGTCAGAGGTCATATTTCTTTCTATAAATCAATATAACCTGAGATCTCAATAGCCTGTTTAGCTTTTTGTCTCTTGTGTCGTAAAATGAGTCTCCAATCAAGGATTAAAGTAGCATTTTTTCAAGATATATCCAAATGTAAGTTGGAAACATTTAAAAAATGAACTAACATTATCAACAGTGTGTCCGTACTTACAAATTTTGACCATATTTTACAAATTGCGGTGTTGTGTTCACCTGCTCATCCCAACCTCCGTCCTGTCGCATTTAAGTGAAATTTCTAGCTCCAAACAAGTAAATCCAGCAACACTGTGAGGGTTAGCTGGCGAAGAAGCTACAGTAAACACGTACTGACCCACTTTGCAAAGGTGCAGACAGGCCAAGCATGAATGTCATCATTACAGTTGTGACATCCGTGTGACACACAAAACTGTTCAGTGTTCCACTGGGTGCTAATATTACACCCCACCAATGCTAAACCCAGTATGGGCACAACAGTGAGTTACAGAAAAACTCAAGCAGTCGGGGTATTTAAACAGACTGACCTAGGAGATCTAGGCTGCGTGATTCAACACTTGCTTTACAGAGACAGCTCCGGGTGGAGAGAGACAAATCAACCCAGTGGGGGAGTGAAGGAGAGGTGTCTATTTTAGCCGCTCAACTGACTGTGTGACCCCCTCACAGCCTCCTCTTGAGCTGACCCTGCCGGTCATAAATCACCGTGAGCTGCTTGGGTCACTCAGAGTGAACTGTGAGGCTGACTGGATTTTTTTCTAAACATATTGTTCTCACAGTGATGTGTGTGTGAGCCTCTCTGACTGAAATATGACGCCTACAGTAGCCAGATGGCCAAACAAAACAGACAAAGACAACGTAAAGTGGCCAGAAGAAAAACACAGTGTATGCAGGTCAAGACATTCCTTCTCCTACTTATATTTCTATGGCATGCTACAGTGAATTAATGACCAACTACTATAGTAGTCCCCCCATAGCAAGGACAAAGTTCTGGCCTGCTGGCAAGGTCTTTATGGACCTTAATGTTTGACTCATTCAGTGTGTGTTCCTTAGGCTGCTTCTTATGCCATGACTCCCATATGATTCACATGCATCCCTGTCCCTGAATGCCATGTCACAGCAGGCCGGGAGAAAAGTTGTTGATCAGTTCACTAACAAACTGCCTTTTCAGATGCACATTTCCACAGAGTGCATTTCCAGTGATTTCTATAAATAAGCAAGACTATGAGTGCTTAAAGGCATACTTGATATTGCTGTGTTAGTGTTGTTCTCACATTATCATTATTAATGTGGCTCCAGGACTATCAGCTCAATGTATCTTATTTCAACTCTTTCTAAAGAGGCTGTTGGAAACTGTTAACTTATTATGTTTACACTAAGTTCATGATCAGTTTCTGTTTCTTTTGAGTTTTCTATTGCTGTTTTCTTAGGTTTAGGGGACAAAAGTCTTTTTCCTGAGTCACAAAGCTATGGCACTATAAAAACATGATCGGTCAGTTGCAATGATGCTCTTGGACCAACATTAATTATCCAGAAACAACAGAGCAATATAAGATTTGCAGCCACACAAGCAGCTCTGTGAAGCTGTGCTTAGGCACAGCAGTGCTTCGAACTAGATGTTAACGATAGCATGCTACGATTGTCACAATGAGCATGCTATTATGCTGAAGTTCATAATTTTTACCATATTTACCCATTGAAGCTGAGGCTGACTGGAATGCCAGTAGGTTTGCAATCTGTCCATAAACCAATGTAAGCACAAGGTTTAATTCTGACCCAATGACTTTGCAAGATATAATATTGTACATAAGTGGTTTGAGTGGTATGTCTGTTTAAGTTTTCAATCAAGAAATGTAACACTAGTCATTACTGTCTAGAAACCATTAATGGATTGATCAAATATTGTGCCAATCCATAAGGTAGATATTAGGATTTTATGACTTAATAGTAGTCAGGTGGTCGCCAATCCATCCAATCATTGTCAAAATATGTCTCTAAAAGCCGCAAGTGACAATCTGCAGCTGGTGCTAAAGCAAAGGTCAGAGGACCACAAAAGTAAGTAGGATTCAGTCACCCTTTGGGAACTTCGAATGTCAGGGAAGTATTCATTCAGTAGATGTTGAGATATATCAGTGTTGAGATATATCAGCCCCAAAGGGCTGAACAGACTATCAGACCAACATGATCAGTTCCTACAGCCATGGAGCTAGTGTAGTTAAAGGAACATTATGTAGAAATTGCCAGTTTGTGCCATTTGGTGCCCCCCCACAGAGTGCGACACAATGTCAAAAATACAAATCCCAGGTCTATAACAATATGTCAGATGTAATGTAGGCGCTAAAACAAAACTCATTACATCATAACAGTGTTATGTGTTCAGACTTGTATGTAGAAGTAAATGTAACACTGTGATCCGAACCTCTCACTGAAGTTACATAGTGCAGTAACCAGTGATGGGGGGACGGAGACACCATTGACCCTGTTACAAGACACTGTACCATCAAATGATTGTGAAGACTTTATTTTAGGGTCAAAAAGTTACATAATGTTGCTATAAATTTAACTTGTCAGTTAAACAGGAATAAATGAATAAAAAACTTTTTCTGAAGTGTGGCAGCATATTAAGGACCTTCTTCCTTGCGCAGCCTGAGTACTGCAGTAGTGTAGTAGTGTCTTCCTCTGTGTTGGCTGAACGGGGAAATGCTTAGTCACTTTATGATGCAAACAGGAAGAAGTGGTAGCAAGTCATAAAGCTCGACTCTGGTGGGACTCGAACCCACAACCTTTGAATTACTTCTTCAGCACTCATCTAGAAGTCCAATGCGCTATACATTGCGCCACAGAGCCTCATATCTAACGATAGGTGATAGAGGGCTTTCATTGACCTCATTGTACTTGTCGTACAAGTCTTGACCACTAATATTTACATTGCGGCTACATGTCTAAAAGTACTTTATGTAAAAAATCTAAGTTTCTCAACAGAGAGAAAAAAAAGTTTACAAGTAAACCTTGCAGGGAAGTGTTGTGAAGATACAGTTTCTCTAAGGGACACTTAATAGATGCTGGATAGATTTTTCTTGAAAAAGCAACTATATTTTTTCCACACGGTAGGTGAAACTAAAAAACAGCAGGTGTTTTTAATGAAAAAAAAGGTAACATAATGTTGCTTTAAAGAGTGCTTTTCAAAGATACTGGAACATCCGCAGACTAGATACAACTTTACTACTGAAGTTCATCTCAATGTTCTTACACAACTCAGACTTGACTAAACAAGAAGGTGAAAGTGCTGCTGTCTGGATCCCAGCAGGAGGCAAGAATCTTCTCTACATGTCTTGAAAGATGGATAATTCTTTGAAAAATGGAAATCATCTGCCACTCCCTCTTCTAGACGCTGAGCTAACCCAGTGTAGATCAAACTCACTTACTTCAAGGTAACCACATCTCTCCGATAGTATCTGTACTGGAAGACCATATCTATACATACATGGATGTATGTTTACACTATGAGTAGGTCTGTACAGAAGTGACCTCATAGTAACCTCCATGTAAAAATACTGTATACTGTACTGCAGATGACACAGTAAAGACAGTAGCTCCTGTGTTATACTGTGGAAATCAAGCTGTCAATATTTAGATCTATACGTGACTGTCACTGCTGGTGGTCTGCCCTGTGAAAACAGGGGCACTTTCCCATGCTCCCTGTCTAGACGAGGACGGACGCACACTCACTCACACACACACACACACACACACACACACACACTACAAGGCTATAATTTATGTTAAGGGAGTTGTTCAACTATCAGAAATAGCATTAAAACCTCAAAATATATGTTTTTAAACTGTTTCTCCACTGGATTTTCAGTAGTTTTTTTCCAATAGCAATTACTACAGAGGCAATCTTCCTAAACTCTCAAATCACTAGAGATTTATCAGAAAAATAGATCTACTGTCCTCTGACATCACTCAGACTGTAAAATCACCTTTAACCAATTCAAATACACGCGTGAAGTTTTCTGCATCTATTTATAATTCTACCTACTGATTCTAAAGAATTAAACATATTAAAATGTGTTGCTAAAATACGAGGGCAAGCAAAAAGATTTTGTCATACAAATGGAAAATATCTGACACTTGTTTGGACAGATTTCGAACAGTTAATGTCAAAAAGTCACACACGTACGACACAGCTAAAACTCAAGGGACAGGTGATGCTGACGAAACACAAATAGACTCAAAACCTTGAGGTAAAAGCTGGGTGGTAAGCACTGGTGGTGGTGGTGAGGAGGGAGGGGGGGCTAAACCTGGCCCGTGAACAACATCTAGAGGCCAGCAAGTACACCTGCACAGAGAGCAGACAAACAAACCTCCCCGGCAGCTGGTTAAACAACACACACACACGCAAAAACCTCCAGCTTCTTATTTATAACCTCGCCCACACAGCGGAGAAGAAGGCCCAGAGCAGGGAAGACGCAGTCACACAGACGGACAGTAACAGCTGGTTACAGGAGGGAAGCCAAAGGGTTCAGGTCACACAGGAGGGACACTGAGCATTAGGTTTGGAATGACACAGAGAGAGACGTTCACGGCCACATTACTGATTATCTATCAAAATAAACAGATTTTCAATTTATCAGCAACTTTTTTGTTAGTCAATTAATCAATTAATAATATTTCTGATTTCAGCTTCTTAAATGTGAATATTTTCTGGTTTTTTTACTCTTCTGTGACAGTAAACTAAATAACTTTAGGTTGTGGGCAAGAGATCATCATGGGCTCTGGGAAACACCAATTAGCAGTTTTCGCCATTTTTTTTGTAGACCAAAAAACAAATTGATCAATTGAGCAAATAGTCAACAGATCAGTCAACAATGAAAACAGGGAAATGCAGCCTTACACTAATATTCATATATTGGAAATACTGCCACTTGTATTAAAGTGCAAGCAAAATAAGTAAGTTATTTCAACTTTTCTGCTATCGCAAATCACCATGTTCTCTTTCATCTCACACGAATATTACCGTACATGTATGTTAGCCTGGTGTGTTGTGGCATCACAAACTCATGTATATCCACCAGAATAGAATATCTATAACAATCCAATGAATCATGCAACTCTGTCTCAAATAATAAAAAGCGTGCACAGGAACAGGTCAGCAGCTTTTTCACATTTATCTTATTTAGCAGCGCAACTCTCCAAGTGGAGTCACTCTAAATGCGAAGGAGAATACCAGCCCCTTTGAAGAGGAGTCAAATCCTCAATCATGCTGATCCGGATTCAGATGAGTGACACCGGAGCACACTGTCTTGCGAGTGTGAGTGTGTGTGTGTGTCATCACATCATCAGTCTTAAGTTTATGTAACTGACCCCCAGCAGGGCAAATAGTTGGCAAGATTATCACGTCCTCCCTGGCTTCTGATTAAAAGGACATTAATTTATCCTCTTGTATTGATTCTATTGGAGTGAAACACGATCCTGACGTGTGTTTGAAAATAATTGCTAGCATTAATTAGACATAATTAAGATGCAGTTTTGACTTACAGACAGGTAGATGATACAGTGGCGGTTTAATATACCATGACAACATTTGGCTGCGCGGCCCGGTATTTATGTTATCGGATTGGATCTTTATATTGATTAAAGGGACAGTTCACCACAAAACGCAATTAATCATGGACAAGAGACTAGCTCCCAAAACTGACAAACATTACAGCTCAACTGAGGCGGACGCCATTAATGTTTACAACCTGCACTGTCACAAGTACAGACCTCTCATCTAGGAGTGGATGCACGCTTCCATCTGAGTAATGATATGATGTAGTTTGGTAGAAAGAAAATATTTACTGCATGCTCTCAACAAGCTCTGCAGATTATCTTGAGTAACCGGGTCATGATTTCTGAAAGGAGCCACTGCTGTTGAGTATTTCAGATGCACTTGTTGGCACTTTGAGCACCACAAGCTGAGCGCCATGTAGTTACATTATTATCATTATCAAGAGATAGCGGACCTCTAAGGCCAGTATCTCCAAAATTCAGCCCCTCACACCAAAACAATCGAGATGGGTGCGTAGAACTACAGGCAAGACGACAAACGTGTAGATTTGATTCGTGGGGTGAACCGTTCCTTTAAAACAATGAAAAATCAAATGAGGCCAAACAGCAGCTCAGTATGATGATCAGTGACAGGGGAAGACTTCTATTCACAATCAGGCTAGATGTGATTAATGCATGAATCTGCAGTACATGCATTTATAATGCAGAGTGGGTGAACTGAAGGTTGGAGGCTTGTTCAGCTTAAATTTCAGCACTGTGTCCAAATAAACACTATTAGCCTATTTTTATTTTTTATTTATTATTTTACGCACTGAGTCTTTCCAACTAAGCGCCTGGAGACTATGAAGAACACAGCACATGAGGTTGTGAGTGCCAACTGTGGCTCTGAAAGTAGAATACAGTTCGTCCTGCAGCGCTCTGAAATCTTCATTTTGCCACACGCCGGAGGGCAAAAACAGTGTTTGACAAAGTCCGTCAGTCACCACTGTGCCAACTTTAAACACAAAGCGTTTCATTGAGGCATTCGTTTAACAACTCAGTCTGAGGTTTCGCATGCTAACATGTAATAAAATACACAGAAGCCCAGTTGTGCCCTGTTACAGAGTCATAGGTCACGCATCATTAGCACGTTACAGAGTAACTTCATGCGGGCGCTCTGTACCTTGCGTGTCGCTCCTCGTGTCCGGCCTGGACGCAGTGTTTAGTTACAGCGGAGACATGCTGCAGCAGCTCCGTCCGTCCGTCTGTGTGTCCACCTGCTGGTGTGAAGGGTCTCCTGTCCGGCCCTGTGGCTCGGGTCGGAGGTGCAGCGTCCTCCCGGTGCCGCAGAGTCTCCACACTGAACCGCTGAGGCGGCGGGAGCGCGCGGCGGGGATGCGCGCGAGCGCTGAGTTAAGTGGAAATCAATGGGCAGCTTCTGGAGGGCGGTGAGAGGAGGAAGCGAACTGCAGGGGGAAAAAACTCATTTCAGGGACTCTGAGCATCACGTGTCCTCTGGGATCACTGTAGGCTCCTATGAAAGGGATCAATCAGTCCCTCAATCAATTACATTTGACGCTGCACCATTACAACCCTTATATAATGAATAATTTCACCCAAAGACAAATGTTTCAATGTTCTCTTTCTTAATAACACTGTCTTCCTTTGGGGGTCAAATTATATCACAATGAGGAGGATTTTAACAAAATTAAGTAAACAAAGAGAGAAGAGAATCATTTTTAATTAATATTCATCACAATCAAACTGTAAACACTTGTAAACACCAAGTAATACTCAGAATACATAAGCTTTTATAAATGTCTAATGTGGGACAGCTTCAATTTCAATTCCGTGGTTAAATGTGGGTTCATTTGATTGTGTGAACATGAGAGAAGGTTCAGCTCCACATACTTTAAAACCACATTGTCACTCACTCACGCACACACACACACACACACACACGCACGCACTACAGTATGATGATGCTTGACATGCCACTGCTGTTTACATCACTGCTTCCTTTCTCGTGGGAAACGATGAAAAGCAGCTTATTATAATGTGAGAGGGCCCAGAGGAAGTTCATTTGCAGAACGAGTTTCATCACTTCAACAGAATTTCGCAAATGTGGGCGATGACGAGGTTTATACAGAGAGCAAATTTACATTAATATATATCAACCATAACATGACAGCACAGTGATTTTTTTTTTATGTAACATTCTCAGAATCTCAGGGTTGTAAATTACAACTGTTCATCTCATGTGATGACAATGACTGTGTTATATATGTGTATATATATTATACAATGCCTATTGATTTAAAAGATATAGTAAAATGTCTGGTAAAATAGTTTATCGTAATAATTTCCACCATGTACACAAGTAAACCAAGACAAACAGGAAGCTACTGCTGTGATTACATAAAGAGTTGTTATAGAGGCGTCTTGTTCCCCATACGCCATGATGTCATCAATCTGACTTACATGTCTATATACAGTATGTGTGGTTTCACTGGGCAAATGAAATGAGATACAGCATCTGTATTCTTTTGCTCTTGTCATCGTTTTTGCCAAAGTTTCCTCTCACAACATAGTTTGAAAATTCATTTCCTGTCTAGGTCGGAGGTTGACATAACATCAGAGAGCTCCCAGCACACACGCAGCTCAGCAGCAGTCACTGACGGAAATCATATTTTCAGTGGAGTCGGAGCTGGAAAACCAATACATGGAATGAACTGGAGAAACTAAACTGGGTGAAAAACTAAAAATGGCACACAGGGGGACATTTTCCTTCAATGGATGCAGTGTTTCTGTATACTTTTATTTCATGTTGACTGAACTGAAGGTAGCTGTCTCTTGTTAAACGTACTGAAGGAAAGAAGGGACAGTCAACAGATAGAGTCACTCTTTTAGGACTGATGATTAATATCGAGATATATAGAGATAGATATATATCATTTTCATGAAAAAAAACAAAACAGTCCAAACATTTGTCAGCCAGGGCATCTTTTTTTATCCAATTAAATCTCTATAAATAGATGTTCCTATCCATCCACTAGATGGGGTCATTTTCAGCTGACAGCCTCTTGCTCTCTTCCTTCTCTTATACTAACACACCCTTCATGACATTCAAACCATCCTCTGAACTCAAATGATTCCCATTTGGCAAACTCCTTTCTACAAGTTTATTGAACTTTTTACTACAACACAATGGTTCACATACAATACAGCATAGTGATGAGTCTATATATACAGAAATTATGCACGGTGATTCTTCACATAATCATGTCGACGCTACAGTATAGGCATACAGAAATAAATAAAACAAACATTTCTCTGAACAAAGTTAGCATGTGCCTTTCTTTTGCATTTTACTATGTCATGGCACGCTATTTTACTTACAAGATTAACAATATATAGCACATGTATTTTAGATATGTCGAAATCAGACAGTGGAACAGCAGGTGACGTTATAGTACACGTTTCCCCTCCTTCAGATTTGTTGATTATACTTGAAACATGATGTCAAATAGAGGGACTGCTTGGACACGTACAGTAGGGTCTGACCAGGAGCAGCTGAGGGATTTTTTAAATTTTATTTTACATGTCATACGCAAGAATGGGGATGATATATATTATGTATAAAATGATGTTACTTGTTTGATATTAGTTTTTATCATCCTCTTCATCTACTAAGCCTCGAAGAACACGCACTGACCTGATTGTTCATCAGCAATCACCTTGTTTTGATGAGGAAGACGGTGGCGGTGGTGGCCCACAGTGGCTGTGATTGTGTATGTGAAGCCCTGAGATGTTGTTAATGCCGGTAAGAGCATGAGACAGAGCGGCGATGCCATGATGAATGAGGCTGTTAAGGATCAGACGACTGGGAACGACCTGCTGGGGCTAATTTACATGTAGGACAAGTCCAGTCATGGTTATAATGCACTGGATTGAAGATTTTTTCAAACTAAATATTTATAGATTCATAATCAAACCCTGAATAATCAGATCAGAGTCAACTTCTGATCAAAAATGTCTGGTCACAGCTTAAATATAAAAGCCAATTAGAAATCAAAATGAACTCTTTCTCTCACAGAAGAGAGAACGATCTAATCTGTCCTTTAATTCAGTGACTCAGCTCAGTCCATCCGTCTCTTCACCGTCCACCTCAGGCACGCTGCTTTCTTCTATCCTGATTGGCTGGTCAGGATTGGTCAAGAAGAGCTACAGCACGGCCTGACAACAAGCTACAGACAACAAGCTTCTGTCCACCCCAGACTGGTGGCTGCTCAGCTGGGGACTGGTTTGCAGACACTCCCTAATCAACTGACTTTTCACGGTCCTGATTTCAAAGCACTGAATTTGAGGTGTTACTTCACTTCTGTTTTTCCCCGATCAGAATTGTGATAAGACAGGGGAGGCAAGTTTCAGGCATCATAGTTTCAGCCTCATGGGTCCAAAATTGAAAAGCGCTTCACGCACTTTCAAACTTGTAAAACCTTCTGGTCGTTTGCTGCGCTAGAAAAGTTGTGCGAGCACATTTTCAGCCCAGCTCTGATCCTGTCACATGTTGGAGAAGGACGCTGTGTATGAATGAACTTTAGGAGATCGTAACTACTGCTCTTATAAGACTATTCAAATCTACCTACAGTTATTGGTGTACTAAAGTTGCAACTTTCTCTAGAAACTCTAAGTTCAGCTCGTAATCAGCATTTAAAAAGAGGATGTCTTTGTATACTCGGATATAATGAGCTGCTCTAGAGGTAGTAATTACAAATGTATGTATGTGACGCCGTGGTTAGTTTGATCACGAGAAATCAGCTCTTGTTAAGGCTCGGTATGAAGACTCACAAGGTGTGGGAGGGAGCCACATAAAATGGAGGTGGGCAGCATTACCTGAAATGTACAATGGCATCATACAGCGGCAACATCACAGTACCAAAGCAATTAGAAAATGCTTCCTCGATGCAGATTTAAATTCAGAACTGCCTTTCCCAGACGCATGTTCCATCTTATGTCCTCTTGGGCACTGAGACCAGGTTCAGGATTAAGAGAAACCCCTCTGTCTGTCTGTCTGTGTATGTGTGTGTGTGTGTGTGTGTGTGTGTGTGTGTGTGTGTGTGTGTGTGTGTGTGTGTGTGTGTGTGTGTGTGACATCTGTCGAAGTCGATCAGCCGACGCTTCACTCGCAGCATACCAGCTCCTGACTGGAATCAGGACACATGCAAACATTTGAAAGCTAACCTGCTAAGCGACATGCATACAGAGTGTGGGTCTTCTGTTACAAGCTGGCGTTACACACTATACTCTTATTTACGACAGAGAAAAAGGTCACGTCTGCCTACAGTATGTCTTGTACATGATGCCCTTAAGAAGATGTGTGAGCGGGGGGACGGGGGCGGTGGAGGCTGTGCGTTAACACAAACAGTTGCTGGTCAAAAACCTCTACTGGAGTATACAGCACTATTATTTACAACATGTGTAATCAGGGATGGAGTCCAGTTTCAGTTCAGACACCTCAGGAGGTAATAAGCATCTATGAGTTAGTAAGTAGAAGTTCTTTAAAAAAAAAAAAATACATGTATGTCTGATTGAACTGACTTCCTGTGCTGACTGAACCAGAGGAGACTGGACCCCAGACCTGAGGGTCAGAGTGGTCACCATGGGAGCAGGAAGGGCTTCATCTAGTTAGAAGACTACAGGGGCTACTGATCCTCATCATCATCTTCATGAGTGATGCAGTGGACGGACAGGGAGACAGGCTGCATGCAGATGGGAGGAGAGGGTCCTTGGACAGGTCAGGTACAGTGTTTGGTCGTCTTCTGGGGAGAGAGAAGAAATAGAAGTTACTGTTTGGAGAAACACAAAAATCTGTCAACTCTCCTGATAAATGATTACAAATTAGTTGTCCAGCTTTTCTTATTAAAGCACAATACCAATGTTTTTGCTTCCTGTAACAATCTTATTTGCATACATTTTGCATATATTGCCACCCACTGTCACAGCAGTGTTTTAGGATAGTAAATTCACAAGTTGTTGCTCTTTCACCTTCAACAATTTTTTGTACTTTATTAATTTATTTGTGGTTTTCAGATTTGTGTTCACACTTCAGCTGCAAGGTGTTGTACATCTCCCTGGTGTTGCGTATCTGAGTATAAAACTGGGGAAAAAAATGCTTTAAGGAGTTATGGCAATCAAACGTGACATAAAACAATCTGATCTTTTTTTTTGTATGTATATGTAATGTGTTTAATGAACAATGGTGTTGTTCGGGTGCAGAGTGTCCATGAACATTAAGAGAGAAAAGAGTCCTCACTCACAATTGCATTGCTGTGCAACAATAATCAAAATTCAACATCAACAACATACAGTAATCATAGCCGTTTAGCGATGGATGACCCATCTAAAGCCTCAGACCATGTCAGTTGATTTTCTTAACGTACTGAAACAACCTGAAGGACAGAAATCAATCTAAAAGGATCTGGTATAGAAAATGCAGCTAAATAAATCCAGTAAATCAAAACGCAGATGCTTTGCAGTCAGTGTGCAAAACCAATTATACAGTCTAAGCTGTTGCACTGTGGATAAGACTTTGTACTTTGTTAATTTACCATGGCATTAACTCGCAGCGGTCTCCTGCTGAATGATGTAGTGCCTGTTTGAATCATCCACCTCGCCGCCGCAGTGAACCTCGCTCCTGTTAATGCAGACGCACAAACACAACACTCAGCACACAACGATCAAATCACGTGCTCCGCGTCACTGCGAACTTTGAGTTTTCACTTCATCTAAATTCAAAGGCTCAGATTTAGGTGTTATCCTCACCTGTTGTCATTGATGTCTCTCGTTTCACTGATGCTGTTGCCTGCTGGACACAAAACAACGGTTTGATTTCACGCATCCATATAAAACAATGAAGGCTGGGCTCTTCACAACATCTGTATGCGCATGTACGTTTGTGTGTGCTCACCGTTGTCAATGTTGAGTGGGAAGGACTCCAGTATGTCTCCATTATATCTGCCTGCTCTGTAACCCAATGCTGTGGAAACTCTGTTAAACACAACACAGGAAAACAAACAGTCAGATATGAGCGCAGTAAGTGATGTAGAGTCATCCAGTAATTTGGAAAATCAAGAGGTAGACAGTGAAGAAAGGAACACGGTGGCCCTCAAAATTGTCATTATGGACAAACCTGACTTTAAACCTTGCATCGACTGGCTGGATAAAGCGGAAGTAAGGATTTGAACTCACGTGTTGCTCTGAACGGAGTTGGGGTTGCTGTTGACGGAGGTGGGCTGTGTTACGTTGCCCTGGAAGAGGGCGTTGCTGTATGTGTTGGCCTGTTCGGTGGCACGGATGTAAGTGTAGAACGGGTTGGTGGGAGAGCAGACGGGCAGCTGCTTCGGTCTCACTGGCTTGGCTGTCGGGATGATAAAGCAACGTAAGGTTTAGTGTCCAACTACTCTGAAACTGGACCACTGTTACTGCAGCACAGATAGGTTAAATAAAAGCAAGTCAGGTCAGAATTGGCGTGCATTTCAGACATTTCGCTTAAGAGAATCTCCACAGTACCAATCTGTGCTGCATGGGGGCGCCTCAGCGCGTTCTTTGCCCTCATGGCGTCCTTGATGCGGTCGACCTCCTGCTGGTAGCGCCGACGGTCCATCATGGCGCCCTCCTTGGCATCCCTCAGTGCAGTCTCCAGGGCCTTAACTCTCTCAGCAGTAGACCTAAGACGTTTCTCCAGCTTTGGAAGCTCACAGCGCAGATCTGCATTGTCACGAACCAGCTGGAGGGAGAGAGGGAGAGAGGGATGACACAGTGGAGCAAAATGGGATGTTTATGAAAGAGAGACAACAAAGAGAAGAGGGACAACATGTAGCCAAGTAAAACATTAACACTTCAGTTGAATCTAGACTAATCTAACAGGAATAGATGTCCAAAAAATGCTTAATTACAGTTTATGACACAATGTAATTTATTTGTCATTTCCAACTTGCTCTTCGCTTTCATAGGTCACAAAGAAAATTACATCTAAGGCCAAAAGCTGAATAATGTCACATAAAGATAGTAGGTTTCAAGCTTGCTGTACTTACTTAAAGTGTGTTTAAAATGGCAGAAGATGTATAAGGTTGTGCACGTGGCGGGCAAATTAGTTCCCAAAATGGCTGTATCTCTTGGGACGAAACCAGCCAAAACTACAGACTGTTTACGTCACTCAAAGTTACAGTTCCCCTCGTCCGTTGTGTGAGTTTCTCACCTGTTTGTGAACCTTTGTAAGTTGGTCCAGGTTATTCTCAAGAAAGGAAATCTTCTGCTTCTGGGTGCAAGACCCCCCGCTATCATCAGGTTCCATTTCGGAACTCTGCAGAGAGGAAAACGCGGCAGGAAAGAAAAGTGAGGTAACATCTGATGGGGGCTGACAAAAGCGTTTACCATGAGAAGACCTTCCATTGTGGGACAAGACCTTACACCTCTAAGTTGTCAATACACTATAGATGCAATAAACAAAATGTCTAAAAGACTTTAGGCTAAAAACATCAACAGCAGAGTTGTTATTGTTGTCAGAGCTTCCCGTCTGCTCTTTAATCTAGTGGTCCTCACAAAAAGTGTATTTCTTGTGTCGCATCCACGACATCAAAAAGTGAAGAGGATTAGAGGGATGGAGGATGATGCTGCTTTTATCAGGTGGTATTCAGGTCACAGAGTTCTTAATACCGCCTTAGCATGATTAAAAAAAACAAATACATTTCCTAAGTTATTGCCTTCTCTCATCGTCTTTGAGCTGCTTACTTTTTTAACCCGCGACGTGAGGTCTTGAACGAACAGCTTGCGCAGGTTGTGGAGGGTCTGGAGTTCGCGGGCCTTGAGGACACACAGATGGAGAAGAGGTTAAGAAGACGACGACTCTGGACACCGTGATGTAACAGAGAGGTCATAGAGAAGGAAGGAGAGCAGAGAGACACAGCAGGGGACGATGTTTCAGAGGAGACAGAGGTGGACATTGAGTGCTGTGTATAATACTCACGACAGTCTCCTCCAGACCCTTCAAGTCCTGTTTGGTCTGCTCGTGGCGCTCGTGCAGGAATCTGACAGATAAAGCAAAATCTTTGCTACAAATAAGGCCATATTTCTGTGTAGGCTACTTCAGTCAGTCAATCGATCAAACTTTATTCATAAAACACCTTGCAGACAAATACAAATAAAATGCAATTCAATACTCTAAATGTGATTGACAAAGTGCAGGAAGTTAGAAAAATAAAAGCGGATTCAAAGACTAATAAACATTAAAACCACATAGCCCCCCAAAAGTTAATTGAATATGACTAGCAAAATAAATAACAAATATAGTATAAATATTAAAACCATAAAATGATAAAAACACTATATATCTATGTGTTGTTTAGAGCGCCCTCTGCTGGAATTTATTGGTGCACTATGTCGTTTTGAAAAAGAATCTCAACTTCAGAGGATTTACAATGTTAATAAGGATTAATGAAGTAATAATATAAACTCTGAAATATTTGTTTGATATACAGTATTTCATAAACTAAATAAATGAGCCGTCAGATGGGGGATCAGGTCCCCAGAATGCTGATTGAGGCTAGAAAGTGGTTTCTTAGAAGGATCCTGCAAATATAAACTAAGCATAACAGTGTGAAATTATGTTGTCCTGTGATGACAGTTTGTTTATTTAAAAAAAAAATTCTCCTTCCTAAAATATCAATATCTAGTTTTCCAAAACTAGGTAGTGCACCTTTAAGAGAAGGGAACTGAACTTAATCAATAACTACCAGCAGCATCAGCTGCTGACTGCTACCATCTGCCGCAGCAAATGTAATCTACTTCCCACACACTCAGTGCTCGAAATTCAGAACTGTTTTAAATCAACATGGAGTGGAGAAGTGTGAGCGTCTCCAACACTTACGAGAGCTCCTCCAGGCGCTCGCTCTTGGTGCTGTCCTGACTCTTCAGGCGTTCAAAGTCAGCGCGAACTTGAGCCAGCTCCAGCTCCAGCTTGGAGTTACGGCTGCAGGGGTGACACAACAACATGCATGTTTGAAAGGTGAGGTTAAATAAATATACAGCAAACCTGTTTAATTTGAAAAATAAAAATTGGTTAACTATGCATGCAGTATTAAGAGATGTATGTGATACTGTGCTGTTTGCGTAAATAGGAGGAACTAATTAACATGGTCACGCACTCAGTGAGCTCATCAATGATCCTCTGCTTCTCATTGATCTCATCCCGGAGGCGGGCCAGCTGCTTGTGATGGAGGCCACGGTGAGAATCCCCCTGCTGGCGAATCTTCTGGAAATGAAAAGAGCAAATATCTCTTCAGAGATGCACTGCCGCAGCAGTGAAAACTGAAAAGTCAGCTATATCAAAGAAGGCACATCATGTGTTTGAGATGATTCTCTGGAGCAACGGACGTCACGATACATCACACGAGTCAAATCTGAACAATAAGTACTTTACTTGTATCCTACTCTGGGGTGAAAGGATGCACATGTCAGAATTTCAACAGATCTACTCTTACGGTGTTTCTTACCTTCACATTACCATCCTCAGTTTCACCCTTCTCTCCCTCTTTCTCCTCCTGCACAGAGTTATCTGAAAAACATTTTAAAAAAGCATTCACAGCAGAATTACAACCTAAAATCTTCAGGCAAATTCCTGAAATACATTCTTTATGTGTGTTCATGTTACCCTGGTCTTGCAGCTTGGCCAGCTCCTCGCTCAGAGAATCGTGGCTCTCCTCCAGCTGCCTCTTCTTCTGCTCCACGCTCTGCATGTACTCCGTCAGGGAGCGGATCTTAGCCTCATGCTGTATCAACACAAATGCACACACAGGAAATTTTAAAAAGCAAACATAAAAACCCGGCAAAGACAAAACTGGAGCACTAAACCTCTTCCCCTCCCTGTCCCTCGACCCCTCACCTGAGAGATGAGGAGCTGGCAGGAGGAGAGCTCCCGCCCGGTCTCCTCCATCTTGCGGTGGCACTCTAGCTGCATGTTCTCCAGCTGGCGGCAGCGCTTCACCATGCTCTTCACCTCCGACTTGATCTTGCTGATGTAGAGGCGGGCCACGGTGAACTCCTCCTCGATCGCCCCGCTAATCTCCACCGGCTGAGGACAGGACAGGAGACTCAGTAAGACCACTCGCTTTATCACCTGTCGTCTCGTTTACACTTGCGACCCAGCTCACCAGCTTGATCTCCCCGTTGCCCACGATGGTGCTGAACTCGCTGAGGTCCCTCATCAGACCGTTGAGGACGTCGGCGATGCGTTTCCTCTGCTGACCGCTCACTTCCTGCATACGAGACAGCTCTGCCTCAAGCTCCATCAGACTGGCCTGTTGCAGAGAAAAAGACAGCAGGAGAGATGCAGTGAGGATCAATGAAGCTCCACCAGAAAAACACATATTAAAAAATACTTTAAGAGAATATATGAAGCCTGTCCAGGAACATTGGAGCTTTATTCAAAGAGGAACTGTGCAAGATTTAATCTACTCATGACACCTGTGGGTGAAATGCCATCAAATTCTGCAGGACTGCTCTCAAGAGCTGTGTGCACCCGTCCTTTAAACATGATTGCACAATGCTTGCAAGGATTATGGCTGTTTAAATGTTGCCACAAAGAGAATACATTTACATCCAACCACAAGAAAACAGTACTCACAATATCACAAATTACTTTTTTTTTTTAATCCAGTCATTCAAATGTATATGTGCCGCGATAAACATCATGAGACTAAAAAACCCACTTGGCAGAGGCGGTAAGCTAGGACCCTCCCGTGGTATTTTCCATTGGAAGCTGCTCTCCTACAGCAGGTGCTTGTCTCTGTAGTGCAGCGAGTGAGCAAGCTCGTCCTTCTGTTCCTCCTCCTGCCACTGATTTTATCTCTCCCTCCGTCAATCTCACATTCACACTAGTCCTCTGAAAGCGTACCATTTTCTGGGACAGCTGGTCAGCGAGCAGCTGGTTCTGCAGGCCTTTCTCCTCCACCTCCTGGCTCTTCTGGTCGTAGTTGATGGCCAGCTCCTCCAGAGCCTGCAGCACCTCCTTCACCTCGGCCTTGGCGCAGTCGCTCTCCACCTGCAGCCTGCCGAGTTCAGCCTGGACCTTGTCTCCATCACCTTTGGATGAGGCCAGGAGCTGGAGAGAAAAGTGAGGGAGGGGAAGGATGAGGACCAGTATTTTGTCCAGTCCTCAGATCTTTAACGGACGATCGTTTTTAAGCTTCAGTTTAGCAATTGTAAAGATCCCCTCGAACAAAGTCTGTGTGTGCATGTGTTTGTGTGTGTTTGTGTATGTGTGTACCTCATCCTGGTCCAGCATCTGCTGCTTCAGTTTCTCCACCAACTGGCACTGCAGGTTGATTTCATCATCCTGCATAAACATGATGTTATCATGACTACCAGCCACACTTCCATCCAGACTCACTCAATCAAACATGCGTATAAAAATATGTGACACAGGCACTCCTTAGGCTTATACTCATTTGTCCATTATTGTTTTCCGTGTTAATATCTGTCATTAGTTTTCAGTGTAATTAAAAGGACACAAGAATTTCTGTATACCTCTTTGATTGTAAAAGAAAACATCTGCATTAACACCATCCACAGGTGGAATTCGAGTACAGCTAAAATAAAAAAAAACGAATGAAAAGTTTCAGTTGAAACTGTATCGTTGTGTTTTCGTGTTCGGACCTTGTCATCCAGCTGCTTGTACAGCTTGCGGATCTCCTCCTCATACTTCTGCCGCTCCTCCTCGGAAATGCGGACCACAATGGAGGAGGTGTCGTTGTCCAAAATGGGGCGCTCCTCCACAGACTCGATACGGGTCACCACGTCGGGAGTGGTGCGCTCAGTCTCGGGCACGTCCTCTCCTGATGACGGGAGGATGGATAAACAAACACATGAGAATGATGCAGTATTGTCCATGACATCAGCGCAGAATTGTTGACGTTAGTCAGTCTCACCGTTTCTCCAGCGGTTGAGCTCAGCCTCCAGCCTCTGGATGGTGTCCTTCATCGTCTTGTTCTTCTCCTTCTCCTTCTCGTACTTCCTCTTCCACTGCTCGGCCGTCAGCTCCAGGTTGACGGAGGCGGTGTTCCTGATGGTCTTGGCACTGTGGCGGACAGAGGAACATTTGAATGTGAAATATGTTATGTTTACATTTCGAGTAGATTATTCGCACAAAGTTCAGCTCCATGTTGGTGAAATTGTTCCAAGGTTAGCTGACAAAAAGAGAAGAACTACCAAAGGAATAATAATCTAACATGCCGGAGATATTCCTCCAACCTTCTGGCTCAAAAAGAGTTTAATATCATTTTGGTCAAAGAACATTATATTCTCCAAAAAGGTATTAATGAGTACAATGTAGTCAAGTCATTTATTGGGGGAGACGTGTTTGGTTTAAGTCATGGTGGCATGTGGATCACCAATAATTAACCAATTTCCCCTCTCACACAAATATTGTCATAATTGCTTTTCACAGAAGCATTGACTGTTTCCACGGATTTCTCTACCGTTGTCCAAACATCAGAGTTGACTTGGTCTCGGCGTCATTGTAGCTGGAGGGAGAGCAGCAGATGAACATGGTGGTGCGACAGTTCCCACCGAGGGAGTCCTGCAGGATGCGGGTCATTTTGCTGTCACGGTACGGCACGTGACTTTTCTGCAGGAGGAGAGAGAGGAGGGGAGGGGAGGAGGGGGAGGCAGGAAAGATGATGGAAGAAGATACGGGAAGCAGAGAGGAAAGAAGAAAGGAGCAAGATTAAAAAGGAAAACAGAGGAAAGAGAAAAAAGATCAAGATCAGGAGACTATTTGGACCCAAAAGAATGAAAACGCTCATCTAGACCTGGTTTTGTACTTCTGCACTGATTTATCAGACGATTATATTCAGCAAAGGGACAATTTCCCATTCCTCTCAATTTCTCCATTTTGGAGTTTTACGCAAAACTGCTGGCAAAAGTAGCAGATTGATCTTGCCGCATTGGACTAATCTTATAAATGGCAGTGGAAAGTTTTGGCATCTGAGTTGGCAGAAAGGAAAGAAGAGGGCGGCTTCTGGGACGGATGCACCACATTAACAAGTCGACAGGAAGGACAAAAAGCTAATGAACATTAGTGACAGAAACGAGAAAGGAAGGTTACTTGTTACTTGTAGATGTCTCATTCCATTTGCTGATCTATTTTACATTAAAGGTGCAGTGTGTAGGAAGTGGATTCCTGTTGAATTCATACTCAAAACAAACAGGGGACAGCATCACTGCTAATAACTGTTGCTACTGTTAGCTAGTTAGCTCAGTGAGTCGTGCAGCTTGCAGTCCAAACTGGGGGCTCGGAGCACCAGGTGACTGTCTGTGTTCACACCACTAGAATAGGACCTTTGGACCTAGGTCCGTCAAATCGCAAATTTTTTACATTCTGTTGATAAACCTAATCATTTTTTGAATGTTTTCAACTAAAAATTTTGCACACTGCACCTTTAATCCAGGGTTATATTTCCCTTGATGTATTTTACTGTAAATCTTAAGGCACACAGGGCAAGTTGGCTCACCGTGCCCTCAGCCAAGGCAGAGATGACATTTCCCAGAGCAGAAAGAGACTTGTTGATGTTTTTAGCTTCATCCAGGACGGATCCTGCAGCTCCAGTCTTACTGACCTGGAAAAAGAGAGAGAGACAAGGGCGAGTGAAGTCAGACATGAGAGATGAACGGCTGAGAAAACACAAAGAAACAATTATCGCGAGGTCATGTCAAGCAGCGTATTTGCAGGTTGGAGGTTGGTTATGTATTAACAGTCTTTCCCTCAGCGTGTGTCCCACCTTCTCACTGCCAGCCAGATCCACCAGGTAGAGTTTTCCACAAAGCTTCTGCTCGGTCTCCACATGCTCCTGCTTGATGTTGATCAGGAAGATGCTGTGGCTGCGAGAGCTGTGCTCGTTCATGTCTGCACAAAGACAGGCGCAACAGTTAGGGAGACAAACAGAAAAAGAGGCTTCCTACAGTCTTACAACTTTACAGATACACATTTCTTAAATTGCTGTTAAAAGTAGTTGTAATTATAATGTGTATTATTTTGATTCATCTAGTCAAACTTTACCCTTTAAGGACCATCAAGAACGTTTTATAATTTCTTCCAAAAACAGAAATCACAGTGAACGACAACACAACAACCTATAAAATACAATTGTAAACAATGCCCTGACGTTTACGTAGGCATCATTTTACAAAACACACAAACTATCAACAAGCGAATTTCCCCGCTCTGGGATAAATAAAGTCTATCTGATCTAACTATTTACATCCCTTTCTTTTATCTCGTGAAGATTAATTTGAGGTAATTTATCTGTGCATTTGAACTCTGTTACCATGGTTTTACAGAGTGCAGATAACAAACAGCACTTCTCTAAATGTCTCTGTTCATCGCACCTCCTCACAGACGGTGAGTTCAGGTTTCTCGGCAGATGATATCAGAGGGCATCAGCTCGCGTCTGCAGAGTGTCGGCCCATTAGTCTGCTATCAGCACACCGCTCTGCAGCACCGTGAGTCAGCAGGCATCAACCGGGAACAAGAAAAGACTGTGCTTCCCTCCATCAGTCTATGTTCAAAGCTAGATTATGGTCGGATTTGACTTCTCATAGTGTTTCAGTCAAAGCGTTTTGTATGATTTCTAGACCTGTTTAATTTGTCACCATGAAGAGATTTGTCTTAGCACCCAGTGGACATGTAACACCTCCATCATCTCCCTCACAGGCACATCAAACCCCTAAGAAACAAGCACACACAATCCTCTGGTTCATACTATCCATTTATGGCCGATGACTTAAAGTCTTCACACACCGGCGAAAATGAATATTTATAGCAGTGTTGCATGCACCAAGGGACTTCTGCCAGAGCACAAGTTGTAGCTCGGTGGAAAGAGTATGAGACGGGTTGGACAGTATTTTTTGCTGGCCTTCTCATAGATCGGCTCAATCAATAGATGGTTTATTACCATCTTCTATAGCAGTCTGTAGCAGACGAGCAGTCGGAGTTTTCATCCAAACAGACACAAAAAGGCAATTTCTCACAGACAATAGCACTCTGTGGCTGAATAAGTGCTGCCGTCTGCATAGAAAAATCATTTCATAGAAACTCTGCTGAATAACAACATCCATTATTAGTAGAAATAAACACTGCAGTTTTGTCTACCTTACATAAGACACAAAAAGCTTCGAGAGGACTCCACCTTCTGTAATAACGTCTTGGGCTGGAAGCCCGAAGGTGCACACGGTCTTTCATCAGATCTATTAGCATATACATGAAGAATCATGAAGATTCAGCATTTTTGTCCTTCTCAACTCATAGCTGCACACAGAGGGGCCTGTTTTATTCCTGTTCACAAGTATTACGGATTTTTAATACATTTTGAACATCACTGGAAAACAGTGATTAATGAGATGAAGCCGTTGTCTTTTAGTGGCCTTTAATCAGAGAGAACACTTCATTTCTGGTGATAAAGGTGAATTTTTACATTTCTTTTTCATTTCAGTTGATGTATTCAGTATGCTCCATTTTAAATGTGAGCATCACTCTGACCTGTGATTCACCTCTCTGCCTCAGATTAGCACCATCCGGACGCTGCAGTGATTCGGTTTTAAAGTGATTAAAGACTCGCGCTGAGAAGCAGGACCGTTAATGTACGGACCATTAAATGTCTGCAGCTGTAGCTCAAAATGTCCAACTGATGTGACACATAATCTGTCAAAATATAGTGTACAGTATATGGTACATACATGCAAATGCAGGTATATGTTACTTTCACTTGTTACTTAGGTACAATTATTATCAGATACTTTATGGGTGACTTTCACTCTAACCATGTCAAATTTCAACACCATGTCTTTACTTTTACTGAACTACGAGTGTTTGGTACTTAATACAATACCAGATAACCAGTAACAGATTCTTCAATATATCTCTAATTCAGGGTGATGCCTCGACAGTGTCAGTCAAATAGATCCTCCAGAATCAGTATGTACACAGGTCTACTGTACTCCTGTCCATCACTTTGATGAAAAGGGCTAAATCACTGATTTCTTGCAAACGTCACAGACAGTCTGATGCGAGGGAGAAACGAACGCTCTGAGCACTGAGGCACAAAACGCATTAACTCTGAAGAAAGGAGAAGTGCACAGGTTGAGATTTATTACGGTGCAGCAGTCCCGGTGTTTTGTTTTTTTGTCGAGCACTGAATCCCAGAGCTCATCTGATCTCTTCACTTCAGTCGACTTCAGCCCGGTGAGTCAGCACAAGACTCCACCACAGAAAAGTAAACGAATACGCTGTGCTGGCTTGTTGCTTAAGGAGTTCCTTTACTGTATTTTCGCCCTTTGAACGCCTCCGCTGCAACACGAAGCCTGTCTGTTAAAAATGATTCCCTTTAAAAGTCTTACTCGCTCGACAGAAATGTGATTAATCATATCAGCGAGGTACTATCACTGTTTTTCCGACTTTTTTTGTCAGTGTAACTCCCACACATTAGAGCAAACCCCACTGACAGCAAGACAAATGATTACTCAGTTTCATGGATGTAATTAGGTCACAAGTTATTTTTAGCTGCTTTTTTTACACTGCAATTAAATGTTATAAAAATGGAGCTAAAGCACCAGTGTGACCTGCACACCTGCAGCACTGGAGACATTAGTCAGATATTATAACTGGATGTATTGTTACTGGACCACAGAGGAGTGACTCAGCAGCATGAAGGCCAAAACAGGGTGCAGGAAATATGGATCAGAGAGCTTTTATTTCTCGTATTCTGAAGGCAACATCCATCAACGATAAAATACTGAATACTGCGGCGCACTGCAGTCTGAAACCAGTTTATCAAAGGAGCAAAGAGCGAGGACTGTTTGTCTTTATTACAAGGAATGATTTTATGGAGAAAATGGCTCCAGGCAGAGACGTTGCTCCGCTTTGTCAGTCACTGCCACTTACATTACAGAGGACTCCATCTGACAGGATCTCATTTTTTTTCATGGGAATGAATGAAGCTTGAAAATTACAGAGGGCCGCAACACGAACGTTGCATAACGAGGCACGATAGCAGGCTACATGATGTCACATCACGCCTCAGTAACGAGCAGTGAGTGCAACTGCTGGCACTGAAGGCAAACGAGACCTAGTGCTCGGATATGGAGGAAGAGGAACAACAGAACTTATGATATGCTCAAAATGGATACTTAAAGATGGTCCAATCTAAACATCTTACTTTTGGGCTGTTTTTTCTATTGTCTTAAATTCCTCTGTATATCATGTGGTGCAGTAATACTGTAGTATTCTGAGATAAAGACTCACTGGTCACAGCAACATGACGGTTGGATTTGCCTTCGTCGATCACGTCCATGACCTCATCGGGGCTGGAGACAAAACGCTCAGTGCATCCCTGAGGCACGGGAGGAAACAACAGAGAGACAGTATTAATATTGCGGCTCTGATGCAGCACACACACTAATTTTCACCTAAAAATGTGACATATAAAGCACAAACCTTGACATATGGCACCCTGTTCTTGTCCTCATGGACAGATAGGTTGGTCTTTGTCACTGGAGAACGGAGAAAATGTCCAGTGATGAGTGTTTTTAAGTATTCAGAACAAAGTGTGACACAGCCATGCAGTAGTATTACTGGTGCTACATTCGTTTATATTTCACAATTCCGCAAATCAAAATACTGGTGCAGGTGATTCAGGAAGAACTCAGTAGCACTAACCATCCAGAAGGTCACGGATTTTATCCATGTAGATTTCAAAGTATGAAACCTGTGGAGAAGGACAAAAAAATTGGGAACCAAATTTCTCATCAAACAAAAGAAAAAGAAAAGGTGCAGTTTTTTATTGTTGTGTCCACACTAAAACCAACAGAGTCATAACAAGAAAAACACAACACAAGACTCATCAAACACAGTACCTTGATGTGGAACTCTAGGTTTTCATCCATGGCAAAGATGTGGTTGAAAATGTCCTCGGCGATGCGAGGAATGATGCCCATCTGGTGAGGATCATGCAGCTTGCCCTGAAACAGGAAGTCACAGATAGAAGGTATAATAAGGAGTAAGATGGTGATAGTGATCCAGGGTCAAGGGGTTAATGTAGACTTCATGCAATAATACCTTTTAATTACATTAAACATCTTAAAATTGAAGCCAAGGACAGTAAAATGAGAAATGCTATCCTGGTAGAACCAAGGTCAGCAAAATATATTTTTTAGTGCTTCTTCTTACTTTTATTGTATGTATGGTATGTGGCCATAAATGGAACAAAAAATAACCACTGACAAAGAGAAACTCTTTTTTTGCTTGGAGCACTGACCTCCATGGTGTGAGTCTTCCCGGAGGAGGTTTGTCCATATGCGAAGATAGTGCCATTATATCCAGACAGCACATCTATGAGAAGAACCGAATGACCAGTGAGACAACAGGACACACACTTTAAATATCAGACATATTTTCACTGTGTCAAATCATCCATACCTTTGACAATCTGCTTGGCGCAGGTGTTGTAGACCTGCTCCTGGGTGGTGTTGGTTGGAAACACTCGATCAAAGGAGAAGGACTTCCCCTGTGAAGAGAATGAATGACAACAAACAAAAAATATAAAAGATGTAAGTGTGTTTTCCTTTTTTGAATTGTGATCAGATTGTTCTGTTTAATCTCAGAACAGTCAAATAAATCTAAAGTGTAGTATTTCATCCTTAATGTTTTATTCAGCTACGGAAAGTAGCCTTTGTTTGGCTGTTACATGACAGGAATCCAACAACTAAGAATCAGTAATGAAGATCGATCAAATAGTGTCCTTAAAACACAATTAAACGACCACTGTGTGTGTGTAGTGACGGCATCTAGTCATCTTTCAAGGCTTTGGGAAATGACGTCATCCCTGGGATGTGGTCAGTGCCTCACCACATGAAAAAGACTTATCTTGCACAGGCCTGACCATGATCGAATGAAAGCTACTGTGTAATATGTAATGTGTGTTATTCTTAAACCTTTAAATGTTATATCTCACAGTAAAACACAGAGTAATGTTACGGGCCAACACATCATACTGTTGTTGTCAAAAAAACACGCTGCAGTAACTCATTTAAACACAAAGAAATGTGTTCATGACAAGATGACATATATATTCATTAAAAAAAATCAACCCAATCCAGACATGAGGGTTAAATTGTTTCCATGTGTGGATGGTTTGTACAATGCTACTTTTATCTTGCAAACAGTAAGTACACAATAGATGATATCAGCAGAGAGTGAGAGAGCTCTGCAGTGTTTCTTTGTCCCTGCTCCTCAGAGCCATATTTCATCCAGGACCTGGCAACTTCAGACAACAGACCAAGGTCATCTATAAAAAAAACAAAAAAACAGCTTTTTTTCCATTACTAGCTTTATATCTAACATGGGAACAAAGTCATATGAAAGACAGTACCCATACTGTTTTTTTCATAGCTGCACATCGACAGAGGGCTATAGAGTGCTATTTGCAGCTTTTCTGCAGCACCCCAATGTGTAGCTAGCTTGACAGTCCTAACAAGCTTCTATTACTTTAGTATCTTTAACTCTGTGGTTTTTCTTGTTGAAAGTTTTTTTCATTAGACTTTTATTTGCTGGAGTTTCCTAGTCATAAAATAAATACTGTTTTACTGTATTATATAATTTGAATGATTATTTTGTTAGTACTAGTGAACTACGGCTCCCACGAGGCTTTGATAATGTGCAAAGACTCATGGGGAATGTTGTTGCTAAATATCAATCAGCCTTTTATCTTTGTAAATAAAATACATTGGCATTTTGGGAGCCATAATAATTATTTTTTTGCCAACAGTTATTAAAAACTGCTGTATAATAAACAAGAACATACGGCCTGGGGACCGTTAGCTTAGCTTAGCACAAAGACTGGAAACAGGCGGAATCAGCTAGCCTGTTTTTTTTTTTCCAGTGGGAACAAAATCTGCCAACCAGCACCTCTAAAGCTCACCAGTTAACACATGATAATCTTGTTTGTTAAATCTGTGCAACAACTGAACTGTAAAAATGAAAAGTTGAGGTTTTAAAGGGCTTAGCCTAAATGTTAAATGGTTTCTTGGCCAGGCCCAGTCACTTACTGAAATCTCAGCTGGTTGCCTGGCAACCTCACATTGTAGCCAGAGTGATTGTAGCCAAGGCTTTAGCCGGGCTAGCTGTTTCCAGTCTTTGTATGAAGCTAAGCTAACGGTCTCCTGGCTGTATTTTCATGTTAATTGTAAGGCAGCTCTCCAAGAAAGAGAATTAGCATATTTCCCAGTATAGTAATGTATTTCTATTTGCTAAGCTACTAAGCACAAAGTTCGCCAGAACTCTGCGCTTAGGTGCTAAGCCCTAGCTAACGTTGTGCTTTGTCAGCATTATTGACTATCTAACATCTTTAGGCTGTGTGCTCATATTTCACAGACGGAGATATGAGTTGCATCAATTTTCTCATCTAACTCTTAGCAAGAAAGTGAAAAAGCATATTCCTATCAATGATGACTGCTCAAATGTTATTGTGCGGTAAAGCTGTAGACACACATTTGCATAGAATATGAGCTTGTTTTGGCTTTTCAGAAAAAAATATTAAATAAACGATCTTTAAGAAGCTACACTGAGAACAGAGGAGGTTCTCTAATTTCTCAGAATGAATTTCACTGAGACTAATTAATTGACTTTATCACTTGTGCCCCCGATAAGGAAGTAGGTCAGCCATTACAGGAAGCTGAAGCTCCCTCACACTGCTCGCAAGTGCAGAGCTCAGCAGAAACTACAAGACAACAACAACACACTCTTCTGACTTCTTTTGATTTATACATTGTCTGCCGTCATTTTCCGGGGCACATTCAAGCATTGGAGCCCACAGGAATATATTTTTGTTCATTTCAAACGTCGTCCCTCAAAATAAATCAGCTCCTCCTACAAGAAAAACAACCTTCGTGTGATACACAGAGGAGTGACTCAGCCCTGAAAAGCCTCCCTGCAGAAACCAGCCCACTGAACCCCTGAATGTCACCGTCCCGTCTGATACAGAGGCCACGATGCAACACAATAACGTGAGCAGCCAGCACACGAGCCGTATTAAATGTCATTAACAAATTGACTCATCTGCAGACCGCCCCCATGACGGAGTGATTTAGCAGAGAGAGACACTCAGTCCCAGGATGAGGGAGGGAGGAAGGGATGGAGGAGGCCCCGGAAAGAGACATAAAAATGCAGATGGACGTGCAAAGGAGAAGACAAGGGCGAGAGAAAGAAAGAGAGAGAGAGAGAGAGAGAGAGAATGAGAGTGAATGAGACAAAAAGAAAAATGTCGGACAGAAAGAGAGACAGACCGATGGAGCCAGAGACAAGAGAAAGCAGGTCAGTCAGTGATGCATGAGCTCAGTGAGTGATTATTGATCTTCTCTGTAAGCAATTAGAGAGATCACTTTCTGACTCTCCTGTCCATCGTCATGCTGAGACGGTAGAGGAGGGTCGAGATGTTTCCATTACGGCCGGAGAAAGTTCCATTGGGGTTCCTATTGTTCCCTTCCTTTCAGCACTCCATGCAGCCCTCGTGTTCTCTATCAATGTTTCTTCCTCACACATGACAAACAACATCTAACGAGGAACAACCAGCAACACTTTGAGCAAAAATGCCAACAAAATTTCAAAAATTGTGTGATTCTGGAGAGCCACAGCTGATATGAACGGTTATTTTACCTGTTTTACAGGCTGATGTGGAGACAATCAGTAAATTAAATCAAACTGAAAGCCTATGGTATTTTATTTGGCCGTAACATAGGAGGAATCTGAAATGATTTTGGGTTCCTGTGATGGGAGAAATTCATATTCATGTCCCTGTTTTTTTTTTAAAATGCAAATGTGAACCACATGACAAAAGTCAAATCGCCGGTCCGAAAGACATCGACGCCACAAAATCTCAACATTAGCAAACACATATTGTGTCTGTAATGAAATACTGCATCTATACAACTGTATTTAAAAAAAACAAGTGACGCAATTATGTCAGTTCATTTCCATAATCAACAAGTCAAGATTTTTTCTAGAAATAAGTGAAGTGGTCAGATTTCTGCTCAGCAAATCCAGAAAAATGGCAATCAAAATAATCAGATTTGTTTTAGAAACCAACAAAAATGAAATTCTGCTATTAAACATGTCGCAACAATTATGTTTTGGCAAAGAATTGGAGTTTCCACCCATGAGAACATAAACTAATCTTCATCTTAATCAAACAAGACAAGCAGCATCATCAGATGGCCCGCCGTATCTCCAAAACCCAACATCTAGCAGATCTAACAGAGATCATCTGTGGACTTCACCTCTGCACCAGCAGGTCCACACACTGTGTGTGTCTGCATGTGTTACTGGCACGTGCTGAGTAATGGAGCCACCCCTTCAGGCAGCATTAAGGACAGATTAATTAGCTGAAACACACAGACTGAATGAATGAATGAATGAATGAATGGATGGACCCATCAGTATCAAGTGGAAATTAGTTTACATGAAAACCTATTAATAATCACGTCTGAGGGGACGTGTGTTATGAGTCAGGATTACCAAAGAGGGCCAGAGGTGACTGATACGGGCTGGATAGGTTTCATCCACAGTGCAGACCTGGTCAGCTGATGCTACAGGCCAGTTTGCGCATTTTAACAACACAACATGTATGTGTGCTTTCTGTCGCGTTAAGGAAAAAGAAAGACAGATTTTCTGAGGGTAAATGTGTGCTGTGTCCCTGCGCTGCACCGACTCATCACGTCATGCCAATCCCTCCGATCCTCGACCCAAACAGAGGGGTTTTTGGGTCGAGCTCATGATTTATTGATGAGGGGCCTGGATGCACAACAAAGCGCCTCCCGTCACTTACCCCGACGGCGACTGTGTCATCTCCTTGGAATTTGGGGAGAAACAGGTCCCCGCGCACGATCTCCGACTGGTTCAGGGGCCGAAAGCGACACAGCACTTTTATGTTGCACTCCGCTGGGACATCGGCCATTGCGCAGATTCAAGGAGGAGGAAGGATGCTGCTGCTTTTTGCTGAGGGGAGAGGAGATGCTGCTGAGGCGACCGGGAGGGGGGGCCTGACGTGTCGGTCCAAAACGAACGACGAGCGGTGCGCACTGACTCCGTCCTTCTTCGTCGAGAGGACTGTGGAGAGGCCGGGCGGGTTTTTTATCCTGACGGGCTGAGACGGGCTGCGATCGGTTTCTGCGCAGCTGGCTGGTGTTTTCTTGTCGCAGTGAGGCGGGCGAAATTAGATGTCAGAGCGCAGAAACGATTCCCTACATCATTGACAACAGCGACTGTGGTGCTGCTCGGTTCTCCTCGTAGCTTTATTTGACGCTGTCTCTCTCTCTCTCGTCTGTTATTTTTTTTCTTTTCCCTGTCGGATGCGGCGGTGAATGTGCGTCTGGGCCGGGTGAAGGTGAGATGCTGCTGGAAGGGCAGTGAGGTAAAGCTGCCACAGCGCCCTCTACAGACGGGCAGAGGAAGGGCGTGGTCTGCATCCGCCTCTTTAAAGTGGTACCCACAGCTCAGCATCCGAACAACACATGCGGGCGGAAACCAGGGCCCCGTGCTGCGGCGTCACATCCGAGCAGGGTCCATGACGGATGGATTCATTACTTTCTGCAAGAAGGCTGCTGCCAGGCCCCGCTGATGCAGTGACTAATCATCACAGCCATAGTTTGGCCCCTCTCCGATGCCTGACTGTATTTCTAGTAAGGCTTAAGAAACCATTATGGGAATGCAGCGGGGATTATTGATTGGCAGATGAGTTCAGGCTTCACCTTGGTGGAGCGTTACAGTGTCTTATGACTCTGGGATGATGCAGCACAATGTCAACCCTGAGAAAAACAAAAACATTACCATGCACATTTTAATAATTACTCATAGAGTGAACTTTTTAAATACTATTCAGGAAGCACTCACTGAGGTGGCTGCACAATCCCATACATGTTTTTAATAAAGACATATTTATCTACCAGAAATACACACATTTTGTGCCAGATAATACCCCCAAAAAGTCTCCTCTTGCAATGTTACAAAATCCTTAAAGTCCCAGTTTATCAGCAGTTAAATCAGTGACCTATTTTTCAATTTTTAAATATAATCTGTGAACATTTTTTAAGCTATCCTCATAAAAAGAGAATAAAAAACCCTGAGCATGTTTAGAACCAATATGCATTTATAACTGCATCAATAAATACACATTGTACCAGATCTTAGCTAGAAATCTTCAAAATAGATCCTAAAAGTCCCAGATGTGAAGGGTTGGCTGCTCGTGTCAGACTAACACAAACTATCAGTATCTGACGACCTGGAGCTGAGACCCAGCCTACATTTTTGTATTTAAAGTCAGCAATTCATGAAAGCCCTACTTTTAATCCAATTTAAGTGAAAATGGTTAAATGTTTTTTTTTTGTTTGTTTTGTTTTTAAAGATATTCTGATTTTGTAGGTTCCTGTTGTTTTCAGAAAGTAACATGCAGTTGCCCCTCAGTTGAACTTCTGGCAGTGTGACGGAGTCTACACCTGATACTTCAACAAATTATTACGGTAAACTGTTCTTAATGTAGCTCAGTATTAAAGGACTATCCTCAATAGGCCTCGAAAATGTCAGAGCTTACACTAATTTCAAAAGTTTTCAACACTTTTAAAAAAAGTATTTTTGGTTCTAACAGTCAAGAACATTTTGCTCCCGTTCACTATGTTCTTCTTAACCACATGTGAGAGTTCAAGGTAAATTCACATACCTAATGAACGAGAAGCTCCTCACAACCGTTTCAGAAGAGAAATCAACACAAAGTACATTTTCTGTAAATTGTTTAATATTAAATAAAAAAAAGACTCCCATATAAAAAAAGAAAGCTACAGTCCACAATTTAATCCTCTTTTCAAACATAAGTATTGAAAGCAAGGGGTAGAATGAGAAAAATACTTAATTACAATTCCCAGAAAAATTCACAATTCATCGTTTTCTCTCTTGTCTCTTTCTCTAACAATATAAAATCAAAATAAAACACATTAACTGTACATATGTACAAATCTCCAAGTGTAGAAATTGCATAATCTGCTTTCTTTTTCACTTTTCTTTATTCTTTTTTTTTTGTTGGTTTTAAATTTTTTTTAAATACAGCTAGAGATGCCAGTACTCTTAGGGCAGGGCAGTGTTTGGAGGAGAGCTCAAACAGTGACATGAGGAGACAGACGGAGGATATCACTCCAAATCCACAGTAACAAACAGACTTAACAGATCCACGTTAAGACATAATCACTCTGTGTTTCAGTTTTCCAGCCATTCGTTCAAACCAATCAAAGGACATACTGTACTCTACTCGGGATTCCTGCAAATAACCCCATTTCATTTTCAGACACTTTTCTCCTGGCTGGCGGGTAGAAAGACTGGGTGGGTGTCAGGTGAACAGATATTAAATAGTCTCCATCACACCACAGCTACACGTAATTCTTCACAGCAACAAAATGACACAGCATGTGAAATGCTTTTTTTTTTTTTGTTCAGTTCTTCAGAATTGTTACAGATCTGTTGTGGACCCTGCCAACGGTGAAAACTGGATGTTTGTCTTTTGCACTTTATTTTCCTGACCCGTCTGACGTGTAATGACATGATTCAAAGAGATTTACAAAAGAACTTCATTTTTTTTTTCTCAGTTCACAAAATTATTAGTGATGCACAAACCATTAAAGGAACAAATCTCACTGGACATGTGGAATCATGATAAAAAGTTGTTTTCTTAAGGGTGTGAAGCAACCTGATACGCTGAACCACATTATTTCCTTGGCTTGTCCCATATAGAGGTTACCTTATACTGTGAATGAAAAAAAATAAAATAAAAATCAAGTCTGTTCCTTCTTACATTCCCTCCCAGCACGTCTGAAAACCTTTCAGAATGTTTTGTTGAAATACAACCGCCGTGTGTCTCTGCAAAGAGCCCTTTATCTTACAAACAGACAGGGGCTCGTTTACTACAATGAAAATAAATTCAACTAACGGTCAGACCAGCGAGGGGCTCAGCAATAGCACTGTTGTCCAACACACACCCAGACACGTAAAAAGACACACACACACACATCCACACACGGATAGACACACTTTCAACAGAGAGCATCGTTCAAGTAGATGGGCTTTATCCTGACTCACAGTAACACACTGATGAGAACAAAACAGTACTCTTGTTTGTTTGTTTTTTTGTGTTTTCTCATTGATATAATTCGAACACCAACCATACTTAACAGATTTCTCTGATCACAATGTCAAGCAACCATTATTGTGTGAACTAGACCTAAGAGAAGACCTAAGTGAAAAAAAAGCTTCCACAACATTTCTCTTACATTTTCCCCCCCCCCACATTTATAAATTAATTTCTCAGACTAGATCTTTCTCCTATGTGTTTATTTCAAAGTGGTTGCCATAACAATGGTTGACATGACAACGGCATAATATTAGTGCAGTTGAATAAAAAAAAAAAAGAAAGGTCTAAACAGTGGTGATGATGGTGTAGGGATGGAGGGGGGTAGAGAGGCGTCTGGCCGCCTTTCAATTGGTGAACAGCTCTGACTTACAGCTCCCTCCACCAATCACTGCCTCTGAGACCTGGCGCCTCGTCGCCTCCTGCCGCGGACTGATCTCTCAGGCTTCAGCAGTGCCGTCTGGAACAAGAAAGAGAGACAGGATTTGCACATTAGCCTTATCTCTTTCCAATGCAGTACTGATGAAATTATTTTACTGCTACAGTCAGAACTGCACAATCATTCATAGGTGTGGAACAAACCCACTATGCCTCTGTTTTGGTCCCTTCACAGGGTAAAAAGTATGTACTGAAGCAGACAAAATACTGACTCTTAAGCTTGCTGTGTGACTTCTGGTGCATCCTATCACGCAGTTTCCATGATAACAAGACACTAATCCTCCTTCCTAAAACAACACTCAACTAAATGGTGAGATTGTTTCCGGCTGACACTTTTTATCTTTTGAGAAGATCCTTTTGACATTTTCTTTAAATGACATGTCTTTTTGCTAAGCTGTGATCGAGGCGTGACAATAAGAAAGTATCACACAGAATTACCTTAAGTTGTAGCTCTTTGTACTCTACAGCCATGCTAATGGCTCTGAGATGACATACTGAGCTAAATGCGGACTCCAGAATGCTAACATGGTGATTCTTTGCAGGCATGTTTATCATCTTAGCTTGGTATGCTACTACAATAACATTAGCTAATTAGTACTAAGACATACAAATTCAAAGTGTAAAAGTACAGGTGAGACTGACAGAAACGGCATGGTACTGAGAAAATAAAAAATGTTGACCCAATAATGGATCTAGACAACTCAAGTGATTAAAATTCATCACAAGGAGAACGTGAATAGCTGTAACAAATTTCATGATAATCCATACTGTAGTTGTCAAAACATTTCACTAAAAACCTTAATATGCAACTCATGGTGGCACAAGAGGAAAAAACAGAGGGTTAGCTGGTAACATGGCTCTTACCGTAGCCTTGGTTTCCTCTAGTGCTGTAGCATCCATGTCTCTGAAGTCCTCTAACACATTCTGTAGCCTGATACACAAAGGTAACACATTGGTTTGTTATAGCCAAATAAACCAGAAGGGACAGATATTACACATTAAAAATGGAGAAACATCAGAAAAAGTATGTCTAATGCACATTGCAGTAGGCATTACAGTACACTTTCTTGTAACTGAACCAGCCAACTTACGTTTGTTTCCTTTTCCTTCCTCTTCTGGCTCCACCCGCTGCCCCCGCTTGATCCTTGGGAGGTAGAATCAGAAACCACATTACAAAAACATCATGATGAATCATCTGACTGAAGAATGCAGTGATTCAAGTCCATTACAATGCTACATTTCCCTTGTTTTTTTTTTGTTGGTTTTTTTTTTAAACCATACCAAAAATAAATTCTGGTGCCTCAGCAGGATCATTATGCAGGATCACTGAGATATAATATCCTGCCTAAAGGTCTGAAATAAACAGGAGATGCTGGCACTCACCCTTCCCTGCTCTGTGTGCAGTAATGTCCCAGCCGTCTCCTCACTGGACCTCCCACTGCATCCATCCCTGGGACTGAGGTACCCTGCATGGGGAAGATGCCCCTGCCTATCCACCCCTGCCTCCACATAGGGGCACACAGCCGCAGCTGGCCCAGTACAGTCTGTCTTAGCCTCCTCCAAGTATATAGGGGGCAGGGGAGGCTCTGGATGAGTATGTCCATCTACCATGACTGGTTTCCTTTGCAAGGGTGGCGTAGAGCCATCCTCAGTGGGTTTGGGAGTCCCCTGGGCTGGGGAATGAGCTGCTGCTTCCAGGCAGAGTCGGGATAAGTCTGGATTGCGAAGGGAACAAGCCCGGCGTGGGCTGAGGGAAACTGGGGCACTTGCCTGGGGCAGGGTCGGGATAGGGGTGGACGGAGTATGGTGCTCCAAAGGGAAAGAAACCGGCGGTAAGGCACAGAAGGGTGAAGTGGGGTCAGATGGCCCCATGTGGGCCCTGTCTTCTTGCTCTTTAGCACTGACTTGAAGGAAGGAGGTATAAATAGTGTCCATGAAAGAGGTGTAGGGATCAATGACAGACCTGCCCTCAGATACTCGCTGTTGGGGTGGAGTAGGTTCTCGGGCAGGGGCTTGAGCTGGAACAGGACTGTGAACCACTTGGGGAGCCATCTGACTGGCTGGAATGTCTTCCTGTGGCGCAGGGCTTTGAGATTCCTGCAATGAGACTGGCTTCTCTCCTTCTGGGGGTGGTGCAAGGTTTAACTAGAGGAAAAAAGTTGAGGCAATCAATAACAGTCAAAGATCCCAAGAGAATTTTTTTTGATAAAATGAAGAAACATTCTGTGTTCTCATCGATCAAAAAGGATCCAAAAGAAAATCATTCACATTTCCTGACATGCATACAAAATCCTGTCAATGTACTACAATGACGATATTTTGGCCCACATACATATCCCAGTCCTTCAGCCTTCTGTTGATGCAGAGTCAGATCGAAAGCTTGTATTTACCTAAACCTTGGTTAAAAACTTAGCTACTCGATCCAATCAACTGAAGTTAACAGTTATGTTTAAGAGTGAACTTGAGCGAAGCGTCTTTCCTCACAAAATATCTTTGGTTGAGTACAGACACCAGCTGGAGGAGTTTTCCCAACATCAGCCAAGATTAATAATAGCCTGTCAGAATTAACATGAACAAAGCTGACAAAAGCTGCTACCTGGATGTTTTGTACATAAAGAGACAGTTACGGTCAGAGTTTAGGTGTCCTTGACATTTGATTTTGCCACCCAGGTTGTCAGGACTTAAGACTTACACCAGTGTTCACAAATAGATTCACACACCCTCAATTTTCACTCATATATGCAGTGAAGCTCTCAGTGAGGAGCCTGGCTATCATAAAAGGAAAGAAATGTTGCAACACTAGCAGACTGAGGTGAACAAAAAATAATTGAGTGCAGTCAAGAAAGGACCTCTCTGCCTCTCCAACCAGACAGGCGCCAATAACGATCTTAGGGGTCACGACATCGCTAGTCAACATTAAAAGCATTGTGGAACAATCTAAGTCCATAAATCTGAAATACAAAGAACACTTTTGGCAGTAACATCTTGATTCGCTTTCTGTCATTGAGAGCTATAGTGACTACATACATGGACAAGCACTTTAAGGAGAAGAAAAATGAGAAAGTCAAGCCAGCTTCTGGGGATAGCTGAACCATTTCACCAGTTAATTGGTCTGTTATTACCAGTGAATTGGTGCCAGGTTATTGAAAGCAAAATAAACCAAGACTGACGTCCCCATTACCTACCTGTATATTGTTAAGCAAGTTGATTGCTCCATCAGGACCCTGCAGCAGAGGCATGCCCAAAGCAGAGGTCTGGACTGAAGGCAGGAGGATTGAACCTGCTCCAATACCCAACATGTTATTGAGGCCCGTGATGGCAGAAAGATCTCCTACAAAAGACACAAGTCATAGATGCTCTGAAATAATGTCTCACTGCTACAGAAAGGTTGCAGTATTTTAAGTTTTAATACTGCAAACAGTTGGTAATTTCTGCTGGTATCATTTCTTTTTTTCCCCCCCAAACATATGAATTGAATCTTGAGAAAGATGAGAATGAAGTGTTACAGAGGGTCGGCATTTACTCACCTAATACAGCAGGGTTAAGCAGAGTGGGCAGTAACTGTTGGAGGATGGGGTTGTCCTTGCCTTGGAGAGATAGGGGGATGAGGGTGTCAACACCAGCATCAGTAGATACCTGGAGTACAGAGGAGGAGAAGAGGAGAGGAGAGGATTACAGTCTCTGGCAAACAAATGAAAAAATAGTGAAGGGAGAATCGAAAAGAAAAAAAGCTAAATCAACATGAAGATGTAGAAGGGGACAAAACTCAAATGCTTGACTTTTTTAAAAATGCTAAATTAAAAATGTTACCAAAAAACCTTCACCCTTGAGGTACATTAATATAGATTTTAACAAACCCAAACAAACCAGGTAGTTTAAGGAGGGCTTCATTTGAAAATACTTCAGAGAAAAATTATATTTTAGAAGTAAAGGAAAACAGGTTGATGGATTATTCAGAAAAATAAGCAACTAAGGCATGGGAAAACAATGGAGCAGTTGAGGAAATTAGCTTATAGGTTTTTGAAGGGAAACTAGGAAGAGCACAGTGGATACAGCTATAGGAGACAAGGGAGCCTACCTGAGGTTGGGTATGTTGGGTTTGCTGTGCAGGAGCTAAATGGGTGTGGGGAGGTGGGTGGAGCTCGGCAGAGCTCAGGGCAGCAGTGAGCAAGGCAGGGCTGAGGGGCAGGAAGGCTGCGGGGGGAGGAGGAAGAGTGGCAGGAAAGAGCAAAGACTGCAGGGCTTGAACAGAGCCCTCAGCTCCAGGAGGAATGGAAAGAAGGCCCTGGACAATCTCCAGGATGCCTGGGCCAGGCAGGGTTGATGGATCCAGGAGGCCAGAGGTCTTATCCAGGGTGAGACCCTCCAATGTGGTGGGGATCTGCTGTGGCTGCTGGAGAGGAACTTCTAAGCTGACCTGGCTCAACTGACCCAGCCCAGATAGAGGTAACAAAGGCGCCTGCTGTTGCCCTAGCAACAAGGATGCCATAAGCAGAGCCTGAAGGCTAGGTTTTTCTGTTAGACCTAAATCAGCTTCTTGTCCTTGGGTAGGGGTTGAGGGTGGGGCAGGGAGTGGGTTCAACAGGCCCAAAAGGTTCAGAGGCAGATCCCCTTGAGCACCACTCAACAAGGGCAACAGGGGAAACAGAGGGTTATTGTTTATCTGCTGTTGCTTCTGTTGGTGATCCTGGTTTTGCTGATGTGTCTCTTGATGGTGTATCAGTAGCTGCTGCTCCGATTGCTGCTGCTCTGCAAGATTCTGTGGTGTAGCATTGGCAGGGGGCATCTGTGCATGTTGCCCTCCCAACCACAGCCCGCCAAGGGGCAATGAAGCCAGGACTGTAGGGTCCAGGAGGGATGGCAGACCACCTGTGGATGACAGCAGCTGCAGCAGCTGCTCCTGGTTCATGAATGGGAAGGCCTCTGCCAGAGGTAAGGGAGTGGTTGAGTCACCCACAGCTGAAGGTGTATGGGGACTGTGATTTTCCCCAAGACGAGAGGAGACAGGGGGCCCGGGACTGGTGTCTGCTGGAGATTTGGTCACTATGGAGACCTTCGGGTCTACACATCGAGGCTCCTCTGGCCCTGTGGGAGAGAGATGACTCATTCACATGTGTTCTGGTCGACCTATCAATCAGTTAACATATTTTATAAAAGAGTCATGAGTTAGCATTTTCAAGCTAGCACATCAATCAAAATGGTTAGTAGGATGTTGATTCAGAGCAAACTTAACTGTCATAAGTCAATATCCACACTGAAAAATCAGGATGGACTATGATATTGTAAAATTTGCTGGTTTGGTTATTTATATTGCAGTACTATTATTTTGGTGGAGTCTATGGAGTCAATGGAGTTAACCAATATTGAAGCCTGTTCATGAGCCATGCTCATACTCATTGAACGTGAGTTACATCCAGTAACTACTATTTTCAGTAACAATATCGTACTTGTCAATGGAAAACTTAAATGTGTGGGGTGTTACAAGGTCTGAGTGGGGCAGTCAGCAATGGGTCGGCTCAACCCAAGTAAGACATGTCAATACCACACGCATTGCTAATATTAATCACACTTGAATGAGCAAAATTTGTGAGAGAATCTTGATGTTATGGGTACATTTCCACTGTACTGCCCAGCTCTACATATCATATTACTTTAGTATGCATTCAAAATTAGGGTTAGATTTTCAAGAGTAAAGACACACTTCAGACTAAAAATCATCCTCACCTGCAGTGGGATTTCCTTGGGAAGACATCGCAGCATCAGTGGTACGGTCAGAGGAGTAGCCCTCCCCCTGGGGCACAGTGGAAGATGCTGCGAGAAGGGCCAGGACATGGTTGCTAAGATCAAGAGGCTTCGGGGAGCTGGATATCGCCACAGAAGCACTGCCTTGAGAATGACTCATGTCCACAGTGCCCTGTGGTGAGATGTCCTGCAATGGTGACTGGGAAACAGAGTCTATTGTAGAAATGTGATTCCCAGTTTGTTGATGCTTGTCTGAGGAAATTGGGGACATGTGCTGCGATGGGCTGCTGCTGTTGTGTAAAGCTAAATTTGAGTTGGGTAACAATGTAGAAGAAGGTGAATGTCTCTGTAGAGGACTGGATTTAGTAGACCGGGGATGTGATGGAGACTGCACTGATCTGAATTGAGAAGAACTGGGAGGGGGAGAAAGCGCCTGTGGCACCGAGGGTAAAGGATTAGTGTTACTGGTTCGGCACGGTGACTGAGTCTGTCGGTGCGTGATGGAATGAGGGGTGGGCGAAGAGGGCGACAGTCTGGGGCTGTGTTTATTAGTGTGTCCGCCTCCTTCCATAGGCAAAGATCCTGGCTGAGCTGAAGCAGAGTGTGATGCTGAGGCTGTGGCCTGCGCATTCTGCACACTGAGCAGGTGTAACAGAGCAGACAGAGGCTGGGTCTGAGAATCCAAGTTGAGAGGTGTCGGTGTCAGGTGTGTAGTGAAATCCAGAGCCTCATTTTGACGAGGAAGCCTGGAAAGGTGTGCTATCTGACGGGCAGCAGGGAGCCTTGGCGTCTGCCCAGGGAGCAGATGATGATGGTTTTCTAACATGACAGCATTCTGGTTCTGCACAGCTGAGGTAGAGGATGAGTGCGAGGAGGAGGAGGAGGAGGAGTAGGAAGTGGAAGAGGAGGACAGGTTGATAGCTGTAGCAGAAACGGCATCTCCTGGTGGGGTCTTCCGTGGCCCATTAGCCAGCTGCTGGGTGTCTCTTAGCATGCTGAGCACTGTGGGAGATCGCCGCTGCCTCTTCCTGTGCGATGCATTGCGCTCTCCTGTGGGAGGCAGGTGGGGCAAGGAGGAAGCCAGGGACTGGGCCAGAGAGTGGGATGGAGGAAAGAGGACGGAGGAGGCTGATGCAAGGGAGGGGTGGGGAGGCCTAGAGGAAGCGATGGAGGAGGGAGGGTGGCTGTTATGTAAAGTGCTGTTTGTTACCTTTGATGACGGCTGCTGCTGTGCCTCTTTCAAGACCTCCAGTGGAGAGGGTAAGCTCACGGGGTGGCTGGCCACATTTGAGCCCTGGGTTATCTGGTTAGACAGCTGAGCCTTGGCAGCCGCAGAGAGCAGGCTACTCGCAGGGAAAGAAGCTGGGTGTGGCAGCTTGCTGTGATGGCTGTGGTGTTGGTTCAGAAATGGCCCCAGGGGTAAACTGGAAGGCCCTGCCGAGTTCAGCTCAAAACTTGGTGGTCCTGAGCTGGGATTCGGACTGTTGGTGCTCTTCAAGGGCTTGGAGGAGAGAGCATGAGGGTTGCTACTGCTTTGGTTGGTCAGTAAGGAGGGGTTATTAGGGATAAGGAGGTGATGGTTATTAGTGCTGCTGTTGCCTGAGTTCTTAAACTGCTCCAAGATGTCTTCCAGCTTGTACTTAGGGAAGTGGGGGCTGGGGTTTGGGGAGAGAGGAGAGTGTGGTGAGGAAGAGGTTGACTTCCTCCTCTGAGACATGTTACTTCCCATCAGTCCGCCTCCTCCATGATCAGAGAGAGGGGAAGGAGAGGCTGAGGGGTGGCGGGAGCGCTGGTGAGGGGACACACAGTTCATGTTATGGACAGAGGGAGAGAGGGAGGGAGACGGAGAGAGGGGGGAGCCTGCCACAATGACCCCATGAGGGTGATGAGCGTGAGTCTGTGCTCCTCTTCCTCCTCCGCCCATGGTCATCGGGGAAGA
Organism: Diplodus sargus; assembly: GCA_903131615.1. Lineage (NCBI taxonomy): Eukaryota > Metazoa > Chordata > Actinopteri > Spariformes > Sparidae > Diplodus > Diplodus sargus. The sequence continues at coordinate 614,345 of CAEMYA010002124.1, forward strand.
GGGAGGAGGAGAAGAGAGGGGCCCTAGCCGAGGAGAACCCGGAGTCTCCGGAGTTTTGGGCGTTCTTTGACCTTGAGTGACGTTCTGGGGTGTGGGGGTGCGGGGTGACCTCTGTGCAGAGCTGTAAGTTGGGAATGAGCTGGAGGGAGAGCTGGAGGAGGCAGGGATAGGAGGAGGATGGTGAAGTCTTCTCAAAGCCTCGAGGGGATGGTGAGAGTTAGTGCCTGTTTGAAGGACCGGGGAGGAACCATTGTAAGGATAAATAAACTGGTGGGGGGATTTGGGGCTGGCACAGGGGTTTGGGTGGAGGTTGCTGTGAGGTCGAGCTGGGACTGGATGGAGCTTTGGATGGTAAATTCCATGGCCCTCCTCTTCTCGCTCCACGCGCACTCGCTTTGGATCGCGGCTGTCTGCTCCAATGCTCATGTCTGAAGAAGAAACGCACACACACACGAAAAACATTTACTATGCTGTTGCAACAGTAAGACAGTATTGTTTTATCTTGCATACAGTCTATAACTGATAAATGATAACGAATGTTCTACCATGATTGATATTTGATTTGGGGGTAATTGGTGCAGTCTTGAGGCCATGCTAAGACCTCAGGACACTAGTTTGCAGATACTTTCAATCATGAACAGTAGATACTGCAACCTTACGGGTACCCAACATTATCATCAGATTTTGACTTTAGAAAAATTCATGCATTTCTGAAAGCAGAAAGGGTGTTTACGTATGAAAGGCAAAAACATTATTCCTTTCTGCAGAAGTCCATTTACATTTTGGCTGATGTGATGAGGAAACTGCAGCAGAGTGAGACCTAACTCATTCTAACCACAGTTGTTCAAGGTGTTAATGTTTATTTCCCCAATACTGTTTGTGCCTTTTCTTGGTTCTGTGGTAACTGAATGCAAATAAGCGAGACAGAAGATAATGAGAGAACATAACAAAATAAGTTAAAGAGAGTTGAAATACATATTGTCAAATAATTATCAGGCTTAAGAAAAATAAGAATGGAGACTGCTTCACAGGACAACAGTGATCCAACCATTCTGCTGACACACTGTGAGTTTGCTCTCTGAATATATTGATGGATGAAAACTACAGCAGGACAATACATCAGTGCAGTCAAGGTATCCACCAATCACACATCATGATCTTTGCTAAAATGTCTTCTTAAGGACATTACTGCTGTATAAATATCACTAATTTCAATTCTGTGTGTTTGTCAGCAGCTGCACTGACCAGAACTCTTTTTTTTTCAACCCCCCGCCCACCTGCTCCCGCAGGACTTCTGACCATCACTGCCTTCTCGAGACTAACAGATACCCCGTCCCACACCCGCCCACTCCTGTGATGCTGCTCATCACACACAACATCAAAAATATGTGCTCGTGAAAATCTGCCTTCCTACAGAAAACACAAGACACATTTAGTTTTCTTAATTTGCTGTGGGCAGTAGTAATTTAAGTGCATCTAAATACGGATATCGATCATGTCACAGATTCTCTGACAGCTAATGTCGAGGGAACAAGAGAAAGGGGGAAAAGCTAAATGGAAACATCTGTTTCTGTTTGTCGGAGGCATGTGGCTAACTATGAGACAGTGTATTAACATGCACTGTAACGCCCAATAACAGCCTCTCATACTTTGATAGAAATCAAATTGCATCTATAATTCATTCCACCATGATGATGGCACTGCCAACCCCAATGTCAAAAGATTTGGTGAAAGCACAGATTTGGTTACAGCCTGACAGAATTGAACTGGATACACCTTACAGACATGGTCATGGTCCGTCCAAACCAAAATTAAAATGAGCATTTCCTACATGATGCTGAGCAGCATATATGTTTACCTGGATGATGAAGGTTGGCATATGGTAGCTGTGAGGCCTGCATACTCCGACATAGAGCAGCCATCGCTACCACTTTCCTGCGGTGGTTACACAGTTTGGTCATATCCTGCTCTGCTTTGCCTAATGGCGGGCTGTGCTGCTCCACCTTCACTCCCACAGTGAAGTTGAAAACCTGCAGGATAGCAGATAAAAGAGGATTAGACAGAATACAGAGATAACTCTTAGGACAGTTAAGGGCACCGGTGGGGGAATTTTTCACTATAATATGCACAGTCACACAAGGATCATTGTGCACTCTCATTTAAAAAAAAGAAGAAAAAAAAAGCTAGCCACGATTCCAGTGGGACAAAAAGCTACTCATAGATATTTAATTCACCACATGTGGGGATGTCTGTATGCCCTTCATAATGAAAACCTTGCAGTGCTGCAAAGAATTATTATGCTACTTGATATGCCATTAAGAACTTGACTCAATTTTGCAATTTATCTCCATTAACACACACATCATAGGCCATTCCAAACCGAGTTTCATACACGACATCAAAATCGAAACACATGGCTTTAAAACATCATCTATTGATCTCAGTATCTGAAATATTGACTTGTAAAATGAATGCACCACATTGATCAAGTGAACTTGAAAAGTCATCACCCAGCTGTTAAAATGTGTATATCAGTGCATATCCAAGTGTCCCAGAGCTATTAAATTAAATATTCATAATGTTTTGCTGTTTATCACCAACTGTGTTTTTTGTGTCCAATTGTTGATAAAATAATTAACTTAAAAATGCAATATTGATGCAAAGCTGATGCAGCATCCTACTTGTGTCTGCAGTCACAACTCTGTGGTCTCACTATCATCCTGCCTACTACAATATCTGACAACTTACACGTCACAAATATTAGCATAAAATTAGGCTGGAATGGAAAAATAAAACAGCAGAAAATGGAAACCTGCAAGTATACAGGTTAATGAATTCATCTTTATACACCACAGGCTTGCATAACACATATCAATGTCTACCTCCAAATTGCTCTTAAGCACAGAACCCACAACTCAAATTAAAAACTTAGACCGGCTTTACCTTATGGATGATGAGTGGACACTCAAGACCACATTTGCAGGTGCCATCAGTCAACAGATAGGTCTTGACCTCGTCCAGAGAGGAAAGGGCAGTGCCACTGGGACTACAGAAAGAAGACAGGGACAAACTGTCACAGCAAACTCAGGGCAAATGTAAAAGACATGAATACAAGATATGTTAGACACCCTGCAAAGTTGTAGGCTGCAAAGCTGAACACACCTAAAATAAGACAGTGTTTAAAATTTGAGGCATTTGTTATCTACAGGGCTTTGAATGGTTGCTTAAGTTAGTATTAAGTATGATACACCACTGAATGTAATCTGGGCTCTCTGTGACCTGTTTTATGTCTGTTTGGAGCAACTACACTTACTTGGCTTGTTATATTAAACATAAATATCTATGTTACACACAATAAATTTGAGCAAAATCCAAACCAGTGTTCATTATGTGTTTGCTTATCCAGTTTATCCTGTAAACTGGCCAAGGGAAATAATGCAAATGTAATTCTTTATTGAAAGAAAAAGAAAAAAAAAAAAAAAACCTCTATAAATCTAAAAAACAAAGCCATATAAATCCTGGTCATCTTTCCAGGTAATATCCTATAACATTTTGGCACCATCATTCTCATTTCTCCATAATTAAGGACTCAGCTCAAACATGGCAAGATGCCTTCACATCAACATCAAGTCTGCATATTCTTTCTATTTAACCGCACCAACCCACCTGACATAGATCACCTGCCCGCCCTCCACTCTCCTCTGCCAGCCGATGGGGACGTGTATTGCAGTGGTGTGGACCCCATCCTTGTCCCCACTTACAGTCTCACTGCCTCCCATCATTTTGTAGTTGCGGCCTGCCAGCACCTTGGAAAAGAAGCCAAGTTTTTGTTGTTTAAAGACTCATGGGTTTTGTTTCTAAAATATTACATATGCCTTTTTTCCTGGAAAATCTTTGTCCTGCATTTGAAAAGTCAGCGTCAAGGCTCCCAAGTTAGCTGAAACTCTATTAAAAATGTATGTATACATGCGACTAGTTTGTTTCATGTATCAGTGTACTTTGTCGTGCCTCACAGTGAGTCACTGAATAAGTAAACACATGCATGCATAAAATGGATGAACGAATGTCTCTGCTGTGTAGTCTATGGGATATCAATGTTCTAATTAAAGCAAGCTGCATGACAAATGTGTGAGCCACGTTAATCTGATCACACAATGCCAAATGCCGGCATCAAACATAAAAAATCGGCACCGTGATGATATCTGCCTAAGTTTAACACAATCATCAAGAATACAGACAACATGGATTCCTAATAAAATAAATCGCTCTTTTTCATTATCAGTTACGAGTCTCCTCCCCTGCTTTTTCCTACGATTCCAAAAAGGTCGGGCAAAGTGACTAATGCTCATATTCCTTATGTATGTGTGCACAACAATTAAATGTCGTCTCAAACATTTAATACCCAAAATATAATGAAAACGTATCATTACAGGGTGTGGTCATGGCAAAAGAAAGGGCTTTAGGTGTACTTCTAAGGTAAAGCAATAAAAAAAGAATTGCTGGAGCACATTTAGCATACCTTGTCATCTTTGGGAAGCCAGGATTTGTTTTGGCTAAGGTATCCACTGTCCAATGTACATGCTGGTGGGTGAGAAGCACACAGACTGCCAGTAGGACCTGACTTGATGCCCAAACACCTGGACTTTGCTCGACTTTGAGGCAGATCCTCAATTTAGAGGATAACTCCTGCAGATTTATTTTGTCCAGTTCACATCAGAGGTCTGATGGGGGGTCTTGGATGAAGACGGCGAGCCTGCAAAGAAAGGGGGAGGTGGATTATGTAATATGACAAGTAGCACCAGGGTGCATAACTGATGTAATAAACCATTTCCAGCACACGATTTGATCCGAGCGTACTTCAAAAAATGATTACATGAGATAGATTACTCTCTGATAAGGTATACAACTTCAGAGCAAGCTGCGGCTACTTTGAAGTGGGAGGGTGTGTTTGGATAGGCCCGTGTGTTAACTGAATGTTTAGCCACAATATAAGCAGCTGCTTTTCTAGCAAACATCGTACGAGCTAACAAGCTAGCAACTTCAAACGAGCATGAAATAAAATGTTGGGAGAGTCTGTAGTTGAGCTACAGTCGACACCTCTGCAGTGTGCAGCCCTGGAACAATATCTCACAAACTACACGAATGATACACGGCAGACTAGCAGCTAGGCTAACAGCTAAGCTAGCAGGCTACCCTACTTTGTACTATGTTGTCGTGACAGCTGTCAGGCGCACAAAACACTCCAATGCAAAAACTCTTGCCTGTTAGCTACGGTAACGAGAAACAAGCCAGAGAAAATACTGCTTCGCAAAAAACATTATATCCAGATTGCACTCACATAATGACAGCCGCTAGCTATCGGTAATGTTAGCAGGACCTATCAACCTTTCTCTGCGTCAGGCTCTCTGTGTTGGCGAAGTTTTGGAGTCTTCGCTTTTCTGGCTCGCGGGAGAATCAAGAGTTAGCTGGCTAGCTAACGGACTAGCCAGAGAATGTTTTGAGAACGGCTGATACTTAAATAAATAACCGGAAAACAAGCAATTTCATCTTTTAAACCATGCATTAGCGCGATCAATCAGCTCTCGGCGTTTATGCAACGTCTGCCAGTCCGATTTAAAAACAAAGGGCAATAACGCTTCATTTTACTGCGCCTGAGATCTCGGGGCTAACGCTACCAGCTAGGCTAGCAGAGCTAACAGACTGAAATTTACTTGATTCTGGAGTGTCCCAACAAGACTGGAGGATGTCCCGCTCCCAGCGCACAGTTATCCAGCCGCCGCTTTGGTCTCTGCTCTGCTAAACCGTCTCGCATTCAGATGTATTCCGACAACCATTACGACCCATGTAATCCCAAATTCACAGTTTCCCACTGTTTTTTTCTTACAGATTCCGAGCAAAAAAAATAATGGAGTTTTCTGTTGGGCATGCGCATTGGGGCGCTCAGGGAGTATTGTACCCGACATGCACCGGGACCTTTGTAGTGTTCCAGACAGACATCAGTGCGGAGCTCCTTGATAGAGGACATGATAATGACAGAATGGTAAAAGGCCTCTGCAGTTCACAATAATGGATTCATGAGCAGCAGCCTACACTGACTATTAGCACACATACACATTGTTTAAAAATACACAGAAATAAAATAAAAAAATACACATTTTATAAGGCCATGTTTTAAATTGTACAATTTATGTATCCATATTGCACATTTTCATTCCATCTTTGCACCATACTTATTCCATGCATAGCCCAGTGTTACATTATATGTCTGTTGTTTTTCTGTGATTAACATATTTCAGAGAGCACACTCTGATTTTGGTAAAGACTGAATTTAGACAACCTAGTAGTATAAAGCAGGCAACTGCCCTGGGGCCCCTAGACTCTCAGGGGGCCCATATGGCAATTAGCGTGTGGTAATTTCATTAACTACAAATTTGTCTGCTAATACTGTATACACCGTTAATGCACAAAATAAATTCAAATGACAAGGACCTTGTGGTTACATGTGGATTGTTACATAATATTGGGACCCCCTTAACATCGCCAGTTGAAATGCAACCTTAATCAATTTAGTTTAAAATGGGTTTATGTGCAGACATATCCCTTAAAAGGTGCCTACGTAGTTTTTGTGGAGACATTTTTAAAAGAGAAGCAAAATCTTCACTGATTGTTTTCCATTAAAAACATGTCTGACTATAGTGACCCTATGATCCACCTCCTAAGACCTTTGCTGGCAGTACGACTTCTCGGGACACCGTCAGTGTCGCTGTGACTTTCACTCACTTACAACTTCCATTCATGAATCTAGGTCCTGACAACTCCCCCTGTGCAATCATACCCCTCTGAGATTTTTTTGACCGGTCACCAAAAATGTCATAGAACATTAAACATTTGATTTACTAACTTTTCAGTTACAGACTATCATCTCTATATCTCCAGGCATGATGGTGTAAAATGATCAGAAAGTCAAATTTTAAGATTTTTAGTCTAAAGAAACAGCAGAGGCAGCCTTAAAACGTCTCATATGTGTGTAAACAACCTCAGATATTTAACCCCCCAAATGAAAAGATATATTACTGATCACATTACCTCAGTCTCTTGAATTGTAGTCCTGCCTACAACACAACACAACCATATTTTTCATATGCACATTAATACACAACTCATTTGAGTTACCAGATAAAATGCTTAATACAAAGGCGACACGCAGGTTTGTGCTTTGTCTTCAGTCTCTGGGGGAATAACAGGACACTGAACACTATGAATGCCTGTGTGTCTACCTGTTTCTGTTGTCTGTGAACAAGTGGGACAAAGGGGGGTAAAGAGGTGAGTATATGTGTGTAATGAAGACAGGGGGAGAGAAGTATCTGATTTCCCCTCGTCATCGGTGCTGAGTCCGAGGTCCCCAGCTGTCCCAAACAGTCATCTTGACACATGAGCGCTCAGCCTGGCACGCACACAAACATACATACAAACACACACACACAAAATCACAGCTAAGTACACAAACACAGACATACGCTGGCATCCGAGCACTTTGGAAACCACCTAAAGAGACAATAAAGGCAGTAAAGAAAGAGAGGGCCCAGACAGAGAATCCTGAGGGCCTGAAGTGAGGAGGCAGGTGGGTGGGCCGGTTTGTTAGACTCAGATCCACTGGACGTTCAGCGCTCCAGTCAACGCCAGCAGGTGAAGGACTCATTCACACAGAGATTTACTCACACACTGGATTTTGTCCCCTGGGCTGCCGAGTTTTGAAAAGAGGTATGTTTCAGTTTGAAGTTTAACGTTATTCCACTGCAAAAAACTGTGTTTGCATAACAAAAGCCTGTTCATTCAATCTAATTTCAGAAAAGCAGTCACATAAAGCGTTGAAATACTAACTGAATGACTGATATATGGAAAATGTTTTTGCCAATTTGCAAATATTGATTTTCATTGCGGTTGTACTTCTAGAATTTTTCCTCCTCTTTTTCTGGCTGGCAGAGGCACCCAAAATAGCTGTGATGAGATTGAATTTCACAGCCCTAGAATAGTTTGTTGGACAAGTGCACTTGTACAGTATGTGTGTGTACGCGAGTGCATTGCAAACTTTTTTTGTTAAGACTTCATACAGACACAAGATGAACACCCTGTATGTGTGTTGGTGTCACTGTGTGCGCTGTGTCTTAAACAACAAACTATCCACATCACAAATAAAATCTGTAATTGTCATGTAATTCTACTGTGTAGATTTTGTTTGAATCATTATCTTCTCATAGAGGATGACGGACGATAAAACACAGATCCGAGATCTATTTGATACTTTCTGAATTGATGCCACAATATTCATACATAATAAGAGTTCACATTAAATCATTTTATACACAAACACATACGCTTTATGTTTTTTGCTGATTTTACCAAACCATGGCATATTACATTTCACTTGAGAAAAGACATTAAAAAAGGCATTTAGTGCCCTGTATTTGTAACATCCTTGCCATTAATTATCCCAGATAATCACACATTTGCATCATTTGTCATAAAACAAAAAAAAACAAAACGAATGAATACATTTAATTATGTCTTTTTAGGTGAGGCAGTGCTGACGTTATCCACCAAACACCATGGACCAGTGAGTACATTTCCTGATATATTGCTTGTCCTACTTTGCCCGCCTGCCTGCCTCTCTCCACCATCTCCACAAGACTCCATTCAAATTCTAATGTGCTAAATGTTGCAACAGTTCAGACTGAAAGACAAAATACCACCAAATGTAGTTTATCCACATCTTTCACATTCACGTATAATGATAATAAAGAAGCTCAGTGTTCATTAGAGTAAATGAGTTATGGGACTCTCCCAGAATGAAAAATCTACACTCAACTATTTGGAACGGCAATTTGATATCAACACAAAGCATGTCAGGTCAGGACACTCCATGAGGTCATCCTGTGAAAACCTTGTTGTTTCAACTTTGTCAAGTTTATGTTATAATGTCCTGGTTTAATGTAAGTATTATGTGCTCACCTAGCGACAAAAGAGTGGTCATGGTCATCAAAAAGAAAGTTAACACTTTGGATGGACACATTTTCGTGAAGGTAATGGTGGGTAGCTGCATGATTGGATCTTACTGTTTCGTCTTTGTGTGTGTGTGTGTGTGTGCTTCAGGGAGGATGACAAAAACTCGGTGGATATCCATGACAACCCTCCAGCTCCTGACAACGTGGTGAAAGAAGACGGAGACACTGTGAGTGACAGGACCATGTCAACCCCCCACTGTTAGCAGTGCCATTCCCGGCCAGTTTAAAATAGCCACCAGCTGGGACAGGAACGCAGCGCTGCGTCAATTGGAAAAATATGAGCCCTGACTTGAGTGATTCTGCCTTTTATCCCCCATGGGGGAAAGTCACACTGCTGGCTGATCTGTGAGCAACGACCACTTTAGGTTTAGAAAAGTGACTCTTTAAACAACAGCAGACTGCAGAACTTGTAAAATATCATATGACATAAAATAATATATGTGCATATCCTGAGAATACGATTCAGTTCAGTAGAAAAGGTGTTTAATTCAAAGGCAGTTCTCACTCAGCATGACCACATAATTTTTCCAACAAACATTTTTCATCAAAAATAAATCACTCACATCTCTACACGGGTAAAAAGTGGGAAATACTAAAGATCAACTTAACAACTTATATGCAAATATTTCATACAAATTTGACAATCACCGTCTCTTGACCATGCAAAAATACTGGGTGGGATTTACTGGCATCTAGCAAGAAGGTTGCAGATTAAAACCAACTGAATACCCCTCACCTCACCCTTCCCCTACCAAGTATATAGGAGAACCTACAGTGCCAGCTGAACACACAAAAGGCCTTCTCTTGAGCCAGGGTCAGTTGATTATACACTTAAGAACACATAATTATGTATTTTTTATTACCTTTCTGCCAGTAGAGGTTCACAAATCCTACACACTGGACCTTTAACAGTACTTTTATCTATCCACTCCATGCACATATCATTCACATAAACTTATCTCACATTATCAAATCGTTCTCCCTCTACAGCCAGTGCTTTCCTGGATTCATCAAAACACTGCACGTATTGTGTTTTTATATGACTCAGCTATGGCTATTGTGTGTCCAGGTCTATTTCATATATGAGGAGGAGGTTGAGGTGGAGGAGAAGGAACCAGAACCTCCACCGCCTGTTGTTATGGTCAACGACAAACCCCACAAGTTCAAGGACCACTACTGCAAGAAACCCAAGTTCTGTGACGTCTGCGCTCGCATGATAGTCTGTATGTATCAGAAACCAAGTCAGGGAAAACACACATACAAACATAAAAAAAACATCACATTATACTTTTTCATATATGTGATGTTTTTGACATTTAATGTGTAACTTTGGTTTCTGATTTACCCAAGTGATGTTCCTTCGCTTATTTTTCAGTGAACAACAAGTTTGCTCTGAGGTGTAAAAACTGCAAGACCAACATCCACCATTCATGTCAGTCCTATGTCGAGTTCCAGAGGTGCTTTGGTAAAATTGTGAGTGTGGCTTTATAAAGACATCAGAACACAGCAGGATACTTAAATGTATACAGATTTCCTCTATTTTACGCCTGGTGCGACACATTTTCAGATCTAAAATATTTTTTTTTAATTCTGAAACATTATATTCTTTATTTGTTTCCTGTAGCCACCTGGCTTCAGAAGGGCATACAGCTCCCCCCTGTACAGCAGTGACCAACCAGATCCAAGTAAGTCCACTGAATGACAGTCCTTTTTTTCCATCATTTAATTATCTATATGTATCCTGTGAAATTGCACCGTTTTTTGGTACATGTAATTTAATTATCATTAATAATACTTAACGATCTGACTGACTTCTTATATTAACCAGACAACCCAAACCGTAACGACCCCGTCTTTGACACGCTGCGTGTCGGCGTCATCATGGCAAATAAGGAGCGCAAAAAGAATGAAAATGACAAGAAAAATGTGAGTACACGACTTTTTAATCAAAGTGTAATTTACATAATTTCAGTAGAGGAAATTGTTCAAGCATGAATCCAGAGATAATGGCACTAAAGCAAAACAAAAAAGGATTAGGGATTTGATAGTTGAGTACAGTGCTGATTTCTAGTGTTTTCTCTCTAGATGATGATGATGATGGAGGAGGAAGAAGAGGAGAACCAACAGCCCAAAGAGAATGAGGAAGGAGGAGAAGGTACATGGTAATGTTGGTTAGCTGTGCTCTGTGGTATATACTATGTTAGATGTGGTCGTAATAATAATTTTAAAAAATAGGAGAAAAACATTAAGTCACCTGTTAAACGAGGATGCTACTTACCTGAAATAGTGACGATAACATGAGATGACTCGTTCTCCATCTTTAAGTTCATCAAAAGCAATACATTTGTCGATGACTCTGATGTCCGGTGTTCATACAGGGAAGCCTGATGATAAGAAGGAGAAAGGAGGAGACAAAGCAGATGACAAGGTAGGAAATAACATTTCAGTTTTACCCTCAAGCAGATACTAGTAGTACTGTATGCATGAATGCTTTTGTTTTCAATAGGCTGTTATGTTCAGAAGCAACTGTGCCACTTTTTCAACAGAGTAAGGGTACATTCTCCCAGTCCCACTATTTCGTGGCTCTCTACCGCTTCAAGGCCATAGAGAAAGACGACCTCGACTTCCAGTACGTTTGACAGATGCAAATATTTACATCAGTTACATGAGGTAATTGCTAAACTAAAAAGTATGACTGTGTATGTTTTTTGTGCATTAGCCCTGGTGATCGGATCACAGTTCTGGACGACTCCAATGAGGAGTGGTGGAGGGTGAGTTCAACTTCAAAACTTCCTGATTTATTTAGCTGTCATTTGATCATTTGAATGTGTTGTTTCACCCGCTTGTTCTCATTTTTCTAAAGTTTATATGGAGGATGAACTCAAAGTCTGTTGCCTCTCTATTGTCAGGGAAAGATGGGGGAGAAGACAGGCTACTTCCCGACCAACTACCTCATAAAAGTGCGAGCGTCTGAAAGGGTTTTCAAGATAACACGCTCCTTTGTCGGGAACAGAGAGATGGGGCAAATCACGCTGAAGAAGGATCAGGTAATGACGCTAATGTGTATGAGTTCAAATGTAAAAGTAAGATATGAGTGACATCATTACATCAACCTGATGCCCGAGTAGATTGTCAATCTTGTTGTTCAACTAATACAATAATTGGTAAGCAGTTATTTTATTAGTTGCTGTGCCCTGCACGCACAAATGTTTCCTGTTGCAGCAATCATTCTGTAGCGGCCTTTGTGAGAGAGTATCGAGCTGAAACTGATGCTGGGATGTTGAGCTGTGCTGCTGTCACTCTGTGTTTCAGATTGTGGTGAAGAAAGGAGATGAGAAAGGTGGCTATTTGAAGGTCAGCACTGGACGCAAGCTGGGCTATTTCCCTGCTGATCTGCTGGAGGAGATCACTGTGACATAAAAACAACAATATTCAGTGGAAAGAGGCTGCAGCCAACACACTTTAAATATCAGTGCAAATTGGAGACATCATTGTTTGCAATTGTCTGTATTTGTTTCATAAACAAATGTCACAGCAGCAAAAAATGAAAAATGTATCTGCTGTGGTGTATTGTGACGAAGCAAGAGAAAGAGAAGATTTATAATTTGATTGAAAAAACATTTTATCAGTACGTATATTGACGTGTTGCCGAGAAACAATCCGGTTACTGGCTTTAATGTGATTAGCATTGTCATAAAAATGGTCGAATGCTTTAAGAAAACTAAACTACCTGCTGTTTATAGCTAGCCATGTTGAGTGAGAGACAAAAGCTTTGGAAAAGGTCATTAATCATAACAATTATGTTATGCTATGAAAATAGACACAAGTTTGAAGACATGCATCAATACATTTCTAAATCAATACGACTAAACAGTTTTTAAAATCTCCTGTCACTGCAAACAGCAACTTCCCAAAGTTTGGCCGCAAGAAAAAAAAAACAGAAAGAGTCGGCAAATGGGAAACAGATCAACCAAAATGCAAACATAACACGCCCATTGTATAATTCCTATTTATTGACTGTTTATTAACAACTTACACTGCTTGTTCCCGTTAGCAAGGCTCTCTAGGTCCTTTACACAGAAGTTACGTAAATAGAGGCTTCAAAGTAATTTAATCTTGTACATAGGAATGTAAACAGTGCAAAGATCAGGATCCTAGATTGAGCTTGCACATAATACAATTAATACTGCTCAAAATGGTTTCAAATGTTTGCACTTATTGCTGCTGATATAATTAGCCAAAAGCCTGAAGTATAAATGTTTCAAATATTAAACCTGAAGTGCACTTAAAAACTCTGTGTGAAACCTTCTTTAAAATGTTTTCTTAAAAGTCAGTATTGTATTTTGTACAAAAGAAGACAAATGGAGATGCAGAGGAAACTCCCTTGATAGAAGCAGTCCTGCGGTATGTGCAGTACAGCACCACTTTCTGTACTTCAGTACTGTTGCTGCTTTATTTATCCATGAATTTAAACTCACATCGGATCCTCCCCTGTGCAAATATCCGTACAAATAAAGCATAATTTGCATCATCACTGACAATTAAATATTTAAAACACTTTGAAAAAAAGCATATTTCAAGACAAGCCGGAACATGACAAAACTACTGTTATTGACATTTTTCCAAATTGTACTTGGTGAAAACCAGCTGTGACACATGGACCGGGACAAGTCTGTCATCTGGAGCTACAGCATTTTCTCCTGTGCTCAAGAGCCTCTCAGAGGAGACATTTGTGGGCAGGCAGGCCAAATATTTGATTGTGTGCAGGACATTTTTGCATCTTTGCAGACCAGTATGAAATCACTGGGTCGCAGGCCAGTGACTGTGTGCTGCTCTCTGCCAGGCGGGTCTCCACTAAACCTGACGATGTCACAGTCTTCACATTACATGCTGTAAGAATCTACATTGTGCCCCAGAAGACGCTTGTTGCTTTGCTGCTGGTGCCCTCTCATTCTAGCACCGCACCCAATGAAGAGTCAGCTTCATCTGCTTAAGGACTGCTGTCCTGCTCCAACAACTCGTCGACCTCCTCTGCAACGGCAGCTTTCAATCTATCAAAATCCAGCCTGTTGAGCAGTGCCATGGGCATGATCTTAAATCTGGGATCCAGCTGTGCTATTAGTTGCTATAAGTTAGGTATTGGTGGAAGCTTCAAAGTCATGCTGATAGTGTTCCTCAAGATGGATCTGCAGTAAGCCAACTAGCTTATGAATCACCAGCGGATCACTCACATCCTTATTTGCTCTAAGTTCATTCAGTGCAGCTCTGAGGGCCTGGATGCATGGAATCACAGAGGAAATAGATGTATCATCTTGGCACACTGTGCGTGTTGCTTCCTCAAAAGGCTCCAGGACTTTTACTACGTCCCCCATCAAAGTCCACTGACTATCTGAGACAGACTCACCAAGGTCCATCTATCTCTGTGGACATGGCAGTCAGTGCCTTCTTCTGCTCCAGCAGGCGCTGCGGCATAAACAACACAGTGTTCCACCGAGGGCTGCGCGATATTGGAAAAAAACTGACATTGCGATTTTTCTGAACCTGCAATATATGTTGCGATATGACAAAATACAGGAATTTTCATCAGACGACCTGAATAGCACTTTATGTTATGCTGCACTGCTGCTATCTTGTGGATAATTAACCTGCACTGATCTTGCCTGTTTTTGTCGTACTGAGCTTTGTGGTACCGACATAAAAGGTCAAACAAATTAGTTGTGTTACCTCTCGTTGTGGCAAAAGATGGAAGGCACTGTCATCACAGAACACGTTTATTCAATATCATCCTTCTTTTAGCCAAAATAATTCCAGATAACTGACGTTGCTTTTCTTTTTGGCACAAAGTCTTCGTTTTCGGCAATTTTCTCTTGTTCATTGCTCATTTTCAATGTTGTTACCAGCGACTCACTCCATGTGCAGGGGCGTGGTCTGCTTCAGCACACTGATTAAGAACTAATGTGATCGGTGGGTCGCTGCGCATGCAGAGTCTGCATGGACAGTGTGTGTCAGGTACCCTTGAAATTAGATGAGTTCATTTGCCTCCTACATCGGTGCGATGTGACTACTGCGCACACTTGCATCGCGATGACGATGCTCAAACGATATATCGTGCAGCTCTAGTTCCACCTGGTCGGCACATCATGAATTATGGAAGACACGGCAAGGCCAAGCTGCTCCTGTAGCTCATGCAGCTTAGCTTGGCTTCATTTGACATGTGCACAGTTTTGGTAATTTGTCTTGCAGTGTTGATTACACTCACCACACCACGGCACTCTTCAATAGCACCGGTGACGATCAAGTGTAGGGAGTGAGCCATGCATCTACTGTGCACGTAGCCACTGTCTGACATGGCTTTCACAATATTGCAAGTGTTCTTAGTGACAAAGAACCAAACACTAAATTTTCTTGGAACCATATGTTGCCACTCTTCAACAAAATCCTGGACGTTCTGCAAGATTTTTGCAGGAGCGTACTCTGTATCGATGACCGTCATGTCGAGCAACACACTGACACGTTCAAGTGTTGCAGCCCCACCTCTGGATACCTCCTGCACAAACCAATGTCCCGTTAGAGACATGAAGGAGAACTTTCTAATCCAGATATCAGCTGTGCAGTGCACAACACTGCCCTCAGTATTCTTAAGGTTCTCTTGCACTTTGGTTTTTACTCTTTGGTGAAGCTCCGGGACAACTATATTGCTGAACTGAATGCCTGTAGGAAGTGTACAATGAGGTATCAGCACATTTATATGTTTACAGAAGCCTTTGTTCTCCACAAATTAATATGGCAAAAGGTCCATGCAAATCATTTCACCCACACTGTCAGTCATTGTCTGGGCCACTGGATGCTTTGGTTGATCGAGGGTCTCAGACAATTGATTCTGGAAAACAAGCGGTGCAAAAGGCAGCAAGGCAGGAGGGACAGGGGTTGGCTGTGGTCTCCAGCCACACTAAGTGTTACGAATGCCTCCTACGTTATGATGTTTGTAATGCATATGGCTGTGCATCGTACTGGTGGTCAGATGTCCTAAATCCTTGCCTCTGCTCACAGCTCTCTTGCATATGTTTGCACACCACCTTGGCCACATCATCGTCACAGGTGTTAAAATACTTCCAGACTGCACTCTTCCTCCTGTGCTTTCTTGTCAGTGGAGTGTCACTTATTTCTTGCTGTTGACCACTTGCAGCAGCAGCAGCATAACCCTGGTTCACTTATCCTATAAGCTTGAAAATAATAAGTAGTACATGAGGGGTTTTTTTGTTTTGTTTTTGTTATGTTTCCATCCGGCGTATTGCGCTCCTCCTCTCTCCCCGGTTGGTCCACTATGCGGACGGATGTGGTGCGACTCTTAATGTCAGGGACGTACTCAATAAATCTATGAACTAAACAAGTAAACTCTCCTACAGACCGACTGAGACAGAGAGCGGCAACCTCGCGTTTAAAAGTGAGTTAAGAGTTCGACATTTTGTTTTCCCTTCCACTGTTTTGCTTCCCTTTTCCAATTTCTTCTTCTCTTTCCTGCAGAGATTGAGCTGCTGCTGCTGCTGCTGCCACCCACAGGCGTCCTGGTGAAATGCAGCCACTCCATTCGCGGCCCAAAATCGAGTCACACAATCACGGGGCTTAATTCCGCATTTTGACCTCGCTGTTTGTAGAAGTTCCCCGAAGCATTTTCACATGTTGACATTCAACAAAAAATTATTATTTAAATAGGTTTCACGTGTAGTTCTGCTACCACAAAAACGTGTAAGTTGATATGATGTCTGCTTTTACAAAATATATTTTGAGAATTCTGTCATGAGGATTTGGTGATGTGAACATTCATGTAATAGAAAACCTGAATATTTGATATTGTAAATCTCACAGCCACTGTTCTACCTGCGGGATGTTTGGAGAAAGAAAAGGAGCAATCAGCCTTGGTGACGCAGACCACGTCCTGTCGTGAGGGTTTAGTTAGAAGCGTGCGCTCTCTTGTGGCCATGTGCACGTACATAAACTGCCCCCGTGTCTGACTACAATGACGACTGCTTTGCTGTAAAATGGGACTATTCTTTAATTTAACCTGGGTGTGAAATGTTGCAGGAAGGACACTCATGACCGACGCTGGAGGGCTAAATTACGAAAATCTACAACTGCAACGTTATCCACATACTGTGTCTGTAAGATATAATAATTATTTTCCACAGGTATAGGAAGCCCCACTTACGCAGGGCATCAAAAAATTAATTGAAACCCTTATTGATCCTCTCCACGGAAATCTTTAGTAAAAGGCGAAAGATTTATACGATCTGAAGAGAATCAAGAGTGTACTGAAGTTTAGGAGTCTAAGTGTCTGACCCCATTCTCCGCCTTAAGATCCTTGCTTACGGTTCACCGCACTTGCGTACCAATGCCGAAATTAATCATACATCATCAGTATAAACCTTCTACAATGTAGTCCTACAGCAATGATACAAAGACACCGCTGATGGGAGATGAATACAAATAGTTTATATTATAACCTGTACAGTCGCGCTAGGCATTGTGGGGAAACGGCGAGCTTGACCACGCCTATTTTTTGTGACCCATTGCTTCTAAGATGCAAAAAAACAACCCTTTATTTTGTCTTTCTTCAAGCGTTTTAGTAACTCTTGAACAAACCGATGAGGTTCGATGTTTTTATGAATGAGCAGAAACAGCGTTGATGTTCTTTTCGAGTTTTTCCTCGCGCGCATGCGCACACGATACAGAGATAACATTCATGTCAGGAGACTAACGGCTGCAGGCTGCAGAGGACCCGTAACTTCACTCTCATGTCATCTGTTTCTGTCTAGCCGCAAGCTTCACGCCGACATATTTTAACACATACAACAATGCCTAATCATGCTTAAAGAAACAGCCTCTATCAAAGTCATTTAGATGTAAATACACTTATTTAGGTGTCCCCGGGTGTACAGATGATAATGTCCCCATTACCAATACCGAACACTATGACCTAGGAGTTAATACACAGTTTTACACAACACTCTGGAGTACAGCATGGACATCTTTCACAAGAGGTTGTCTAATATAGACGGACATCTACTGCACAGTGGCATGTTTCTGTGAACACTGAGGCTTTTCTCCCACAATGCACTGAGCCTACAGGAACTGCAGGTGAACTTCTTCTTCGCCCCGTACAGCTGAACTACCTCAGTTTGCAAATATTGCAACATGACAATTAATAGTCCTGGTGTATATACTATCACTACATTGCTGTATGAGGTTTTTTTTTTAATCATTACATTCTGTTCATGATCTAAATTTCTTGTTTACATTTCTTTTTTACACTTTATCATTATATGTTTGTTTTTGTGTTTTTGACTTGTCATATATGACATAAATCTACTGGATGTCAAAATCCATCGTCCTTGGTCCACCTCAACCCGGCAAAACCCCTCAGTAGCTTACTTAATATATGTAAAGTTATCAAACAAAAACTTTGCAAAATAATACAGGAGTTAAAGTAGATTCATGAATTATTCATAGTTTCCAACAGATGGCGCTGCTCTCCCATAGAGACATCTAAACTATGATTTAAGCCTGTTTGCTTGGCATATATCATTTTATCCTCGAGTTACAGATGTACAGCTTTATGTAAAACTACATGTAGTTTTGCTAATAAGCGTTTGAATCAGCTATGTGTGTCGCAGACAGGTCACAAATAAACAGACGTCAAACTATGCAAAAACATCTGGGACCAAGCTAACGTTGCTAAAGATACAAGATACTTTCAGAAAGCGGATTTCCTCATGAAATATACTTTGGCATTACCGTGTTTTGAAGAGCTGTTAATTATCCTCAGACTTTTTTCTTTTCTTTTGGAACCCCTTAAATTATTCACAAAAACTAGAACTTCAGCCTGTTTCACAAGGTTCGTCTCCACTTTGGTTTCCTCTCTCAACCCAATCAAATATGGCGGTGTCCATCACTTCCGGTTCCGATTGTTGGGTAAGTTAAAAAAGTATATCGATTGTAAAATAACCACAATTACTTTCTTACTATGAACAGTATGTACGATTTGAAGCTCTTTAAACGTCTTTAAATCATATGACGATTTAAAGATACTAAAGGTTTGTTTATTTTATTATCCGTTAATACGCTGAAGAATGCTAATAAGCTATAGGCTAGTTTGAAGACAACTTGTCTGGTTATTAGTACTTGGAGTGATTTGTTGGCTTGAAATTTCACTGATAGGCTGAGGCAGTGGCAGCATCTCACCAGACTTGTCAGTGACTTTTATATTTCCCGGAGAGAGCTCTTGTCATTTTGTCAGCCTCCCCGTGGCTAAAGTATGCGGGGACAGCGGGGAGGGCTGTCAAACTGTGCCCGCCTGAGAGCGCCTTTCCCCGGGTTGATGAGTCATAATAAGGACCGGCCAGGTGGTGAAAATGAGCAGGGTGGCAAGTGTGTGTGTGTGTGCGTGTGTGTGTGTGTGTGTGTGGTAGTTGA